>VDFB02252616.1:78989889-79003402 GCA_007258455.2 Sequoia sempervirens | reverse complement strand
TTGATTTGTTAAGTGGCAGCATAGTTTGCAAAAGATTTTAATATCGAATTAGATTGAATGAACATGTGAATGCATTAAATGCATATCAGATTCTAGAGGTTAATAGAATGTTATTATTGGAAAATTCTCTACACCAAAATAAAATTTTGTGTGGCTCAATGCAGAGGGATTATGATTTCTAATGAGTTGGACAGTATATGTGTGGCTCAAGGAAATGGTAACTTGTTGGTGAACTGTGTGAGCTAAGAAAGCCCTAACAATAATTCCAATGAATATGAACTAAATGAGGTGAATTATTGAGAGACAAAGAATGAATGTGACGTGTAAATGTAGAGGAAGGTGAACTATTATAGAAAGCAAAATCTGAAAATTCATGTAGTTGGTTATAGTGGAGTAAGAGAAAACTGAGAGAGAGAGAAAGAGCTTATGTGTCATGTTGATGCATCTCGGGTTTTGTAGAACCATTTTATCCATAGCATATTGTAAAAATTTATATGAGGTTGTAGCCTCCATTTTTCACTAAGTTGTAGCTCAAAATAGGGTGTAGTAGCATCCTTGAAGTTGTAAATTCTAAATAGGGAGTTGTTGGGTTCCTTGGGTTGCAACCCTAAACATTGTAACTGAACTTTGAAGCTTGTCAAGCTAGATTAGGATAGTAGATCTTAGTAGCATTTCTCACTGTGGTTTTTCCCATCTTAGGTTTTCCACATACATATTATGTTGTGTTGATCTCTCTTGTGCTTGTGGCTATTATATCTGTTAGTATTCCAATATGTACATTTGAATTTAAGGTTGAATTCACAAAAGGATTTAAGAACTAAAACTTTTAATATCTATTGATGCACCGCCCTCTCAGTAGATCATTTTGTTCTAGCAATCAAATCTTAGGCTTGAGATCAATTCAGAAGATTTGAGTTTCAAGAAGAAAGGTTGAAGGATAAAGAATTCAATATGCCTCCAAAAGGTGGATCAATTGTTGCTAGGGAGATTAGAGCCTTGAGAGAGAGCCAAAAAGCCATTTTTTCCAAGATGGAAGCAATGGAAACCAAAGAAAGAAGAGGTAAGGGTATGGCACAAGAGAGTGATCCTAAAGATGAGGAGGAGGGAGAAGGGGAGAGCCCTCCTATAGGACCACAAGGTGAGTTTGGATACTAAAGAAAGGAAGTTTCTTCAAGTGCTCAAGGTTGCAAGAGGTGAGGCTCAAGAGGTAAAGATGGAGTTGCCTATGTATGGTGGAAAGATTGATGGAGAAGAGGTAATTGAATTGATTGATGCTTTAGACAATTACTTTGACTATAAGGAGATGCCTGAAGATAAGAAGGTCAAGTTTTCCAAAACCAAGTTGAATGGACTAGCATTAACATGGTGGAATTATACCCAAGAGGAAAGGACAAAAAAGGGTAAGTCCAAGATCAATTATTGGGACAAGATGGTGGAAAAGGTAAAGAGTCAATTCTTACCTGCTGATTATGAGATACAATTATTTAGGATATTACAATATTTAAAGAAAAGAGAGTGGGATGTGGTATCCTACATTGAAGAATTCCACAAACTTAGCATAAGGTTAGGCCATATTGAAAATGAAAAGGAAAAAGTAGCTAGATACTTGAATGGTTTGAGGTCTACAGTTCAAGATGAGATAAACCTCTCCACTCCTAGGATAGTAGAGGAGTTCTTTCAAATGGCCATTAAGGGTGAAGAGAAGATTAAGAGGAGGTAGGGAAAGCAATCAATGCATAGAGGAAATATTTTGAGGGGAAAAGCTAACCTTAGTGGAAGAGGATCACAAAGAGGGAAGAATGAACAAAGTACAAGTCAAGAGTCTAGTGGTGAAATAAGAGGAAATTTCAAAGGAAGAAGACTAGGGGGTAGAGGAAGATTCAATGGACAAGGAAGGAGGTCCAATATCTTCTTTCGAAGATGTTATAACTGTAACCAATCTGGCCATCCTGCTTGGAAGTTCCTGGATAAGCAAGGTGCAAGTTTTCATAGTGGATAAAGGAGGACTCAACTAGTTTAAGAGGAGGATGAAGAAAGTGTCAATTCATCTTCCTTCATGCTACACCAGAAGTAGGAGAGACTTTGATGATCAAGAGGATAGTAATTATGGTGCCAACCACCAAGGAACCCCCTCAAAGGAAGGCTTTGTTCTAGACAACATCCAAATCTCAGGGAAAGGTATGCAAAGTTATAATTGATTTTGGTTCCATAGATAACATATTATCTTTAGAGATGGTAGAGAAACTCAAAATGAAAATAATACCTCACCCAACACCCTATAGGATCTCATGGCTCAATAAGGGGCAGAAAGTGATTGTGAATGAGAAGGTTTGGGTGTAGTTTACCATAGGACCTTACAAAGACAAAATTCTCTGTGATATTGTTCCAATAGATGTGTGCCACCTACTCCTTGGGAGGCCATGGAAATTTGACCAAGAGGCTAAGCATGATGGATACAAGAATGAGTATGTAATTGTGAAGGATGGTGTGTCATATTCCCTATCACCTTTGCATGAAAATGAATGTGTTTTTCATGAAGGTTCTAGTGTAATGGTTGTCAAAGAGAAGGTGCTCTTGAAAGATCTAGAGAAGGAAGAAGTTAGTTTTTCAATTGTTGGTAAGCCAATCTCTAATGTTGCAGTAGATAAAGAGGAGATTCCAAATGAGGTGCAGAATTTTTTAGACAAGTATGAACACATAGGAACAAGGGAGTTACCAAATGCATTGCCTCCTATTTGAGATATGAGTCATCACATTGACCTCATACCGGGTGTAAGTCTACCAAACAAGGAAGCATACAAGATGACCCCTCAACAAAATGAGATCAGGAAAAAAGTTCAGGAGTTGTTAGATAAAGGGATAATAAGGGAGAGTGTAAGTCCCTATGTTGTTCCAATAGTATTGGAACCTAAGAAGGATGGAGATTGGAGGCTTTGTGCTAACTCAAGAGCAATAAATAAGATTGCCATTAGGTACAAGTTTCCTATACCCTAGATAGAAGACTTAATGGATAGTTTGGCTAGCGCAAGGTACTTCTCAAAGATTGATTTGAAAAGTGGATACCATTATATCAGAATAAGGGAAGGATATGAGTGGAAGACCGACTTTAAGACCAATAAATACTTATATGAATGGCTAGTGATGCCATTTGAATTATCAAATTCCCCAAGTACATTCATGAGGCTAATGAATGAGGTGTTGAAGAGCTTCATAGGAAAATTTGTGGTGGTATACTTGGATGACATCCTAGTATATAGTAAGACAAGAGAACATCACTTGGAACACCTTGATAAGGTCTTGAATAGACTTAATGAGGAGAAGTTGATGATCAACCTCAAGAAGTGTGAGTTTATGAAGAGGGAATTTGTCTACCTTGGCTTTGTGATATCAAAGGAGACTTTGAGGATGGATCCTACAAAGGTTGAATCCATACTCAATTTGCCAACACCTACTTCAATTGGAGAAGTTTGGAGATTTCATGGGTTAGCCAATTTTTATAGAAATTTCATCAAGAACTTCAGTCACATATGTGCATCAATGATTGACACCATCAAGGGGGTGAAGAAGAACAAGTTTTGTTGGACTATAGATGCAGATAAGAGTTTTGAATACCTAAATTCAAGAGTGGCACAAATACCTATTCTCAAACTCCCTAATTTTGACAGTGTTTATTGTGGAATGTGATGCAAGCAGGTCTACTATAGGTGCAGTTTTGAGCCAATATGGGAAACCAGTTGCCCTTTTCAGTGAGAAACTAAAATGATGCTAAGATAAAGTATTCATCATATGATCTTGAACTTTATGCCATGGTTCGGTCTCTCAAGAAATGGAGACATTATCTCTTACCAAATGAGTTTGTTGTGTTTAGAGATAACCATGCACTAAGTTACTTGAATATCCAAGACAATTTGATTCATAGGCAGATGAAGTGGATGGAGTATTTGTAGGCTTATACATTTTTAATCAAGCATAAGAAAGGACAAGAAAACAAGGTTGTTGATGCCCTAAGTAGAAGGTCTATGATGGTGTAGGAGGTACAACTTCAAAGTATTGGGATAGACTCTCTAAAAGGTATCCATGAGCATGATGACGACTTTAAAGATGCATATGTTGTTTGTAGTCAGTTTCAAGATAGTTTTTATAGTGAGTATGCATATTTTGTGTTGCAATATGGTTTGTTGTTCAAAGGGGCTCAATTGTGTGTGCCTAAGTGCTCCATGATGGAAATTTTGATAAGGGAAAAGCATTGTGGAAGATTGAGTGGACATTTTGGGTTTGATAAAACTTTGGAGGAGGTTAAGAGGTTCTATTATTGGCCTAGAATGCATGTTGATGTCAAAAAGTTTGTAGAGGGATGTATAGTTTTCCAAAGATACAAAGCAACAAGCTCTAATGTAGGTTTATATCAACCCTTACCTGTCCCTAATGATCCATGGGAGTCAATAAGCATGGAATTTTTTTTTGGTCTGTCTAAGACACAAAGGGGATATGATAATGTTTATGTTGTTGTAGATAGATTCAGCAAGATGGCCCATTTCATTGCATGTAGAAGTAATAATGATGCATCTCATATTGTTGGTTTTTTTTCAAAGAGATTGTGAGGATTCATGGACTTCCTTTGAGTATTGTGTCTGATTGGGATTCAAAGTTCATAGGACACTCTTGGAGGACCTTGTGGGGAAATTTGGGTACTGATCAACAATTTAGTTTAGCATGCCATCCACAAATGGATGGCCAAACTAAGGTTGTTAATAGGTCTCTTGGAAACTTGTTAAGGTGTCTAACTAAGGAGCATGGTGAGTCATGGGACCTTGTACTTCCTAAAGTAGAATATGCATACTTTGACTGTATTAACTAAAGCATTGGAAGGAGTCCTTTTGAGGTAGTCTATGGGATGAGTCCAAGAGGTATATATGAACTTAGAGACCTGAGGGACATGGAGAAAAGGAGTGTAGCAGGGGAAGACTTTTCCATAGCTATGAAAGACATTCATGAGTAGGTCAAGAAGAATTTGAAGAACAATGTGGAGAAGTATAAGGAGAAGGTAGATTTGAGAAGGAAGGATGTTCAATTTAATGTTGGTGATTTGGTGCTTGCACATTTCAAGAAAGAGAGGCTTCCAAAATGAAAATACACCAAGCTAATGATGAAAAAGATTGACCCTTGTAGGATAGTGCACAAATTTGGGAAAAATGCTTATGAAATTAAACTCCCTCCTAGAGTTGCCATTTCACCCATATTTAATGTTGCTGGTCTTTATCCATTTAAAGGTTTTGTGAATGCAAGTGATGTTGTAGGTACTACAAGTGATGATGAATGGGTCAAGGACCTACCTCCTAGCCAACCAATGAAGCTTGAAAGCATAGTAGATACAAGGGAGATCAAGAGAACTAGGAAGAAGGTGTATAATGAATACTTGGCTAAATGGAAAGATCTACCAATTGAATATGCTCAGTGGATGATAGAAGAAAATATAAAATAACATGGTACTTCAGTCCAAGAACTCATTTAATCATGAGGATGAAATATTTTCCTCCCCGGCTGAATGGTGTAGGAGTACCTCTTGAAATTTTGGTTTGATTGTGCATTTTGGAGTCTAGAATTAGGTTTTTCCATTTCATGATGTAAATATGGTCTATTTTACAAATTTATGATGTAATTAAGGGAACATACAGTCATAGTGGCGTTGAGTATAAAATTTGTCAATAATGAAGCAAATTTGTAAAAGTTACATTTATGCAATTTTGTCATTTTTGTAGGTTAGTTGAAGGGGAATAGTCATCTTTTCAAATTTTAGTTGTAGACCATTGGTATTTGATAAAAGAAATACTTAAAAGGCCTCTAACATCATCGAAGCAAGGTTGTTGTAGAATTTAGAGAAATAAACATTATTGCTCTATTTTTGGTGTGATTTTCTATGTTATTTTGCATTTCCAGACTCTGTATGGCTTCGTACAATAAGATAATGATGTAAAACCTATGTGAAGAGTTGTGTAATTATATTAGATGTCATTTGAGTCAAATTAGAGATTTTTTCATCTAGATTTTAAGGAGATAAACCAAAATTTCTAAGGGTTTCTTTATTTGCTAGGGTTTCTAGGGATTTTTGAGGAAAACATGTCAAAATAGGCCATTCCACTGTAGGAAAATTCTATAGTTTGGTGTAATGGTCCTTTGAGGAGTGATCTTTCATATTTTCATAGTTTTAGTGTAGCGTGATGATGTTAAGAGAGTTTTAGCATGTTCCCTAATCTAGCAATTTCATGTGTTAGGCTTGAAATTGATAATTTTTGCTTGGGACAACTAATTTTTGGAATGTTTTAATGAAAAAAATTATAGAATTGGCCCCTATGTGACTAGTTATACCTGTTGGTGAAGAGTTTCAAGTTTTTCAAGAAGTATTTTGAGTACCTCCTTAGGAAAAAAGGCCTAATTTGGCCTAAAACCAATGTTGTAGGACAAATTTGTGTAATTTTTTTCAAAATAGCCTATTTCATTAGGTTGATATGTTGAATGGTGGAAAAATGGGTCCCTGAAAGTGTGTGAGTTGAGTCCCTTGGTGACCTTCCCTAAAAGATATAAGAGAATAGGAGTGTTTGGTGACCTACAAGCAAGTAGGTGTAATTGTGAAGGAATCAACCCTAGGAAGGGTTTACAAAATTGGAGATCATTTAAGTGGGTGTGGTTTAAGCCTAAATCACCTTGATCTACATCAAATAGGGATAGAGCGAACCCTTGTTGATAATGCCTCAACTCTTAATGTGTGTAGTGTCAAAGTTTTGGATAGGCTTCATGTGGATAAATCACAAATTCAACTTGATTCTTTATCTCTTAAGGGATTTTACAATGTCAAAAAAACCACTTGATGTGATTACTTTACCCATTATAGTTCTAAAGACCACATTGGAAACAAAAATTCATGTTATACCTAATGAAATTTCATATAATCTTCACTAAGGTAGACCACGGATTCATGGAATGAATGGGGTGTCTTCCACTCTTCATTGTAAAATTAAATACATCTACAACAACAAATTGTACACACTTGATGTTGATCCCAAGCCTTATAGTGTCTTACAACTCAAGAAAAAAAAAGAGAATCTCTTGAACACATTAGCAACAACCATACAATTGGAATTTTTGCAACAAAAAGACAAAGCATAACACATGGAGAAAGTCATAAAGATATTAGAAAATGATTGGGGTTCCTTAGATTTCACACCAACATTCATGGGAGAATACAAGATCACAACAAATGACTCTATAAAGGGAAAGGAACAAGTAGTAATGTCAAGACAAAACTTAGAAGACCATTCGAAAGCATCCACCTCAACCACTTTAGAAAAAGAAGAAAATTACACAATACACTTTGAAAAACTTAACCACAAACAACCACCTGACCCAAAGGCAATGAAAAATATTTATGGAAAAGGTTATGAGCTTATGAAACAACTTGGCTATAGTGGAAAAGGATGTGGTGCTAGAGAAAAGGGTATTCATGTCCCCATCGAGCCTAAAATGCAAGACACAATTCATGGTCTTGGTTATTGTCCTTTAATAGAAATCACCAAGCCTTCACTCAACATCAACACTATCACACAACATTCTTCTAAGCCAACTTTAATTTTCAAGCATCCTAAACTGATAGACACTAGTGGTCCTGAAGGTTATCCTTTGCAAGAAATGAAACAAACAAAGACATCTTCGCATAATATCAATGTCATCTCACAAAAGACTAATGGTTTGAGTTTTTTAGATTTTACACCCTCTTGTAAAAGAGGAAAAAAAATATCACAATATAAAGAGTCTTGCATAGGTATGACCTCTAAGCAAGAGAAATATTTGTCGTATAATAAAGGAATGCCTTCTACCATTGATCAATAGGGTATCTTTTCGAGACTCCTCCAAGATCACTTGATATCTCTCCCTCCAAAAACTTGAAATAAATTATATTACAAGACTTCATTTTGCACCTATCATAGATTTCACAGTCATTCCACTAATGAATGTAAGGCTTTGAGTAGTAAAATCCAACATCTTAAGGACTTTGGTAATCTCCCTTATGCAGACACACCTAATTCCTCTAATTGATATTATTTTCACTCTAGCATGTTTCTCCTCAACCATTTTGGCTCATCCTTGTCCTGCACTAAGTGGGGGAAAGGGGTTAGATATCCTTGTCCTCATATGTCACTTGTTGTTGTCTCTTTTTTCTAGTCGTTAAACTTTCATGAACATATAAGACCAAGATTGGGATGCACACGACATGTCTTAAGTGGACTCACATGTGACATACTTATTCATGATGTAGTGCAATTTGGAAACATATGACTTGGAATAAGGCTTTCCAAGTTAGCTCTCATGTCTTCTTTCATTGGTACTTTAAAGAAATTTCTCATAGTGCTAGTGTAGCAACCACTTTAAAGTGGGGGCATACATAGACGATATCTTTTGGCACAAATTTCATGGTGTGATTTTTATTTTTTCTTGTGATGTGTCCTCTTCTTGGTCATGTCATTGAGGGTACAGCCTGACATGGCATGATGTGAATGAGGCATACAATGGGAAATGATCTATCACCTTTACTTGTCCTCTCTTGGATACATTAGGCACAATACTCCCTAAGAAGAAGACCTTACATGAACAAAGAAAAATCCCCTTTAAAAAAAAATACATGATATGCAAAAGTATTTTCATTATGGTGCCTTATTAAAGTTATCGGGAGGTATAACTTTGGTATGGTTGAGTGGGAAGCCCATTCTAAGGCATGACTTTCCCCATAGCCACTTGTGTGTGTGTGTGAGTGCATACCAACCATGAGTGTATGTTTCTCACCTTTTCGTACTTCTCACCCACTGAACATCCAAGAGCTTTGTCACCTCAAAGTGAGTATGCAGGTTTGGTAAAACAACCTAGATTTTATCCACATCATGTTGGAAAAATGGTCGAAGCTTGATCCACCTTTTTATTTTTTCTCATTTTTACTTATCTTCCTTTTAGTTATTGTCATTTCATGATTGTGTATCTTGATTTACTACAAATCATTCACCTTGTGCATATCCTTTTTTGCTTATGTTGGTATGACTTAGGATCTTGGATCTTGGGGGCTTGATATATGGCTTGATCCTTTCCATTCTTTGTCATCCACATTGGTACGATTGGACCCTTCTTGAATATCTACTTTAGTGTGAGTTTGAAGCAAGTTCATCCACTCACTAAAGTGGGGGCTAAATGTACAACAACAAAAAATATTTTATTTCTTGATATGGGAATAATTGATGATAAATTGGGCATAATGAGAACTTGATTTAGTGTTGTGAGGGTTTTTACACATCTACAGTAGGTCTTGGGTCCTTGCAAACTAAATAAAATACATTTATTGATGTCTTGTAAAGGTGTTGTTAAGTGTCATAAAAGAATTTCACACTTTTATAGACTAATGGACCTATTTTCCCCCTGATTCAATAGTGTAAAATTTATTTAATGGAATTCTCACATTAATCTAGAAGGCTTGTGAACTAAACCTAATTCTAGTCTAGTGTTGTAATGTGTTTTACACATTCACATTGGATGTTGTTCCCTTCTAGGCTAAGTGTACCTCATTTTAATGTTGTAAAGTGTATTTAATCATACTTTCACATTGAAATTTGTGTCCCTATCCCTAATTACCCTTTACATCATCATTAATAGGTCCCTATTGCCCCATATTGTGCATCCTGAGGCTTAATTTGATCAAAGAACTAACTAAATCAACATAAAATCCAAAATTTCTCACTCCCCAAAAATCTAGCTGGCAAAAAAGCCCATGTGGGACTAAGTCAACCATTTGGGAAAATTATTCCCATCTAGGTGGTACTAAGTCACCTAGCTTGGTGACTTAGTCCAATTTGGGCTATTTTCAAGGTTTGAGTGGGAAAAATTGGATTTTAAGTTTATTTTTCCTTCATGATGGCCTTAGGGATCAAATTAACAAGAATTTTAGGAGGATTGCCTATATAAAGAAGCCTTTAAACCATAATTTATAATGCATTCATTATTCATTCATCATTCATCATGCATCTAAGTCAAGCAATCTAGGGTTAGGTCATTTAGAGAGCATTCAAGATCATTTTTTAGACATTAAAGGGAAAATTCTTCATCTATTATTGCAAAAATTCAAGTTCTATAATCATGGAAAGTTTATAATCCCTTCATTTCATGTTCATGCTTCCTCTTATTTCTTCATTTGGTTTAATTACCTAAAATAGGTTTGACCAAGGAAAACCACTATTCCCTAACATTTAATATTTCTCTTTCTTTATTTGTGTGTTTGCAAATTTAGGTACTTTGAAGGTTTGGAATTCATTGAAGGATAAGTTGAAAACTTGTTGAAGATGTCTCCTTGTTGGATAGGTCAAGATATCCACTAAAAGTCACTTTCAGACTTGAATCTGACAATCTCAGAACCAAACACCTAGAGGAATAGAAAGTGCAGACTAAGGGCTTCCATTTCCACTGTCAGATTTTTAGAAAAGTCAAATTGGACTAAGTCACCATAAATGGTGACTTAGTCCCAATACATATATTTTTTAGAAATTTTAATAGATTTAGATACCCATTTGGTTGAAATAGGCTCCAAAATAGTTTTCTAGATCTGGGACTAAGTCACCCAGAATGGTGTAAGTGTCCCAATCAGCTAAAATTTTAGGATCAACAACATTTACTATCTTCATTCTAGTCTATGACACATTTCCAGGTGCACCTCTTTATTTCTATAGCTTTTTTATTTGTTTCAAGGTGATTTCTAGGTCATTCAATATATGTTTGCATATCACAATTTTTTTTTAAACACTTTACTTTTTCATTAGCCAACATCTTTTATCCATTATTTTCATTTACAGAATTCTATTTAGACATATTTCAATCATATTTGCATTAGTTTTGAGTGAACCTCCAATTTTTTGTGGGATACCTTTCTTTTTTAGGTGCAAAATCCTAGAAGTGCAAGAGAGCACTCCCTAGAAAAATTTGTAGTTCACGCACATATCTAGGTGTCTTAGGGGACACCACCCAAGCTTCATCTTCTTCTTCTTCATTCTAATTCTCTTGCTCATCCTTTTCCTATTCTTCCATAATTTCTTCAATCCTTACACAATCTGATTCATTAGATACATATCCATGAACATCAATTGAATTCTTCATTACTTCATCAACCTTGACATTTGTACTTTCTACAGTCTTCCTTGGTATTTTATTGAAACATCTATAATTTTTTCTTTTAGTAGAATATCCAAGAAAAATTCCTTCATCACTTCTTGTATCAAACTTTCCTAAATTTTCTTCATCCCATCTAACATAACATTTTCTTCCAAATACATTGAAATACTTAACAGAAGGAATTCTTCCACACCATAGCTCATAAGGGGGTCTTTGTACTATTTTCGCTTGCTTTAATTCCATTGAATACATAAACAACAGTATGAATAGATTCCCTCTAGTAAACATCTGATAGACCTACTTCAGTAATCATTGATCTAGCAGCCTCTTGAATTGTTTTGTTCTTTTTTTCAACAAATCCATTATGTTGAGGAGTTCTCAAAGAAGATAATTGTCTTTTTATTCCATGTACTTCACAAAACATATGAAACTCACAGGAGGTTAATTCACCACCTCTATCACACCTTAAGCATTTTTGCCTCAAATTTACTTCATTTTCAACCATAGCTTTGAATATCTTGAATCTATCTATTACATTTGATTTCTCTCTATGAAAAGTAACCCATGTATACCTAGAATAATCATCAATCAAAAGCATAAAGTACCTTTCACCTTGTAGAATTCTCACTCTTGTAGGACCACAGAGATCTATATGAATTAAATCTAGTAGTCCAATAGTAGATTGTTCCTTTTATCTATAATGGTTTCTCACTTGCTTTCCAAACTAAAAAATCGTACAAATAGCATTAACATGATTTGTAATCCTTCGTAAATCTCTCATAACCTGAACTGTACCAATCCTTGCCAAGTTATTGAATTTCATATGACACATTATTTGATGCCATAACCAACTATCATTAATCTGATTCCTAAAGAATCATCCATCAACACCTTGTAGTTGATAGATATTTCCTTCATATTTCTTTCCTGCAGCAATCATTGTTCTAGAATCTTTCCTGATCTCATATCTTTCATCCTTAAATACAATATTATATCACTTACTGTACATCTATTGATGCAGGAGCATCTAGTGGTGTAAGGGCAATCTTGCATCACCCAAAAATAGTTAAATTTCAAGTTCATCATATTTTAATTTTTTACATTTTTGGATACCCTTTTCATCATAATGAAATTCCCAATTTACGATTTTTATTTTCTCTTCTTGGGTTGAAAGATATTGTAGTTTTAGTTTCCCATATTTGCACCTAAAAATCTTACAAGTTGGATTTTAGGCACTTATATCTTCCGGAATGGCCCTGAAACTTGTTGAAATCAATGTAGCTAATTTCAAGCGCATTCTTGACTTCGAGACCTTTCCAACGGTTCAAACGGTTCGTGAATCAGAGCCCTGGATCAAAAGTTATGGCCTCGGGAAGTTGGCGCACTTTCTAGAAGATACCATTGCAAATGCTCCTTTGAAATTTGAACTTCATGTTGTAAATTTTCGGTGCCAAACTTCCTAAACTCAATTTGAATGTTGTTTTGGCTCCAAACTAATGAGGAGCTCTATTTATGGGAGGGTTTTATAATTTTTGGGTAACTTTTTGGGGACAAGTTTGCATATTACAAAAGGGTTATTCTGTAGCTTTTTGTAGCTTGCACGTGTTGCAGAACTTGGGGATTTGAGATCCTCTGCATGTAAGAAGCTCCATTTTCTGAATAACAAAATTACTCTCTTGTTTGTCAGTTATTTTTTGTATCTCGGGTTGCGCCCTCATCAAGTGGTATCAGAGCGAGGTTTTCTTGAGCGTGTGGACAGATCATCAATCATGAGGCAGTTCACACTAGGACCATGGTTGTGGGTCGAGGTCAAGAAAGATGCCTCCAAGAGTGATGCATGGTAGGCATGGTGGTGCCAAAGGTGGTCGAGGTGGCATAAATGTTGGTGGAAGAGATGCACTGGCAGCCCTCCAAAGATAGATTGATGTGTTACAAGAGTAGGTGAGGAGAGGGTTAAACCTGAGGGAGGAAAGTGAGGATGAAGGAGAGGAAGAAGGTTCAAATGCAGAAGAGGAAGAGGAAGTAATTGATCAAGACCAAATGTGGCTAATAAGAGCCATTTCAAAGATCGGGAAAAGACCCAGAGTAGAAGTCCCCAGTTATTCTGGAAATTTGAACCCAGAAGAGTTGATCAATTGGATCAATGAGCTAGAAGAATATTTTGATTATGAGGAAATAAAGGGCCCAGATCGGGTTAAGTTTGAAAAAATGAAGCTGAAGGGCCATGCCAGTATTTGGTGGAAAGAGGTCCAGTTGGAAAGAAATCGAAGAGGAAAAGTCAAGATCACCAGATGGGATTGCATGGTAGAGAAACTGA
>VDFB02252616.1:78966419-78985811 GCA_007258455.2 Sequoia sempervirens | reverse complement strand
GCAGGTTTTCTAATTTTTGGGTAACTTTTTGGGGACAAGCTCACATATTGCGAAAGGGTTATTCTGTAGCTTTCTGTAGCTTGCACGTGTTGTGGAACTTGGGGATTTGAGATCCTCTACACGTAAGAAGCTCCATTTTCTGAATAACAAAATTACTTTCTTGTTTGTGGGTTATTTTCTGTGTCTTAGGTTGTGCCCTCATCATCTATCCAACACTTAAGATATTATTCCTTAAACCTTTAACATAGTAGGTATCATTAGTATTTGTGGATGTGAAAATCTGCAAATGGTTAGCATTTTAAAACCAAGCTAATAATCAACATCCCTATGAAATAATGAAACATGTTAGATATGCTAAATAAGATATTAAAAGCAAGAAAAACTAAATGAGCATACAAACAACATGAATCAACTTTATATCATAGTGGATTGGTGCTATTGTAGAAAATAGCCCTTTCCCAACCCTTGCTTAAGCTTGATGATGAAATTGATATGAATATGATATGAAGATGGTGTGGAAAAAATCAATTATCAAATGAAGAGAGTGACCTTGCATGATGATTGTAGATGAAATGCTAAGATTGTGGAGTTGTGTAGGATTTTTTGATGAATGAAGCCTTCCATTTATAGAATGCTTTGATGAAAGAGATAGAAAAATAAATGAATGTGGGACTAAATGTAAACCAATGAAAGGAGGCCACTTGTCAAATTGTGATAGGCTGAGGTATGTACAAGATTTGGGAAATGTGCCCAAGAGAGGGAAATTCAAATTTGAATTTGAGAGTTAATGCTTAGTTTGACCTTTGCAAGGGACATGCAAGAGCTTATTAATTGCTTTGTTGGATGTACATGTCCACTTGATTTTGAATTCAAAATTGAGGGAATATTCCCCATAAATGCCATGTTGAATGAAAACAAAGAATTTAATAAATCAATAAATTGATTTATTTGTGCAAGTGGCATTATCTAGAGGATATGATGGGTGATTAGGTTAGGCTAATTAGGATTAGGCTAGCTTAATGATGATTATGATGATTTTGACTTTTATGACTTAAATATTTGATTTATTTAAATTAGAAAAGGAGAAATATGAATTTTGAGATTTAATTAAATAAAGTCCTAGTTTATTTAATTAAATGGATGAAATGTTAGATTCAATTAAATGAAGGTTATTTGATTAAACTATTGGATTGACATGTATGCATATTTTGCGTAGCTACATTTTTCCCCTCTTTGAAGCAATGTACTTGTTGCGTTGGTTCAAAGAATAAACTTGCCATGATCAAAAATTTAAAATTTTTATGATTTTTCGGATGCCCCAGTGGAAAGAAGTACACTATTACATTGCCCCGGTGAGAGATTGAGTGAAAAGATTCAATTTGGGGGTCGATCTCACGATAAAGAGGTTCAAGATTGAAGGTTATGGATGATGATGCAAATGAGATGGTTTTAAGATGCTTAGAATAACAAATCTATATTATCCTAAACAACTTAAATGATGATATGATGTGAGATGGATGAGAATGATGATGTGATATGTTGTGATTATGCAATGCATGATTTATGAGATGATTAGACTAAAAGATCTATATGAACATGCATGTGAGATAATATGCAGATGTATGATTTATGCAAATGTGATGGTTTATGAGATGCTTAGACTAACATATATATATATATATATATTATGATGATGATTATGTATGTGAGATGATATGCAAAATACTGATGGTTTGTGGATGCAGGATGGATGCATTATGGATGCATGATGGATGCATTGGTGATGATGATAAACTACTCCTGACATGATGTTAGTGCGGAAGTAAGAAATGATATGATGACAAGAGGATCCAACAAGTCCATGATCTGATGAGACTTTATTAGAGATGATGATGATGATAGATGATGATGATTTTCTTATCAAGGATTGGGACTTTAAAAAGGCTACTTACCTTATGTTTGATAACACACATAGGCACGATGCATCAAGGTAAAAAGAACGAGGATGGCATTGTACCTAGTGTGGTGGACTTTGACTCAACAAACAGATAGGAGTATTCTTGTTCACACTTGATAGACAGAAACCTTGCTAGGATGTACCTAACAAAGCAAGTATTCACCAAGTTATTTTACAAGAACGTCCAACAAGCACAACAGACAAAAGATAATGATCATTGCCCCATTCCTATCTCTCTAAATCCTTTGCTTGGATATCATTGGAGAGGTCATTGGAATGAGAAAAATAAGATAAAAAAAAAAAAGAATAGATCAAGTACACAAGCAAGCCAATGTTCTTTATACCTCTAGCCAAAGGGGTATGTTTTGCTTAGGATAAGTATCCAAAGTGATTGCCAAAGATAATGCCCATTCTAGGAAGGATGCATCCTAGGACATGCATTGTATAGGACATGATGAACTTGATAAGTTGATTGATAGGTCGTTGATATAAAGTGAATCAAATTTTTGAAAATGATCAAGAGTTTGATTTTGCATTTAATGGTTTGTTGCTTTGATTTTAATTTTGCATTTGAAGTTTGCTTTTGTTGATTGTTGTGGTTGTTTCTATTTGTGTTGCCAAAGGATGAAAGTGACGATTAGTTTATTAGGATGATTGATTATCATGGGTGAAAGCTTAAATGGGGACATGGGATTTTTCTAAATATTTGATGTTTTTGATGTTTTGAATGTTTTGAGGCTATTTTTGGTGTTTTTGAGATTTTTACAAATGTTTTGATTTTGATTTTCTCCAATGTTTTTGGGGTTTTCTAAGATTTTATGAATGTTTTTGGATTTTTTTATTTTTTTAATGTTTTTGGATTTTGATGTTTTTTGAATGTTTTTGGATTTTGATGTTTCGGGGGTTGATCAAAGATTAGCCTTACCTATGTTTAAGCTCAAAGATGACATAGTTCAAATACCATTTTTTTGATGTTTTTCTATTTTTCGAGTGTTTTTGGATTTTCTGATGTTTTTGGATTTTTGCATGATTTTGATGATTTGGATATGGACATGTGTGATGATATTAGTGCTCTGTTTAGGATTTTGTTGAAGACCAAGCTAAGGTTGATTGATTGAATTGATGGATTGATGATGATGATAACATTGTTGAGGATGCACAACAATGTAAGGATTTGATTGATCGGGATTGATGATGATAACATTGTTGAGGATGCACAACAACGCTGGATTGATTGATGAGGATTGATGATGATAAAATTGTTGAGGATGCACAACAATGCAAGGATAGTGTTAAGAAACACAAGGATATCCTGAGATGATGATTTTTGATTGGATTTGATTGATCATGATTGATGAAGCTTGGTTTGGAACAAAAGTTGTTTTGGATGATTTGATGTGACGTTGAAGTGCAACTTAGATGTGACTAATAGTGATTATTTGGATTGATGTTCAACAAAAGATGAAGAATGATAAGGAATATTTTCTCATCAAAATATGCCATGGGCTAGTGATTCATATTTTGGATCACAAATGCTTTGACCAGTTTGGTTTCACATTTTCCAATGTTCAAATCACCACATAAGTTGGAGGACATAGACCAAGATTTATTCCCTGAAGCAAGATGCAAATATCTTCCCCCAGTGTCTAGCAATGTATGGACTACCATTAGATGGATGCTTGGATATGCATATGGATGGATGGATACGGTAAGCACACAAAGGATGCCAAGGATTATCTTGTGATAAGATAAGGTGTTTAAATGATGGAATGTTTTATTGGATAATGTTTCATGGCTCAAATAACGCTGGGTAGGATAGGATCAATGAAAATGACCCATGTCAAGATTTTTATCATAAGCAAGTGTAAAGTGTGCCCCAAACTTTCATCAAGATCAAGATAACTCGAATGATGGATGTTGATGGATAAAGATGGATTGGATAAATGGTTCATGGATGAAATAGATTTATTATGGCTGAGATGGATGGAATGCTCAATTTATTACAGATGGGATGAGATGCTTTCACCTGAAGTGGTGTACATAGATGCTCAATTCTACACATGATGCCTGTTTGCTAGGTTTTCATCATGGTCTTGCCAAAAGCGTCGCCAATGCGGTTTTCACTTGAGGACAATTTTTTTATCTTTACTATTTTCAATCCTTTTTTTGATTTTTTTTTATTTTCATATTTTTTGATTTTTTTGTATTTTCTGAAAGATTTTAAGCTCATGCTAAATCACAAGGTGTTGCTGATGTAGATTCCCCTGTCATAATGTGCCATCGATATCCTACTTGAAGAAGTTGTTTTGCTAAGATACGTGCACTTGAATGCCACTTTTGGGATTCTTGATCCGCTTCGTTGATATCAGAGTTGACTTTGCCTTTGTGCATACATCGCAATAGAATGCCTTTAAAATCCTTATGATGAACGGTTGTTTCTAATACATGGTCAATGTAAGAACTAGATATCATGCGTGGAGGTGTAGATGGAGTGTGTTTAGGGATAAAAGATGGATTGGTTGACAGTTTGGAATCTTTGACTATCCAAACTTGGGAAGATGAACAATGATGGGTGGATACAGAAGTGTGCATTGAATTAGGACCAACTGCTTGATACACTTTGTATGTCACTTGAAAATCTTGCTTTTTCTTTTGTGGACATCTTTGATGGATACTTTTCCCTTTTTTATTTTGTTCTTTGATTGATGGAGTTTGATATGGATAATCTTTCTTTGTATGTTTTGGTATCCATGCATATTTGATTGGTCCATTATGCTTCTCAACTTCTTTTGATTTGATAATATTCTTTGTGCTTTGATTCAAATCTTTCTTTTGAAATTGGTCCCAATTCATGGATGGGATGATAGGTGGATGAAGATTCATGACATGGCTAGTTGTAGTATTGACACTAGTTTCATCATAAGGACTCTTCGTGCTCCCTATGTTGACGTTTGCTTGAGATGAAGTTTCCCCCAGTATGGTAGAATTAGTACCTTCATGCTTTGATTCTGCCTGTTCTATGAGCTCCTGTTTAGAGTGCATTCTTTGATAAATGCCCACCGTAGATGATGTTATTTCCATTTGTTGCTCTGCTAACTCTGGAGTATCTTGTTCTATCTGACTTGTTCCCTTGAGTGGATAATGTTGAATATCTTTATTCATGATGTCCTTAGTCTAAATTTGGGATATATCTGATACTGTTGTTGATAACTTTGTTTGATAGTATGAATCAATAACCTGCTCTTTTTGTGTAACAATGTCAGGAATAAAGGGATCCTATTCTGAATGAAGATAATCTACATGTCCATCCATAAAAAGCATCTCATGGGTAGATGGAGGAGTATGTGCTACATGGATATGATCATCTTGCATAGATAGGAGAGTGTCCATTAGATTATTGTAGTATCTTGAAGATACAAATTCTTGATCTTGAATGATTTTGGAGTTGCTTTCGACATGATTTGGATCAAGTTCTTGACATGGGTCAGTTACAAAGGATGGATTGCTTATAAAATGTTCTTGGATGTTTTCATTAGGCATGGTAAGTGGTTCAATATCCTCAAGTGTCGAGTTCAGGGTTCCTTTAGTATATGTAACCATGAGGTCAAAGGGTTTCAACATGTCTTGGAATGGACCATTGGTAGAACTTGGTGAAAAATGTTGATCATGTTTTGGAATGAATTCTTGAGATATGTCCACTAAGTCATAAGTCAGTGTAGAGACATTTTCAATATGATCATTGGTCGATGGATCGTAGATTATGTCAATGGGATCAAATAATTCTAACACTCCTTGAAATAGATCACTAAAAAGTGGCTCTTGACGTATGGTGATTTGATCATCGGATGGGGTGGAAACATCTCCAAGGTGCTCATTGATGGAGAGATCTTGAACACTTATGGTAGAGAGATTATGAATGTCTTCAACCATAGGGTCAAGTGATGCTGACATTTCTTGAATTGGATCATTGTTGGGTATTGTTGGCAGATTTTGATTATGATTGAAAAGTGACTCTTGACCTATGTTGATTTGATCTTAGAATGAGATAGAAACATCTCCAATGTGCACTTTGATGGATAGATCTTGATCAATGCTTCCAACAATTATGGTGGGGAGATTGTCAATGCTATCACCAATGGTTGAATGTTCATCTGTATCCCCATATTTAATTATCATTTTTCATGTTTGTGCTTGTGTTTGTTGGGTAGCTTGAGAGGCTTGGGCAACTTGGGTAGCTTGAGCAGCTTGTGGAGCCGCCTGACATTGTTGAAGGACTTGTTGGTAGGCTTGATGTGATTTTAGTGTGATGTTACAATATTGACTTATTGCACTTGGTTTTGGTGGTAGTGGTGGTGTATTTGGAATTGTGTTGGATGTAGTAACAAGTGGTTGAGATATACTTGGAGCGATCATGGTAGTGAGGGGTTGAGATATGATGTGTGTGAGAGTGGTAGTTGGAGTGATCGAGGTGATAGGAATGGTTATAATGATTGAGGTGATAGATCCTTGGGAGACCATATTTTGATTTGTTAGGATTGATGTTGTCATTTGATTAGCTACCATCTATTGGTGCAATGTTGATGGTATATTCAAAGGATTTGATGTGATGGCTTGATGGGTGTTAGGTGGATTGATTTAGATGGAGTGATTGGTGCTAGGTAAAGAGGGAAGCCCTAAACCAAGGAATGATGTTGATATGGGTAATGGTGGTGGAGATGTATTTTGGCGTAATGACTCAACTATTTTGGTAAGTGTAGCAATTTGATCTCACCAAATTTGTTCTTGATTTCGATCTTGACTCCCTTGATATAGTTGATTTGGCTTTTGTTTAAGCAGATTTGGAGTGTGTACTTGTGTTTTTTGAATGGGAGCATGGACAAATCAATTTTGGACAATGTTCTAATTTGGAATGACACTCAGGTTTGGCATGATTGGTTGAAATTGAACATTATTGGTGTTGGGAACCACATTGTCATGTTTTAGGTAACTTTGATTTTGCATGGCGTTACCCTGACTTGGATTGATACACGACGTCATTAACATCTTGTTTGGACTTTGAACAACATTTGTATGATTCAAAAACATACTTATCCCAAAGTTTTCCAGATTCATGTTTCAAAAACTTGTACTTGGTACATTCTGATTTGGCATGTAGGGATTTGGTGGGATGACGTTGTTCATTTGAGGGCTCAGGCATTGATTGTTCAGTTGGAAAACTTGTAGGTTTGGATTTAGATCTACCATCGGGAAATGTGTTCTAATCTTTGATTTGGGAATACTCACACTTTTTGTGCCATTGAAATTTGTAGAAGGTAATGATCCCATGTATGGATTGTATAAGTATGAGTTTTGATAATCAATTGGCATTGTAAGGCTTTGAAAGTTCAATTGATTTGGACTACTCATGATATATGGATCAAGTTTGTATTCCATGTTCCTCTTGTGTTTTGACCTTGTTGCAAAAGTGACCTCTAAGGTTCTTAGGACCAATGACGAGATGAAGGATGAAAAAGGGTGGATGATATGAGTGTTGAACGTGTAGGAACTTTGGATCAATGCTAGAGTTAGGGTTTGATTTTGATTGGTTTTATTTGGGTAATGAACTTGTAAACCCTAAGATGTGAGATGTTATCTTAGAATGAACTTGTTCAAAGGATTTCTGATTTAATTAAATGTATGAGAAAGGATGCATTCCCATACACCTAACTAAACAAGGTGATTTTGATTTTGATGATTTACCTAAGTCTATAATGATGTTTCCAAAGCTCTAAAGTTGTTTGGTGGGATGAAGATGATAAATGTTTGGGATGGATGAAGTGTTTGATTTGATCCTAAATGAATCTAGGAAGGACTTTTTTATGAGACCAAGATAGTGAAGAACATTCCTTTCTCTAAGAGTAATTCAAAATCAAAAGATCAATGTTTGCATGAAAACCATAAGATAAAAAGATATCAAGCACATGTGTGGGGTCCAATTGATTCAATCTTTGCTTAATGGATTATTTTTTATCACTGACACTTCTTGATTAGGTTTTCAATTGAATTTCCAATGTCCTAATTTTCTTTCATCCCACAAAATGCTTTATGTGGAAATCAAGGAAATCAAGGCAAGGGTTTCCTAATGTTGACCTTAGTAGGAGAAAATTGAGATATAATCCAATGTTTAGAAACCTCTAAGGATGTGAATCCCAAGGGAAAGCAATAACATATGGATTGAGTCAATTGTATTTGTCTTCAAAAGGGTTTGAATTTTGGATGAGGTTCAAGTGTTTGTTTCCATGATATTTTTGATCAAGCAATGCATTTTGTAACCCAAGAATAAGTACAATCCTATGGATGTGTAAGACAATATTTGTTGGATTCCCACTTGGACAAGTCTAGCTACACTTATCTCTAGCAAATGGTTAGATGCTTGACCCCACTGGCTCCCCTCCATGACACTCACTTATACGGGGAAGCCAAGCATCAAAACCCGTGAAACTCCTATGGCATGTTTTCCATTTCTACTAGAAGACCGTAAAAGTGTGGGGTGGCTTGAGAATGACTGTTCTTGCACCAAAAAATAGATTAAAGGATTTTGGAAAATTCTAATACATGGGTTTTAGTAAGGACTTTCCGTTCATGGAGATTGACCCATATGGCAAGAGTCCCCTTTCGGATCCATCTTGTTGGAATCAACCGCATGATATTGGCATTTTTTCCAATATCCACATTTATATCCTGGTTGGAAATACTCTTGGCTTTAGAGTGTTACTAGTTAAGTCATTCCCTTGGGTGAGTACTTTTTCCCCAATGCAGGCCCTCTAGGGTAAACAAAAGCGAATGAAGAACAATATTCATAACTCGATCAATCCTTGTTGGCAACAAGGAGAGAGAATATAGGCAACAATTCCCCCACTCACACTCGCACAAAGTGTTCAATTTTAAGCCCAAATCAAAGTGTGGAGGTGATTGCTTTGTCTCACCCTAAAGTCATGAAAATTTCCTTTTGATTCTCAAGATTGCTATAAAGTGCGAGAGAAGCGCATACGTCCTTTTTCAATGGCTTTAGTTTAAGTAAGCCTTCACAAAAAACAAAACTACACTTGTTCTTTTTAGATCCACAAAGCAAAATGTGAGTTCATTTTAGAGCACCAAATCATAAGTGAAAAACATTTTGTTCAATTGTTAACCAAAAACAAACTTTAGTATGTTGTTGATCCTATTGTTCATTTTAACCTTTTGCAAGAAAATGGAAAGGTTTTTTTTAAGCCCAAATGAAAATTAGTGTTCTAAGAATGAAAAGATAACAAATTCTCAAAATAGTGTTAAAAAAACACTAAAGTGTTTAAAAACACTTTGATTTTGTAAGACATAGCCCTCATGCTCCTTCTTTCTTCAATTTCGATTTCCAACCTACAAAGAAGAAAAACAAATTAGGTTTTGGAAAAACACAAAAATTAAAAGGTAGGAAACAGAAGATAAATTGATCATAAATAAGAAACACGTGCTAAAAATTAAATTTTCCCTTTTACTGTCTCCCAGCATCGCAACTCGCAATGGCGTCATAGTTTGGCTTCTGAGCAGTGCCCTCATAGTCACTTACTAGTCAATGGCGCTCTGTGTTGAGATAGAGAGCTCAACTACGTCACAATTTTTGCCTAGCATCGTAGTTTGCGTCCAGTGTCAGAGTTTAATATTTTTTGAAAGTTTCTACAGGTCAGCGATTCTAGCGGTGGAGTTTAAAATTCAAAAATATTGGTGGGACGAGTCCAACGGTATAGTTTGTGTTTTAAGTGGTGTCATAGAGTGATGCTGACGAGCACACGGTGCCAAAACAATGACGTTTATGAGCCTATAGTGCCAAAACAGTGACGCTGAGCTCCCAGCATTGGAATTTCCCGTGTGTGAAGCAAAACGTAGAAATTTCAAGAAAAAATTAGAAATAATGATGATAAACCCTCCTTCTAGCGCCATTTTGTGGATGTGAAAATATGCAAATGGTTAGCATTTTAAAACCAAGCTAATAATCAACATCCCTATGAAATAATGAAACATGTTAGATATGCTAAATAAGATATTAAAACAAGAAAAACTAAATGAGCATACAAAGAACATGAATCAACTTTATCTCATAGTGGATTGGTGCTATTGTAGAAAATAGCCCTTTCCCAACCCTTGCTTAAGCTTGATGATGAAATTGATATGAATATGATTTGAAGATGGTGTGGAAAAAATCAATTCTCAAATGAAGAGAGTGACCTTGCATGATGATTGTAGATGAAATGCTAAGACTATGGAGTTGTGTAGGATTTGTTGATGAATGAAGCCTTCCATTTATAGAATTTTTTGATGAAAGAGATAGCCAAATGGATGAGTGTGGGACTAAATGTAAACCAATGAAAGGAGGCCACTTGTCAAATTGTGATAGGCTGAGGTATGTGCAATATTTGGGAAATGTTCCCAAGAGAGGGAAATTCAAATTTGAATTTGAGAGTTAATGCTTAGTTTGACCTTTGCAAGGGACATGTAAGAGCTTATTAATTGCTTTGTTGGATGTACATGTCCACTTGATTTTGAATTCAAAATTGAGGGAATATTCCCCATAAATGCCATGTTGAAAGAAATAAGTGAATTTAATAAATCAATAAATTGATTTATTTGTGCAAGTGGCAAATATCTAGAGGATGTGATGGGTGATTAGGTTAGGCTAATTAGGATTAGATTAGCTTAATGATGATTAGGTGATTTTAACTTTATGACTTAAATATTGATTTATTTAAATCAAAAAAGGAGAAATATGAATTTTGAGACTTAATTAAATAAAGTCCTGGTTTATTTAATTAAATGGATGAAATGTTAGATTCAATTAAATGAAGGTTATTTGATTAAACTATTGGATTGACATGTATGCATATTTTGTGTGTCTACAATATTATTCTTGCCATCAAAACTTATTGAACCTATCCCATAAATTTTAGCACTAGTATCATCTCTAAACATAACTAAGCCACCATCATATTTTTCAAGTTTAAAAAACTTACTCTTATCACCAATCATATGATGTAAACAACCACTATCAACAACCCAATAGTTCTTTTCATGTTTAGCATGTAAAGAATAGATTACAATACCTTCATTTTTCTCCTTCTCAAGAGGGCATTCCCTCACCTATGTTTTAGAATTAGCAGAAGTACGTTCATCTTTTATATCCAAGAACAAGCATTCATTTTCATTATAATCTCCATAATCAAATTTCTCATAAGATATACTAGCATATTCATTCACATAATATGCCATGTTGATCTTCTTACCTTTATTTTATTTCTCATATTTTTGTTTATTCCTTTTAGCTCTTTTTGGACACCTTGAAGCAAAATGTCCCATTCCTCCACAACTAAAGTATTTAAAGAGTAACTTACCTTCATACTTGTTGGATCCTTTCTTCATCCTTTTCACAAAGTTAGCTTGTACTTCATCAAAACTTTCCTCATCCAGATCTTCAACTTTTGTAGCCTTAAAAGAAAATTTTGATTTGGATCCATTTCTCAAATTTGACTTTCTCATCTCATAAGATGTCAGAGTTCCCAACAACTGATCTTTAGTGTAAGTCTTGTAATCTATATGTTATTCAATAACACATACCTTTTCGTTGTAAGCATCCAGGATAGTTCTCAATATTTTCTTTACAATCTTGGATTCATCTATTGTAGCACTAATTCCTCACATTCTAGCTACTAGCTCATCCAATCTCTGTACATAAGCTTTAACATTATCATCTCTAGACATATGTAGGAGATCAAACTATGTCTCCAAGTTCTGTAACAATTCCTCTTTGAGCCTTTCATCTCCTTCATGTGCCTTTTCCAAAGCATCCCAAACTTCCTTAACACTCTTCATATTTTGAACTTTAATCAACTCAGAATGTAAAAGAGTATTCTTCAAAATGTACTTCACCTTATTGTTTTCTTCATGTGCCTTGATCTTATCAATCATACTCGGACCTTTAGTAGGAGGAGTGAAAGTATTATTGTAAGCCTTCTCCACATCATAGCCACAATACTCCAAATATTGTTCCATTAGTATTTTTCAAATAGAATAATTAGTTCCATCAAACCTTAGATAACCATGAGTGATTTTTCCAACCATCTCAAACCTTTTTAAAGAGGTTAAGATCTTTTCTAATGAACCAAGCTCTAATACCAATTGTTGAAAAATAAAATTGAGAGGGGTAGGGTGAATCAATTGTAGAAAATTTAAACTTTAAGACATTCACCAGAACTTAGATCAATCAAAATCTTTAACTCTTCTAAAATGATTAAACATTAAGTGCAAGTGCAAAAAAAATTGAAAACCATCACACAAACACAATAACACCAGATTTATGTGGAAAACCCAATAATGGAAAAACCACGGTGAGGATTAATTCACACTATAGAGAATATCAAAACTGATTACAAAGGATCACTTCCAAAATAAGGACTCACTATCCAACAAGGTTAACCACCCGAAGGGCTCATTGCCATAGAGATACAAAGAAGATAGAAGAGATATGTTATAAAGAGAAGATAATCTCAATGCAAATAAAAAATTTCACCATAATTTTCTTAGGCACTTGTAGACATGCATGAATGATAGAGTACACCTTAAAATAACTACATCTAGAAACTCAACATTTAGGCTTCACACTAATCTACCACGCTCCCAACACACACACACACACAAATTCGCATCTATTTCACATCTATCTACTCTACTTCTTTGCACTTATCTCTTTTCCATTTCTTTCACCACCAACTCATCCTATATTTATACCATCTTTAACTTTGAAACATATCCAAAGTTATTCATCCATCACTAAATTCAAATTAGGTTGGTGTCAAAACATCCTAGGATGGAATTATAATATGGGTAACTAAAAAACATGCTTGATGAGGACCCAAGTAGGTCCCAACATGCTTCATCAACTTAGAACGTAGTTTTCAACACAAGGTTGGCCAAACTAGTATAAAACACATTGAAAAATTAAAAACATGCAACTCTTAGCACAATCCAATCCTTCCAGATATTGAAATTATCTTCAACATGATCATAAAAAAATAACTTTAGAACTACAAGTTGTAATACTTAACCAAAGAGAAATCTGAACCAACAACATTTCTCCCGGACCTCAACTAGAAGAACAAAAAACCATAGCTCACAACTGGTGAACATAACTCGCACTGTGCAATAGATCAAAATCCAAAAATATGCATATGGAAACTCCCAACAACCATGATCAATATATCTGAACCACACAAATATACAATTGAATCTTGGAGTAAAACCCAAAGCAATGACTGACTAAAAACCTACAACCTTTCTTCATTACATTTTTCTCAATATCCTTCACATATACATCTAATAACCTGTATCCATGACATCAATGACAGCATCAACCAGTTGATAACCAATTGACTAGTTGACATTAATGACATCTTCATTCTTGCAACACCAAATACCCCCATGAATTCATTGAGTCCTCCATGAAAAGTCAAATTTTTTGAATATTTTGACCCATTTAGGGTGAAAAATGGGGTCAATCCCTTAGTGAAACTAGGATAAAGTTGAGCTAAAAGCTCAATACTTAAAATAAAGTCATGAGGAAGTGGTATCTCTTTAGGGTCCACTCTAGCATCTACGAGTTCATTAATAGGTAAAGAAACATGTATTTGGTTTCCTACCCAAGATAAAAACCTAAGTCCTAGTAACCCTAGTAAATGGTGGTTTAACATGGATTCTACATCTTGGAACCAAGCCAATTTTGGAGCAACTTTATGATAATGGAACCAACCAACAAAAAGAATTAATGTTGCAAATATTAATGCACCAATTGCAATGCAGTAAAGTTGCCATTCACTAGTTATTCTGGATGCTCACCAAATCTAGAAGAACCTATTGATGGGTGTTTTAGTACTTTCTCAACACAGACAATGCACAAGTGCAATGACTCTCTTGAAAGATAATTTCTGCAACTATGTTTTAGAAATCACCCCAAGGTCTCTTGGGTGTCAAGTCATGACTAAGCTTGGAATTGTTCAGTTGGTTGATGTGATTTGATGGTAATCACAAATGGAGTTTATGGTTGACTAAGCATGTTGGGAATTGGATCTAGAAAAGGAATTTTACAAAATTATTGAAATGGAGAACAAATGCTGCAACTAATGTTGAACAGTAAGAATGGAAGATGTTACAATGGACATCCGTCTTAAAACTAAGTTCTAATTAACCAAGATCAGCTTATAGTCTCATAAATCTAGTGCAATCTTCTAAGGTTTGTATGTTTTCAACCATACATTCACCATTAAGCATGAATAATAGATGAAATTATGTGCAACAATTAAATAATGCTCAAACTAACTTTACATAGCTATTTATCATTAACAGATAGTAAAAAGTATGAGCAAGGAAGATATCAACACCATAGCATTCTTTACCATTAAAGTGCATCATATAATAACAACTAAAACCAACCTAAAACTAGAACAACAAAGCTAAAATATAATGTTGGTAGAATGAATCATGCACACATGAGAAGAAAACACAAGAATCCTTCAAACAATGCTATTCTCATTAATTTTCTGTAGCATGCCTTTACGCAACAACTCAACTCTCTCTCTCTAAAAATGAGAGGAGACCCCCTATTTATAGTTTTCCAAAAGAAAAATGAATGGATAAGATTCATTTTCATTATGTGGCTCAAAGTCATTTTACATTACGGTTTCACCTACACCCAAAATATAGAAATTTTGTCTTGTAGTGAGTGCCATCCTTTATGACTATTTTGACAAGTATTCATCATCTATGATGGGTCTTCTAGCCATTTTATGAATATTTACATACTCGATGAATTTTCTAAACATAGCAATAAGCTTATTTTCCTTAGAGAGCTCAGATTTGAGGGTCTAGAAGGACATCCTCTTGATTATTTTGATGATTTATTGACAATTCTACATATAATTTGAGGTAGCCTCAATCATATTCTCCATTTGGATGACAGATCTTGCAACAAGATCCATAAATTTTTGTGACAAGGTGTTATCAGCTCCTTGCTCCATTTTTGGTGGAACAAAGGCTTGACCCTCTCTGAATCTAGTTCAAGGGAGAGCACCTCAAAATTATTCAACAACTTCAAATACTCTGCACTATCAACTTGGTGCTCGGTGGCCCTTTTTTATCAACTTTAACATTATGCAAGACCTTTTCCAGAACTTCTTTCCTATAATCTAGGTTCATTAGCCAAGTTTCTACCAACTAGTGGTCCTCTTTTGCGATTCCCAACTCCTTCTCCTAGATATCTTGTGGAAGCTTGAGGATGCACTCCAACTTGGGGTAAGTGATCCTATACATCTTTGGGAGCTCTTTATAAGTATTCATCATACTTTCTATGTATTTTCCTAGGCTCTCATACCTATTGTGCATCATGACTGCATGGTCAATCCCTTTATCATGACTAGATATCACCTTGTTGAACCAAGCAGTCACAGACTTGGTCCAGTTCTCCCTTTTTTCCATCTTACTAATATCCTCTTTTGATATCAAGGAGGGAAACATTCATGTTTCTGTTGGAGTCTCCTCTTCTCTAGACATCTACTACTGAATATAAGTAGTGAGACTTGCTACTTGGGCTTTCAACTCTTCCTTCGTGGACTAGTCCTTATTCATTTGCTGCATAATAGTGGCTACCAACCCCTGAAATTCATCTATATTTTTTTCTTGAGTCACTTGTCCCAAGTTGATCGTGGATATGTTGTTTCCTTGGTCTTGCATGGTGTCTATATCTTTGTCTATCACAAGGGTGGAAATTTGTATTGTCATGGATCCAAAGGAATCTATTGAAATGTGAGAGTGGGTCCTAGGCTTCTTCTCTTTCTTGGTTCTTATTTAGGCTTGGGCCAGGATTGCTTCTAGTGTTGCTCTAGGGTCTACAGCCATGGGAGCCCTCTTCTTCAACTGTCACTCCAACCAAACAAGAATTTCAATTTGACCCTTGGGTGATTCACGATCGCCCTCCTCTTTATCTTGATCTTTCTAAGGCTCATCCTCATCATCACTAGGAAATATTTCCCTAATCTTGTTCCTATTCATATAAGCCTTTTATTTGTATAGCCTTCCCTTTGTCTAGCTTGGTATAAGCTATGTTCTTCACAATGTGATCCTGTTGTAGTAGGGAAGTCCATTTATCTTTTCATTCTCGACCTCAACATTCCTTTTAGGCTCACCATCCTTTTCTTTAATTTTCTCTTCCTCTTTCTTTTCTAGCTCCTTTTTAGGGAGGACCTCCTCTCCTAGGTGCATTCCTTCTTGTATCAAGCCCTCTTCTTGGATGGTTTGTGGATGTTGTTGGAGTTAACAACACTAAGAGGGGTGGTGTGAATCAGTGTTGTGCAAATTATAACTTTATTAATCTAATTCTTAAAGTGATAATAACATTCAATCAAAATAAAGATACAAGCACATAAGGAAAATAACCACAACACCATAACACAAATATTTTTTATGTGGAAACCCTGTTAGGGGAAAAACCACAGTGGAGGTTAATCCACAATATTGTTCTGAGTATACTCATAAGAAATGATTATAAATGGGAATGTACTTGCATTCAAGCACACTGCCTTGAGCTCACTACTCAAAAACATAAAGGCTCAGTTCCTTACAAAATTTTAGAATACTTCCAAGGATTTAAACTAATAGAGTAGCATCTACAAATGCCTGATTATAGTTCTAGTTAGGCTCAATAATTGAATTTAGGACCTTCTAGGTAATTTTGCTCTTCTACATTGTTCTATTTCAATTTGCACCAAAAATCCATGATCCACAATTGAAACTATGCATAATCACTCTACTAACCTTCAGAAACTCACAACATACATCAACTCACATCGAACACACACCAAAATGATATAATTGACCACTTATATATATCCGCGATCAAGAATTCAATCACTTCAAGTCGGCCTCGACAAGATAAGAAATGTTCACAAACTATCAGCTCAAATCATTCATAACATTCAATGTACATCCACAAGAGTTGACCACAACATAGTGAGGACACAAATTAGAATGATGAAACACAAAAATACTTAAACAATAATCCCTTAAATATTCGTGACACACCATATTCACCAAGTTGACTTCCATACACTAATAAACAAGAAATTAGCTCATCGGACCTTCTAACTTCCACCAAAATTGATACGAGGCACCAAGATTTACAAATAACGCATATTATTCATCAAAAAATAATCCCTGCTAAGATCCACAACATAAAATAATAACAAAACATGTGCATATGAATCGAACATGAAGTTACCAGATTCTCTATTCTAACTAAATAGATAACTACTGATCTTCAATCTGTCTGCTAGTATGAGCAAATTGCAATGCATGGATCATCTAGCTGACAATATTTTCCATCAATGACAACACCAAATTTTTTTTGCAGTGTCTCTTGCCAACAATCTCCCCCTTTGGCATTGATGGTGACACTTAGTGAAAAATGACTAAGTTTTGGATCAACAAAAATACATTGCCAACCAAAACTCCAAAAATATCTTTATCCATAGCTCAAAACTACAACTCCCCCTTAGATGAATGTACATTTTTAACTGATCTATTCTCCCCCTTTGAAATCAATGGAAAAGATGGGGAATCTGCATACAAGACTCTTATAATCAAAGAAAAACTTCAAAACTACATATGTACAAACTTTGTTTCAAACAACTTACAGAAACTTGAAAATATCTACATAATTTGTCTTTAACAGGTTCAAGCTTGTGTCCCAACACTTCTTGAGACTTTCCAAAATAGTTATGTGACCATAGAGTAAATAAGATTACATTTTTGTAGATTCAAGATTCACCGGATCACTGACTGCCATAGCATCTTATGCTTCTTTGAAAGCATTCAACATGGTCTCCATGTTTGGACCAATTAGCCCTCTAAGTTCATCAGCTCTTTCCACAATTTTTCATTATCATGCTACAGAATATTTTTTTTTTTAAGGATATAACTTTACCTTCTTTGTCTCCAATAGAAAGAGTTAAAGGATCAAAAGCATTAGAAATAGCAGTTAACTCCTTTTCATAATCCTTAACCTTCTCATTTTCCTCAGTAAGTTTGGATAGACACAAACACAACTTATGAATCCTTCCACCTTCTGATAATGCACTTTGAACATTTTTTACACAAGTACCTAACAAATATTTATCATTAGCTATCAATCCTTTTAATCTACTAAAATTTTTGGCATGGAACTCCTTCTACACTTTGACTAGAGCTGACTTATCAAGTGACTCAAAATGAGTACTTACAGAATTTATAAGTTTCTTTAGCTCACCGGAGGAAGAACCAGATGGATCTTTAACATGTGTAGGCATGATCTTCTCTAGAATACTCAATGCAAGATTCAATAACTCACTGTCCTCAATGTGAGACTTCATATTTTATTCCCTAGCCTTAGGTTTGGAAAATGATGCAACTTTCATTTTCTAAATTGGGGACTAGGTAGACAAATGAATAGGAGCATCTCCCAACTCAAAATAAATACAACATTTTCCTCTTCTAGAAACTTCATCACTACCTCTACAATGTCTCTTGCTTCTACTGGAAGTCCTTTAACTTCAACCTTCTTTTTCTCAAGCACTGTTTTCTCAACCACAAAATTTTTCTTGTCATCTAGAACTTCAACTTCTTCAACTGATATCTCCTTTTCTTCAACAAATACAATTTTAGGAGCTTTAGTCATAAGTTCTTCTAAATCATGCACTTCAGGAGGAATCTGAGTATCCTCAATAGTAACCTCTTCATTTACTGGACTAGATGAAATGTCTTCCACATGATCTTCTTCAGAAACAACATCAATTCTATTCTTTAATAAATTTTTCTTCAAAATACTTTTTGTTTCTTTTTCTACTTCTTTAGTCTTACCCAACATAAGCTTGTTTATTCTTTTTTTTCTTTTGAAATCTCTTTTTGATTCTTTTAGGATTGACTTGATCTCCTCTATAGGCATTACCAAACATAGACTTGCAAGAACCTGTTCTCTTAGCTGCTCTTCTTTAGTTTTAGCACTAACTCTTCTCATCTCCAAAACATCATACAATTCCTTGGGAAACTATGCCATTATCTCAACAAGAGTCATATTGAAATTTTTCAAATATTGTCTTGTAGCTTCTTCAAGGAATCTTTGACCAACAGTATCAAAGGTACCATACACTTCACACAGAGGGTTAAGATTTCCATCCTTAATTATACCTCTTTTAACTTCCTCTATTGACATACCAGGTTTTTTAGGCTTCATATTCTTCTTTGAAGGGTTTGACTGTAGTTGCAGTAGGGGTGCTCATATGCTTTATTTCTCTAACTTCTTCATCAAATTCTATCTATTCATCTTTTGAAACAAATTTATACATTCT
>VDFB02252616.1:78855120-78966319 GCA_007258455.2 Sequoia sempervirens | reverse complement strand
ATTCAAATCTTTCTTTTGAAATTGGTCCCAATTCATGGATGGGATGATAGGTGGATGAAGATTCATGACATGGCTAGTTGTAGTATTGACACTAGTTTCATCATAAGGACTCTTCGTGCTCCCTATGTTGACGTTTGCTTGAGATGAAGTTTCCCCCAGTATGGTAGAATTAGTACCTTCATGCTTTGATTCTGCCTGTTCTATGAGCTCCTGTTTAGAGTGCATTCTTTGATAAATGCCCACCGTAGATGATGTTATTTCCATTTGTTGCTCTGCTAACTCTGGAGTATCTTGTTCTATCTGACTTGTTCCCTTGAGTGGATAATGTTGAATATCTTTATTCATGATGTCCTTAGTCTAAATTTGGGATATATCTGATACTGTTGTTGATAACTTTGTTTGATAGTATGAATCAATAACCTGCTCTTTTTGTGTAACAATGTCAGGAATAAAGGGATCCTATTCTGAATGAAGATAATCTACATGTCCATCCATAAAAAGCATCTCATGGGTAGATGGAGGAGTATGTGCTACATGGATATGATCATCTTGCATAGATAGGAGAGTGTCCATTAGATTATTGTAGTATCTTGAAGATACAAATTCTTGATCTTGAATGATTTTGGAGTTGCTTTCGACATGATTTGGATCAAGTTCTTGACATGGGTCAGTTACAAAGGATGGATTGCTTATAAAATGTTCTTGGATGTTTTCATTAGGCATGGTAAGTGGTTCAATATCCTCAAGTGTCGAGTTCAGGGTTCCTTTAGTATATGTAACCATGAGGTCAAAGGGTTTCAACATGTCTTGGAATGGACCATTGGTAGAACTTGGTGAAAAATGTTGATCATGTTTTGGAATGAATTCTTGAGATATGTCCACTAAGTCATAAGTCAGTGTAGAGACATTTTCAATATGATCATTGGTCGATGGATCGTAGATTATGTCAATGGGATCAAATAATTCTAACACTCCTTGAAATAGATCACTAAAAAGTGGCTCTTGACGTATGGTGATTTGATCATCGGATGGGGTGGAAACATCTCCAAGGTGCTCATTGATGGAGAGATCTTGAACACTTATGGTAGAGAGATTATGAATGTCTTCAACCATAGGGTCAAGTGATGCTGACATTTCTTGAATTGGATCATTGTTGGGTATTGTTGGCAGATTTTGATTATGATTGAAAAGTGACTCTTGACCTATGTTGATTTGATCTTAGAATGAGATAGAAACATCTCCAATGTGCACTTTGATGGATAGATCTTGATCAATGCTTCCAACAATTATGGTGGGGAGATTGTCAATGCTATCACCAATGGTTGAATGTTCATCTGTATCCCCATATTTAATTATCATTTTTCATGTTTGTGCTTGTGTTTGTTGGGTAGCTTGAGAGGCTTGGGCAACTTGGGTAGCTTGAGCAGCTTGTGGAGCCGCCTGACATTGTTGAAGGACTTGTTGGTAGGCTTGATGTGATTTTAGTGTGATGTTACAATATTGACTTATTGCACTTGGTTTTGGTGGTAGTGGTGGTGTATTTGGAATTGTGTTGGATGTAGTAACAAGTGGTTGAGATATACTTGGAGCGATCATGGTAGTGAGGGGTTGAGATATGATGTGTGTGAGAGTGGTAGTTGGAGTGATCGAGGTGATAGGAATGGTTATAATGATTGAGGTGATAGATCCTTGGGAGACCATATTTTGATTTGTTAGGATTGATGTTGTCATTTGATTAGCTACCATCTATTGGTGCAATGTTGATGGTATATTCAAAGGATTTGATGTGATGGCTTGATGGGTGTTAGGTGGATTGATTTAGATGGAGTGATTGGTGCTAGGTAAAGAGGGAAGCCCTAAACCAAGGAATGATGTTGATATGGGTAATGGTGGTGGAGATGTCTCTTAGCGCAATGACTCAACTATTTTGGTAAGTGTAACAATTTGATCTCGCCAAATTTGATCCTGATTTTTGACTCCTTGACCTAGTTGGTTGGCTTTTGTTTACTTGATTTGGAGTGTGTACTTGTGTTTTGAAGATGGAAGGATCATTGAAAAATAAATTTTGGACATGAAATGTTCTAATTTTTTTAATATGACACCGGGTTTGGCATGATAAGGTTGAGGGAGTGAACATTGTTGGTGGTGGGAACCACATTGTCATGTTTAGGTAACTTTGATTTTTCATGAGTGTTACCTTGACTTGGATGATACACAAAGCCCGTTAACATCTTGTTTGGACTTTGAACAACATTTGTATGATTCACAAACATACTTATCCCAAAGTTTTCCAAATTCATGTTTCAAAAACTTGTACTTGGTACATTCTGATTTGGCATGTAGGGATTTGGTGGGATGACGTTGTTCATTTGAGGGCTCATGCATTGATTGTTCGGTTGGAAAACTTGTAGGTTTGGATTTAGATATACCATTAGGAAATGTGTTCTAATCTTTGATTTGGGCATACTCACACTTTTGTGCCATTGAAATTTGTAGAAGGTAATGATCCATGTATGGATTGTAAAGTATGAGAGTTTTGATAATCAGTATTGTAGGCTTTTTGAAGAGTTCAATTATTGATTTGGATTACTCATGATGTATGGATCAAGTTTGTATTCCATGTTCCTCTTGTGTTTTGACCTTGTTTACCCAAAGTGACCTCCTAAGGTTCTTAGGACCAGCAGCCGAGATGAAGGATGAAAAAAAAGGGGTGGATGATATGAAAGGTGTTGGTTTGGGAACTTTTGGATCAATGCTAGACTTAGGGTTTGATTTTGATTGGTTTGATTTGGGTAATGAACTTGTAAACCCTAAGATGTAAGATGCTATCTTAGGATGAACTTGTTCAAAGGATTGCTGATTTAATTAGAGGTATGAGAAAGGATACATTCCCATATTCCCAACTAAACAAGGTGATTTTTTGTTTTGATGATTTACCCAAGTCTAGAATGATGTTTTCAAAGATCTAAAGTTGTTTGGTGGGATGAAGAAGATAAATGTTTGGAAATTTGGATGAAGTGTTTGAGTTGCTCCTAAATGAACCTAGGAAGGACTTGTTTATGAGACCGAATGGTAGAAGAACATTCCTTTCTCTAAGAGTAATTCAAAATCAAAAGATCAATGTTTGCATGAAAAAATAAGATAAAAGATATCAAGCACATGTTAGTAGTCCAATTGATTCAATCTTTGCTTAATGGATTATTTTTTTATCTGAGAAACTTCTTGATTAGGTTTTCAACTGGATGTCCAATGTCTTAATTTTCTTTCATCCCACAAAATGCATTATCCAGAAATTGAGGAAATCAAGGCAAAGGTTTCCTAATGTTAACCTTAGTAGGAGAAAATTTAGATATAATCAATGTTTAGAAACCTCTAAGGACATGAATCCCAAGGGGCAACAATAACATATGGATTGGTCAATTGTATTTGTCTTCAAGGGTTTGAATTTTGGATGAGGTTCAAGTGTTTGTTTCCATGATGTTTCGATCCAAGCAATGCATTTTGCTGCTTAAAAAGAATAGTACAATCCTATGGATGTGTAGAAAAATATTTGTTGGATTCCCACTTGGACAAGTCTAGCTATGCTTATCTCTAGCCGAATGGTTAGATGCTTGACCCACTAGCTCCCTCCACAACACTCCTTGTCTGGGGCAGCCAAGCATCAACACCCATGAAACTCCCATAGCATATTTTCCATTTTCTACTAGAAGATAAGTAGGAGTGTGGGGTGGCGAGAATGACCATTCTTGCACCAACAAATAGATTAAAAATTTTGGAAAATTCTATTACATGTGGAGTTTTTAGTAAGGACCTTTGGATTTAGGTAATTCGACCCATATGGCAGAGTCCTTTAGGATCCATCTTGTTGGAATCAACCGCATGATATTGGCATTTTTTCCAATATCCACATTTATATCCTGGTTGGAAATACTCTTGGCTTTAGAGTGTTACTAGTTAAGTCATTCCCTTGGGTGAGTACTTTTTCCCCAATGCAGGCCCTCTAGGGTAAACAAAAGCGAATGAAGAACAATATTCATAACTCGATCAATCCTTGTTGGCAACAAGGAGAGAGAATATAGGCAACAATTCCCCCACTCACACTCGCACAAAGTGTTCAATTTTAAGCCCAAATCAAAGTGTGGAGGTGATTGCTTTGTCTCACCCTAAAGTCATGAAAATTTCCTTTTGATTCTCAAGATTGCTATAAAGTGCGAGAGAAGCGCATACGTCCTTTTTCAATGGCTTTAGTTTAAGTAAGCCTTCACAAAAAACAAAACTACACTTGTTCTTTTTAGATCCACAAAGCAAAATGTGAGTTCATTTTAGAGCACCAAATCATAAGTGAAAAACATTTTGTTCAATTGTTAACCAAAAACAAACTTTAGTATGTTGTTGATCCTATTGTTCATTTTAACCTTTTGCAAGAAAATGGAAAGGTTTTTTTTAAGCCCAAATGAAAATTAGTGTTCTAAGAATGAAAAGATAACAAATTCTCAAAATAGTGTTAAAAAAACACTAAAGTGTTTAAAAACACTTTGATTTTGTAAGACATAGCCCTCATGCTCCTTCTTTCTTCAATTTCGATTTCCAACCTACAAAGAAGAAAAACAAATTAGGTTTTGGAAAAACACAAAAATTAAAAGGTAGGAAACAGAAGATAAATTGATCATAAATAAGAAACACGTGCTAAAAATTAAATTTTCCCTTTTACTGTCTCCCAGCATCGCAACTCGCAATGGCGTCATAGTTTGGCTTCTGAGCAGTGCCCTCATAGTCACTTACTAGTCAATGGCGCTCTGTGTTGAGATAGAGAGCTCAACTACGTCACAATTTTTGCCTAGCATCGTAGTTTGCGTCCAGTGTCAGAGTTTAATATTTTTTGAAAGTTTCTACAGGTCAGCGATTCTAGCGGTGGAGTTTAAAATTCAAAAATATTGGTGGGACGAGTCCAACGGTATAGTTTGTGTTTTAAGTGGTGTCATAGAGTGATGCTGACGAGCACACGGTGCCAAAACAATGACGTTTATGAGCCTATAGTGCCAAAACAGTGACGCTGAGCTCCCAGCATTGGAATTTCCCGTGTGTGAAGCAAAACGTAGAAATTTCAAGAAAAAATTAGAAATAATGATGATAAACCCTCCTTCTAGCGCCATTTTGTGGATGTGAAAATATGCAAATGGTTAGCATTTTAAAACCAAGCTAATAATCAACATCCCTATGAAATAATGAAACATGTTAGATATGCTAAATAAGATATTAAAACAAGAAAAACTAAATGAGCATACAAAGAACATGAATCAACTTTATCTCATAGTGGATTGGTGCTATTGTAGAAAATAGCCCTTTCCCAACCCTTGCTTAAGCTTGATGATGAAATTGATATGAATATGATTTGAAGATGGTGTGGAAAAAATCAATTCTCAAATGAAGAGAGTGACCTTGCATGATGATTGTAGATGAAATGCTAAGACTATGGAGTTGTGTAGGATTTGTTGATGAATGAAGCCTTCCATTTATAGAATTTTTTGATGAAAGAGATAGCCAAATGGATGAGTGTGGGACTAAATGTAAACCAATGAAAGGAGGCCACTTGTCAAATTGTGATAGGCTGAGGTATGTGCAATATTTGGGAAATGTTCCCAAGAGAGGGAAATTCAAATTTGAATTTGAGAGTTAATGCTTAGTTTGACCTTTGCAAGGGACATGTAAGAGCTTATTAATTGCTTTTTGGTTGTACATGTCCACTTGATTTTGAATTCAAAATTGAGGAATATTCCCCATAAATGCCATGTTGAAGAAATAAGGAATTAATAAAAAATCAATAAATTGATTTATTTGTGCAAGTGGCAATATCTAGAGGATGTGATGGGTGATTAGGTTAGGCTAATTAGGATTAGATTAGCTTAATGATGATTATGATGATTTTAACTTTTATGACTTAAATAATTGATTTATTTAAATCAAAAAAGGAGAAATATGAATTTTGAGACTTAATTAAATAAAGTCCTGGTTTATTTAATTAAATGGATGAAATGTTAGATTCAATTAAATGAAGGTTATTTGATTAAACTATTGGATTGACATGTATGCATATTTTGTGTGTCTACAATATTATTCTTGCCATCAAAACTTATTGAACCTATCCCATAAATTTTAGCACTAGTATCATCTCTAAACATAACTAAGCCACCATCATATTTTTCAAGTTTAAAAAACTTACTCTTATCACCAATCATATGATGTAAACAACCACTATCAACAACCCAATAGTTCTTTTCATGTTTAGCATGTAAAGAATAGATTACAATACCTTCATTTTTCTCCTTCTCAAGAGGGCATTCCCTCACCTATGTTTTAGAATTAGCAGAAGTACGTTCATCTTTTATATCCAAGAACAAGCATTCATTTTCATTATAATCTCCATAATCAAATTTCTCATAAGATATACTAGCATATTCATTCACATAATATGCCATGTTGATCTTCTTACCTTTATTTTATTTCTCATATTTTTGTTTATTCCTTTTAGCTCTTTTTGGACACCTTGAAGCAAAATGTCCCATTCCTCCACAACTAAAGTATTTAAAGAGTAACTTACCTTCATACTTGTTGGATCCTTTCTTCATCCTTTTCACAAAGTTAGCTTGTACTTCATCAAAACTTTCCTCATCCAGATCTTCAACTTTTGTAGCCTTAAAAGAAAATTTTGATTTGGATCCATTTCTCAAATTTGACTTTCTCATCTCATAAGATGTCAGAGTTCCCAACAACTGATCTTTAGTGTAAGTCTTGTAATCTATATGTTATTCAATAACACATACCTTTTCGTTGTAAGCATCCAGGATAGTTCTCAATATTTTCTTTACAATCTTGGATTCATCTATTGTAGCACTAATTCCTCACATTCTAGCTACTAGCTCATCCAATCTCTGTACATAAGCTTTAACATTATCATCTCTAGACATATGTAGGAGATCAAACTATGTCTCCAAGTTCTGTAACAATTCCTCTTTGAGCCTTTCATCTCCTTCATGTGCCTTTTCCAAAGCATCCCAAACTTCCTTAACACTCTTCATATTTTGAACTTTAATCAACTCAGAATGTAAAAGAGTATTCTTCAAAATGTACTTCACCTTATTGTTTTCTTCATGTGCCTTGATCTTATCAATCATACTCGGACCTTTAGTAGGAGGAGTGAAAGTATTATTGTAAGCCTTCTCCACATCATAGCCACAATACTCCAAATATTGTTCCATTAGTATTTTTCAAATAGAATAATTAGTTCCATCAAACCTTAGATAACCATGAGTGATTTTTCCAACCATCTCAAACCTTTTTAAAGAGGTTAAGATCTTTTCTAATGAACCAAGCTCTAATACCAATTGTTGAAAAATAAAATTGAGAGGGGTAGGGTGAATCAATTGTAGAAAATTTAAACTTTAAGACATTCACCAGAACTTAGATCAATCAAAATCTTTAACTCTTCTAAAATGATTAAACATTAAGTGCAAGTGCAAAAAAAATTGAAAACCATCACACAAACACAATAACACCAGATTTATGTGGAAAACCCAATAATGGAAAAACCACGGTGAGGATTAATTCACACTATAGAGAATATCAAAACTGATTACAAAGGATCACTTCCAAAATAAGGACTCACTATCCAACAAGGTTAACCACCCGAAGGGCTCATTGCCATAGAGATACAAAGAAGATAGAAGAGATATGTTATAAAGAGAAGATAATCTCAATGCAAATAAAAAATTTCACCATAATTTTCTTAGGCACTTGTAGACATGCATGAATGATAGAGTACACCTTAAAATAACTACATCTAGAAACTCAACATTTAGGCTTCACACTAATCTACCACGCTCCCAACACACACACACACACAAATTCGCATCTATTTCACACTATCTACTCTACTTCTTTGCACTTATCTCTTTTCCATTTCTTTCACCACCAACTCATCCTATATTTATATTATCTTTAACTTTGAAACATATCCAAAGTTATTCATCCATCACTAAATTCAAATTAGGTTGGTGTCAAAACATCCTAGGATGGAATTATAATATGGGTAACTAAAAAACATGCTTGATGAGGACCCAAGTAGGTCCCAACATGCTGCATCAACTTAGAACGTAGTTTTCAACACAAGGTTGGCCAAACTAGTATAAAACACATTGAAAAATTAAAAACATGCAACTCTTAGCACAATCAATCCTTCCAGATATTGAAATTATCTTCAACATGATCATAAAAAAATAACTTTAGAACTACAAGTTGTAATACTTAACCAAAGAGAAAAATGAACCAACAACATTTCTCCCGGACCTCAACTAGAAGAACAAAAAACCAAAGCCACAACTGGTGAACATAACTCGCACTGTGCAATAGATCAAAATCCAAAAATATGCATATGGAAATCCCAACAACCATGATCATATATCTGAACCACACAAATATACAATTGAATCTTGGAGTAAAACCCAAACAATGACTAAAAACCTACAACCTTTCTTCATTACATTTTTCTCAATATCCTTCACATATACATCTAATAACCTGTATCCATGACATCAATGACAGCATCAACCAGTTGATAACCAATTGACTAGTTGACATTAATGACATCTTCATTCTTGCAACACCAAATACCCCCATGAATTCATTGAGTCCTCCATGAAAAGTCAAATTTTTTGAATATTTTGACCCATTTAGGGTGAAAAATGGGGTCAATCCCTTAGTGAAACTAGGATAAAGTTGAGCTAAAAGCTCAATACTTAAAATAAAGTCATGAGGAAGTGGTATCTCTTTAGGGTCCACTCTAGCATCTACGAGTTCATTAATAGGTAAAGAAACATGTATTTGGTTTCCTACCCAAGATAAAAACCTAAGTCCTAGTAACCCTAGTAAATGGTGGTTTAACATGGATTCTACATCTTGGAACCAAGCCAATTTTGGAGCAACTTTATGATAATGGAACCAACCAACAAAAAGAATTAATGTTGCAAATATTAATGCACCAATTGCAATGCAGTAAAGTTGCCATTCACTAGTTATTCTGGATGCTCACCAAATCTAGAAGAACCTATTGATGGGTGTTTTAGTACTTTCTCAACACAGACAATGCACAAGTGCAATGACTCTCTTGAAAGATAATTTCTGCAACTATGTTTTAGAAATCACCCCAAGGTCTCTTGGGTGTCAAGTCATGACTAAGCTTGGAATTGTTCAGTTGGTTGATGTGATTTGATGGTAATCACAAATGGAGTTTATGGTTGACTAAGCATGTTGGGAATTGGATCTAGAAAAGGAATTTTACAAAATTATTGAAATGGAGAACAAATGCTGCAACTAATGTTGAACAGTAAGAATGGAAGATGTTACAATGGACATCCGTCTTAAAACTAAGTTCTAATTAACCAAGATCAGCTTATAGTCTCATAAATCTAGTGCAATCTTCTAAGGTTTGTATGTTTTCAACCATACATTCACCATTAAGCATGAATAATAGATGAAATTATGTGCAACAATTAAATAATGCTCAAACTAACTTTACATAGCTATTTATCATTAACAGATAGTAAAAAGTATGAGCAAGGAAGATATCAACACCATAGCATTCTTTACCATTAAAGTGCATCATATAATAACAACTAAAACCAACCTAAAACTAGAACAACAAAGCTAAAATATAATGTTGGTAGAATGAATCATGCACACATGAGAAGAAAACACAAGAATCCTTCAAACAATGCTATTCTCATTAATTTTCTGTAGCATGCCTTTACGCAACAACTCAACTCTCTCTCTCTAAAAATGAGAGGAGACCCCCTATTTATAGTTTTCCAAAAGAAAAATGAATGGATAAGATTCATTTTCATTATGTGGCTCAAAGTCATTTTACATTACGGTTTCACCTACACCCAAAATATAGAAATTTTGTCTTGTAGTGAGTGCCATCCTTTATGACTATTTTGACAAGTATTCATCATCTATGATGGGTCTTCTAGCCATTTTATGAATATTTACATACTCGATGAATTTTCTAAACATAGCAATAAGCTTATTTTCCTTAGAGAGCTCAGATTTGAGGGTCTAGAAGGACATCCTCTTGATTATTTTGATGATTTATTGACAATTCTACATATAATTTGAGGTAGCCTCAATCATATTCTCCATTTGGATGACAGATCTTGCAACAAGATCCATAAATTTTTGTGACAAGGTGTTATCAGCTCCTTGCTCCATTTTTGGTGGAACAAAGGCTTGACCCTCTCTGAATCTAGTTCAAGGGAGAGCACCTCAAAATTATTCAACAACTTCAAATACTCTGCACTATCAACTTGGTGCTCGGTGGCCCTTTTTTATCAACTTTAACATTATGCAAGACCTTTTCCAGAACTTCTTTCCTATAATCTAGGTTCATTAGCCAAGTTTCTACCAACTAGTGGTCCTCTTTTGCGATTCCCAACTCCTTCTCCTAGATATCTTGTGGAAGCTTGAGGATGCACTCCAACTTGGGGTAAGTGATCCTATACATCTTTGGGAGCTCTTTATAAGTATTCATCATACTTTCTATGTATTTTCCTAGGCTCTCATACCTATTGTGCATCATGACTGCATGGTCAATCCCTTTATCATGACTAGATATCACCTTGTTGAACCAAGCAGTCACAGACTTGGTCCAGTTCTCCCTTTTTTCCATCTTACTAATATCCTCTTTTGATATCAAGGAGGGAAACATTCATGTTTCTGTTGGAGTCTCCTCTTCTCTAGACATCTACTACTGAATATAAGTAGTGAGACTTGCTACTTGGGCTTTCAACTCTTCCTTCGTGGACTAGTCCTTATTCATTTGCTGCATAATAGTGGCTACCAACCCCTGAAATTCATCTATATTTTTTTCTTGAGTCACTTGTCCCAAGTTGATCGTGGATATGTTGTTTCCTTGGTCTTGCATGGTGTCTATATCTTTGTCTATCACAAGGGTGGAAATTTGTATTGTCATGGATCCAAAGGAATCTATTGAAATGTGAGAGTGGGTCCTAGGCTTCTTCTCTTTCTTGGTTCTTATTTAGGCTTGGGCCAGGATTGCTTCTAGTGTTGCTCTAGGGTCTACAGCCATGGGAGCCCTCTTCTTCAACTGTCACTCCAACCAAACAAGAATTTCAATTTGACCCTTGGGTGATTCACGATCGCCCTCCTCTTTATCTTGATCTTTCTAAGGCTCATCCTCATCATCACTAGGAAATATTTCCCTAATCTTGTTCCTATTCATATAAGCCTTTTATTTGTATAGCCTTCCCTTTGTCTAGCTTGGTATAAGCTATGTTCTTCACAATGTGATCCTGTTGTAGTAGGGAAGTCCATTTATCTTTTCATTCTCGACCTCAACATTCCTTTTAGGCTCACCATCCTTTTCTTTAATTTTCTCTTCCTCTTTCTTTTCTAGCTCCTTTTTAGGGAGGACCTCCTCTCCTAGGTGCATTCCTTCTTGTATCAAGCCCTCTTCTTGGATGGTTTGTGGATGTTGTTGGAGTTAACAACACTAAGAGGGGTGGTGTGAATCAGTGTTGTGCAAATTATAACTTTATTAATCTAATTCTTAAAGTGATAATAACATTCAATCAAAATAAAGATACAAGCACATAAGGAAAATAACCACAACACCATAACACAAATATTTTTTATGTGGAAACCCTGTTAGGGGAAAAACCACAGTGGAGGTTAATCCACAATATTGTTCTGAGTATACTCATAAGAAATGATTATAAATGGGAATGTACTTGCATTCAAGCACACTGCCTTGAGCTCACTACTCAAAAACATAAAGGCTCAGTTCCTTACAAAATTTTAGAATACTTCCAAGGATTTAAACTAATAGAGTAGCATCTACAAATGCCTGATTATAGTTCTAGTTAGGCTCAATAATTGAATTTAGGACCTTCTAGGTAATTTTGCTCTTCTACATTGTTCTATTTCAATTTGCACCAAAAATCCATGATCCACAATTGAAACTATGCATAATCACTCTACTAACCTTCAGAAACTCACAACATACATCAACTCACATCGAACACACACCAAAATGATATAATTGACCACTTATATATATCCGCGATCAAGAATTCAATCACTTCAAGTCGGCCTCGACAAGATAAGAAATGTTCACAAACTATCAGCTCAAATCATTCATAACATTCAATGTACATCCACAAGAGTTGACCACAACATAGTGAGGACACAAATTAGAATGATGAAACACAAAAATACTTAAACAATAATCCCTTAAATATTCGTGACACACCATATTCACCAAGTTGACTTCCATACACTAATAAACAAGAAATTAGCTCATCGGACCTTCTAACTTCCACCAAAATTGATACGAGGCACCAAGATTTACAAATAACGCATATTATTCATCAAAAAATAATCCCTGCTAAGATCCACAACATAAAATAATAACAAAACATGTGCATATGAATCGAACATGAAGTTACCAGATTCTCTATTCTAACTAAATAGATAACTACTGATCTTCAATCTGTCTGCTAGTATGAGCAAATTGCAATGCATGGATCATCTAGCTGACAATATTTTCCATCAATGACAACACCAAATTTTTTTTGCAGTGTCTCTTGCCAACAATCTCCCCCTTTGGCATTGATGGTGACACTTAGTGAAAAATGACTAAGTTTTGGATCAACAAAAATACATTGCCAACCAAAACTCCAAAAATATCTTTATCCATAGCTCAAAACTACAACTCCCCCTTAGATGAATGTACATTTTTAACTGATCTATTCTCCCCCTTTGAAATCAATGGAAAAGATGGGGAATCTGCATACAAGACTCTTATAATCAAAGAAAAACTTCAAAACTACATATGTACAAACTTTGTTTCAAACAACTTACAGAAACTTGAAAATATCTACATAATTTGTCTTTAACAGGTTCAAGCTTGTGTCCCAACACTTCTTGAGACTTTCCAAAATAGTTATGTGACCATAGAGTAAATAAGATTACATTTTTGTAGATTCAAGATTCACCGGATCACTGACTGCCATAGCATCTTATGCTTCTTTGAAAGCATTCAACATGGTCTCCATGTTTGGACCAATTAGCCCTCTAAGTTCATCAGCTCTTTCCACAATTTTTCATTATCATGCTACAGAATATTTTTTTTTTTAAGGATATAACTTTACCTTCTTTGTCTCCAATAGAAAGAGTTAAAGGATCAAAAGCATTAGAAATAGCAGTTAACTCCTTTTCATAATCCTTAACCTTCTCATTTTCCTCAGTAAGTTTGGATAGACACAAACACAACTTATGAATCCTTCCACCTTCTGATAATGCACTTTGAACATTTTTTACACAAGTACCTAACAAATATTTATCATTAGCTATCAATCCTTTTAATCTACTAAAATTTTTGGCATGGAACTCCTTCTACACTTTGACTAGAGCTGACTTATCAAGTGACTCAAAATGAGTACTTACAGAATTTATAAGTTTCTTTAGCTCACCGGAGGAAGAACCAGATGGATCTTTAACATGTGTAGGCATGATCTTCTCTAGAATACTCAATGCAAGATTCAATAACTCACTGTCCTCAATGTGAGACTTCATATTTTATTCCCTAGCCTTAGGTTTGGAAAATGATGCAACTTTCATTTTCTAAATTGGGGACTAGGTAGACAAATGAATAGGAGCATCTCCCAACTCAAAATAAATACAACATTTTCCTCTTCTAGAAACTTCATCACTACCTCTACAATGTCTCTTGCTTCTACTGGAAGTCCTTTAACTTCAACCTTCTTTTTCTCAAGCACTGTTTTCTCAACCACAAAATTTTTCTTGTCATCTAGAACTTCAACTTCTTCAACTGATATCTCCTTTTCTTCAACAAATACAATTTTAGGAGCTTTAGTCATAAGTTCTTCTAAATCATGCACTTCAGGAGGAATCTGAGTATCCTCAATAGTAACCTCTTCATTTACTGGACTAGATGAAATGTCTTCCACATGATCTTCTTCAGAAACAACATCAATTCTATTCTTTAATAAATTTTTCTTCAAAATACTTTTTGTTTCTTTTTCTACTTCTTTAGTCTTACCCAACATAAGCTTGTTTATTCTTTTTTTTCTTTTGAAATCTCTTTTTGATTCTTTTAGGATTGACTTGATCTCCTCTATAGGCATTACCAAACATAGACTTGCAAGAACCTGTTCTCTTAGCTGCTCTTCTTTAGTTTTAGCACTAACTCTTCTCATCTCCAAAACATCATACAATTCCTTGGGAAACTATGCCATTATCTCAACAAGAGTCATATTGAAATTTTTCAAATATTGTCTTGTAGCTTCTTCAAGGAATCTTTGACCAACAGTATCAAAGGTACCATACACTTCACACAGAGGGTTAAGATTTCCATCCTTAATTATACCTCTTTTAACTTCCTCTATTGACATACCAGGTTTTTTAGGCTTCATATTCTTCTTTGAAGGGTTTGACTGTAGTTGCAGTAGGGGTGCTCATATGCTTTATTTCTCTAACTTCTTCATCAAATTCTATCTATTCATCTTTTGAAACAAATTTATACATTCTTGTGCTCTTATCCTTCTTCCTTTTACTGGATTCCTTAACTTGAGCTTTTGCAGGGGCTGATTTCTTTGCATGGCTAGATAGGGGTGTTGAGCTCCTTGTTGATCTAGTTCAAGTAGAGGATGTTTCCAGACTATCAGATTCATTTTTAGCAAGATCTTTTCCTTTTTCACTTTTAGCTTGTTCTCTTTTCCTTCTTGCTTCTCTTATAGCTTCTGCAGGTACGCCCATGCTCTCTGCAAAGACTTCCACTTCTTTCCTCACTCTCTGAATATCATAGGTTTCTTCAAATTTTCATGGACTTGAATATCCTTCTTTGCATATGTTCCAAACCTTTCTTCAAAAAAATCCATAGAATTACTTAACAAATGTTGTGCATATAGCTCCAAGATTCTCTCCTCAAATTCATAACCCATAGCCATAATCAAATGCTTCTAGGTTTTGTCGCTTCCATCAAGCACTGATCAATATCCACCATAAAACAAATTGTATCCTTATAATTATCCACAATAGAAGTGGGAATTATTTCCCTTGCTTGCATTACATTTTGAAAGTTTTTGAGATATCCCCAGATTGTAGTTTTCCTAGCTTGCAAATCACTAAGGGAAAATAACACGTCTCTAATCTGAACAACAATAAGCTCATCTATTTTCCAATCCACTTTCCCCACTCCTAGAGCTTCACCCATAAAGTAAAAGAACAAACATAGGAACAGATTATCGTATTTAAAAGAATATTTCTTGTCTTTCTTTATCTTTCCAAGATTCTCCATAAGCTGACTTTGAAGCAATTCACACAAATAATACTTTGCATTCTCCTTTACCATTTGATAGGCTACATATATGGTTGTATCAGATACATAATTTTCTTAGCTAGAGTGATATATCTTATAACTAATAACCATTAAAGAAAATTTCACACCCACATCAATGATGTTATGAATTTTCATCACTCTTCTATCAAATATTGAACCAGTTGCATCAATGATAGTTTGATTCTTTATAGACTTTAAAATCGACAATCCACCAGAGGAATTTAAACTTGTAACAACACTTATAGCCTATTTTTTAATCTTGAAGGGTTGATTTGACCACATGAATTTTGCATGAACTTGACTCAAGATGTAATGAACCCATTCGCTTTCATCAAATATGGGGTATTTCATAATCAACATGAATTTAATTTCCTCTAGGGTTTTGAATTTAGGCTTAACAAAAAAATACTCTCCAACAATGTGTTTGGAGTACAAACTTAGCAACTTCAAATTTCCTAAATCCTCAATATTGGCATGAATGTATGCCCTAATATCTTCAATGTGCAAAACTCCATATAGAATAGACGAAAATGTACCTAAGGGCTCAATCTCAATGGTCTTGAAAAGATGCCATTTAAACTTTGTATGGGGTCTATCCTTGACTTCAACTACTAATGGAGTAGCCATTTTTTCAAATTCATAGGTTTACAAGTTTTCCCAAAAAATACCTTTTAGTTGGATTAGGGTTTGAACTTTGAATTTCCTTCACACTTGAATTCTTTCCAAATTTTTCCAAAGTTCACTTCTGAGCTCTTCAAACTTCTTCTTCTCAAAATGAAAAGTGACAAAATGAAAGATAGAAATAAAATTTTATCATTCACACACCTAACCTTTTGATGCAATAAATGCTTTTTCCTTAACTCATTTGGATACCCTGTTGCCATACACTGTAAAAGATAACTCTTCTAGGGACCTTCAATTTTTCATAAATACATTCTCCAATTATTGAACAACATCTGTAGATCATCAATGCAATCATTGAACTCATCCACATCTTGGTGTCGATCACCTATAGGGGGTTTGGAATATTTTCTTCACAATTCCCCCTAGGCTAGAGGCCTCAACCTAATTCCTGGAGGAATTACCAGAAGTTGATTCTGGTGCCAGCTCATTTCCTACAATAGATGGACTCTTCTTTTCCCATTTCTTCTTCATCTGCTTCTTGATCTAATCTGTAGTGACTTTCCCTTTTCCTTTTTCATTATTCTACATGTTTCTTCTCTAATTTACCAAACCTCTTCTATATAATCTAGCAATATGACCAATTTTGTTGCAATTATAGCACACCATATTTCTTTTTCCATGCTGATTGTTCCACTGTCTTTCTCTTGATCTGCACTAGTTAGCAATATGGCCAAATCTATTGCAAACATAACATACACGATTAAATTTTTGAGCATTAGGTTGTCTTACTAGATACCTTCCAGTGTTGTTCATTTGATTTCCTTGTATAAACCTCCTTTGTCCTTGTCCAGATCTAGAACCTTCTCCTTCTTCATATCCAAGACCTCGCTTGCCACCATCAGTCCTATGACTTTTAATTAGTTCATCAAGCTTGGCTGAGCTAATCTTGAACTTCTCCTTGAATTCATTTATTGTAGTAAGTTCATCTTTGAGATCAATAATGTGCTTTTCAAGCTCTTCCTCATTGTGTTTGGTATGTTCTAACTCTAGTTTGAACTGAATGAATCCATTAGTAATTCGATTGTATTCTTTATATTTCTCTTTTAGGGAATGGGAAATATTTTCTTCATTCTTCTTTCTATCTTGAATTTCTTTATTCATCCTCATCATGATAGATTCCATCTCATGCTTCTAAACTGTATTATCCCTAGCAAGACTTTTGATTTCTTTTATCTTTTCCTTCAAGGTTTGACTCAGTTGTTCATATACAATGCATTTACTATCTTCCTGCTTGATTTGATCATAGAGTTCCCTTCTCTTCTCCATGGAATTTTTTATTTTTTCTTTCAATGACTCAATGAATCTCTCAGCATTCATGAGATTTTCTTGTAATTCCAAAACTTCATATTTTTTCTTATCAAGCTCATGTAGGGCCACCATAAGTTGTTTTTGAACACTGCTTGAATCCATTGAAATAGTTTCCAAGATCATCCTCAAGCTTTTAAGCTTCTTTTGAGGAATTGATCTCTTATACCAATTGTTGGATTCAAGAAACAGTGAGAGGGGGGGTGAATTAGTGTTGTGCAAATTCTAACTTTATTAATTTGATTCTTAGAGTGTTGATAACATTCAATCAAAATAAAGATGCAAGTACATAAAACAAATAACCACAACACCATAACACAAAGATTTTTAACATGGAAACCCTGTTAGGGAAAAAACCATGGTGGAGGTCAATCCACAATATTGTTCTAAGTATACTCAAAAGAAAGGATTACAAATGGGAATGCACTTACATTCAGGTACATTGCCTAGAGCTCTTTGCTAAAAAATAGAAAGGATCACTACCTTACAAAAGTTTGGAATACTTCCAAGGATTTGAATTGATAGAGTAGCATCTACAAATGCCTAATTATAGGTCTGCTTAGGCTCAATAATCGAATTTAGGAACTTTTGACTAATCCTGCTCTTCTGTACTATTATGTTTCAATTCACACAAAAAATACTTAATGCACAAGTCAAACTGTGCATAATTGCTCTATCGATATTTAGGAAATCAAAACATAAATCAAATCACATCAAACACACACCAAAATGATATAATCAACCACTTATCTATATATGGCATCAAGAATTCAATCACTTCAAGTTGGACTCAGCAAAATAAGAAATATTCACAAACTGTTGGCTCAAATCATTCATAACATTCGATGCACATCCATAAGAGTCATCCACAACATAGTGAGGACCCAAATAAAAATGATCAAACACAAAAATACTTAAACAATAATCCCTCAAATATTCATGACACATCATATTCACCAAGTCAGCTTCCATACACTGATAAATAGGAAATTAGTTCATCAGACCTTCTAACTTCCACCAAATTTGATACAAAGCACCAAGATTTACAAATAAAACATATTATCCATCGAACAATACTCCCTGAGATCCATAGCATAAAATAATAACAAAAAATATGCATATGAATCAAAGAACACAAAGCTACTAGATTCTCTATTCTAACTAAAAAGATAACTATTGATCTTCAATCTATCTACTAGCATAAGAAAATTGCAATGGATAGAGCGACTAGCTGACAAGGGTTACCATCAACAACAACACCAAAAAACATTTGTAGTGTCTCTTGCCAACAGATGCTCCCCAGGGTTAGCTTCTTCACTGACATCTTTATGTTCTTGGAGCATCTCCTCCTTTTGATTTGAGGTTTCAACCTCATAAGGCTCATCGATCTTGTCATTTCATTCATCCTTAGAGATTTTTCATGTTTCTTCATCATAGATAACCATATCAATATTTACATTCATTCCACCCTTCAGGTGCTCAAAGTAGTCATCCCTATCAGAATCTTTGGGTTCGTTGACAATGTCTTTTAAAGTCTCCCTAGGTTGATATGTATTGAGTTGTTCCATCTCTTCAGAGATCAACATTGTCACCTCCATCTTTGGTGGCTCGATTGGTGGTGGAGGAAGTAGTAAAGTAGTAGCAAGTTGGACCATAAATGATTGGACTTTAGGGTTAAGCATTACCTCAGAAAGCTCAGTAGGAATGTTTTATATATAAGTTGTGAAGGCTTGTGATAGAGTGGGTATTTCCATAGTGGTTGTCATCAGGGAAGGAGGAAAAGTGGATAGAGTAGGTAGGGGAGGCAGAAGTGAAGAAGTCAATAGCAAGGAAGTAATGGAGGAAGAAGGGTCCAACACTACCACAGGAGTAGTTGGAGAGGTGGAGGAAAGGTCAATAGAGATGTCCACTACATGTGGCTATGAGACAAGGAAAGATTGGGTCAGAGGAGGCAAAGTGGTAGCAACAACGACAATGGAAGTGGGAATGATCAGTGGTGGTGAGTGAGTCCACTCAGACTCTTCTTCTTTAGGTTGGATCTCTTCCTCTTGAATGGTGGGAATTTCTAGTATGAAGGTTCTTGTTCTTCTTTTCTTTGGTGGAGGTGGTCCTTTTGTTGTCTTCCTAGTATAGACTTTGTACTTAGGATTTAGCTCAAGCACCTCCTTCCTCTTTTTGGATCTTGTAATAGGTGGGAATTTTAGTGCTTCACCAGAGGATTATGTAACATCACAACTATCGGTCTCACTACTCACTTCATCCCCAATATCCCCATATGTAAGCTTGATACCTTGTTGCTTCAATTTGGAAATTTTTTCTTCTAGCCATTATTTTTTTCTATTCTCTAAAGGGCAAGTGATAATATCTAGGGTAGTGACCTCCTCTTCTACCCAGTCTATCACTAGAAAATGTGTATTCATCAAGGAGCCATATTTTTCATCTATCATGTTGTCATCATTGAAAAATTGGTCTAGTACTTGAAACAAATTGATTGATTTCATGAATGTGAGGGTTATTCTCATACAGTGGTGCATCCACGCCTCCTTGCCATCCTTACAATTTTCCCAAAAGTCTTCAATGTGAGGTCGAGGGCATATTCTCTCCCAACCCATTTCTTCAACTTTCCCTTGGGGTCTATTCCTCCTCTCTCTATATGAAGTTCGATGTTATACTTGACCAAATCCTTCTTTGAGTATTCTATGCATTGGGAGGCAAGGAAAGTATACATTTATGTCCAAGAGTGAGGGGATATGGGACCCCTACTTTGAGCTTATTTCTTAACAATGTGTGGGAAGTTTGTAGTTGTTGAGTTACCTCCAACATAATAATCTTTTCATTTGGGTAGCATGATAACCTGTAAGGTCTTACTGAGAATCCCTCAGCTCTAATATAGGTGAACTTGGGCAATTGGATGAATAGGTATTTGAAACCCTTCATAAATTCCTTTGTTCTACGTGATACACTTCTTTCAAAATCTCCCCTAGGTGTCTAATTATATGCCCAATGAAGGCATCATTTACTGTTCTATACTCCTTAAAATTCCTATATTGTAGTTGAGGGTAGCAGTAATATATTTTCAATTGGCCATACTTGGTTCTTAATTCTCTAATGTAGAACAATCCTTTATATTGGAACTTGGCTGCTAGGAGGTAGATCAAATACGAAGTCATGTAGAAGTGAAAGGTCTTCTTTACCTCCATCAATTGTTGATGCATGTTGTCACTAATAATATTTTCCCAATGGAACCAGGTCTTTCCCTTGAAGATCTCTTCTATAAAATAAAACATCTAGTTCTCAAAGAATGTGGCTGTGGGAAAACCCATTACTTTGCTTAAGAGTGTGACTAGATCATGGTGCTCCTCAAAGAAGCCACTCCTATATGGTGTTTGAGGGACTTTGGTAGCACTTTATCTATTCTCCTTCAACTAATTCTAGTTGATTATTCACTTTCATCTAAGGGGATCCAACTGCCATACCTGGTTGGTGAATTCTTCCTCAAATTCTTCCATCTTATCAAAGACTAGGATGCCAAAGGTTTTATCAATTGACTTGGTAGAAAAATCTGCCAATACTCTTCCATCATGATCAATTTTCTTTCTATTGGAGTGATAACACTCCTAGTAGGCCATTACCAACTTTGGAGCTATAAGTGCACGAAGGAAACAAGCTAGTTTAACTAGGCTACTCTTCTTGATTTTGAAGTCCATTTCTATTTTGGGGTTTAATATAACTATCTACGAATTCATCTACACTAACATGTCCAAAGTCAATATTAGAGATTGTCTCCTAGTTGGAGTTAATCTTTGACATGTGTCCCACTCCATGAAATTCGTACTTCATTTTTTCTTTCTCTTCTTTTCCCCTAGGAATGCAAGTGGGATTCCTTCCCTTGTTAGGTTTCTATGTAGTGTTCTCAGAAGTCCCCGCAACAGGTTCCATAAATCTTGCATGCAAAAGATGCAATAAGTGTGCTTACATATGAATTTGATTGAGTGTCAATCAAATCATGCAAATTGAGCATTAGGTCTAATTAATATATCATGAAAAGTTCATAAAATTTATCATAATTCAATATATTGGGCTCATTCAGGTCATTTATGGAATTGCAAACCTAGGGATGCAGGTTTCCATAAGGCAAAAGCCACTAAAGTGAGGGCAGTTAAATAACGTCTAAGGGGCCATAGAGACCCACAAACGGTTGCCTCCATTGGGATTTTTTTTTATATTTTTGGAGGGAAAATACCTCATGAAGTGTTTTGGAACATGCGAAAATGAATCACAAGGTACTTGGTGTCATTAAGTTATTCCTTGATTTTTTCTAGATTTGGAGTATGCAAGTGTCGTAGGGTGGAAGGACACTTAGGGTCAATTGTTAGATAGTGGCATTTTGGGGACATAGACCCTTAGGTTCCTTTTCACATTGTGAGACCCATGGGTTCCTTAGACGGCTAGGGTTAGGTCTTAAAGTTTTCTCATTTTAGGAGAAGTGGAAGAAACCATTAGGTCATCATCATATGTTTTCCATTAGAGAATGGCCTTGAAAGACTAGTGGTTTCCAACTAGTGATTTTCATTAGTGGGCCCATAAACATCTTGTGAACTTAATTTTTCTATTAATGACCTTCGACAGAGAAAAAGGAAACCACCCATATGAGTTCCACAGTGCGATCGAAGGTGAGACTTCAGATGTTAGATAGCAGCAATAGGTAGACGGAGTCTCAACAACATCCACCTATAATGAGGTTCCCACAAGGGCTTTAGACTTGGTCAAATTTTTAATAAAATGTAGGTTTAGGTCCACTCAACAGTAGAGACTAAAGTGGATCCTATGGCATAGGAAGGAATCAAGACTTGGCACATGGAATAGCGGAAAGAAGGAGGTGGCAATCTGATGGCAGAAAACCACATAGACGGGCTTGCATGAATTCACTTAGTAGTTCATCAAAGGACTTAGGTTTGGTGTGAGGTTGAGCATGTAGGAAAGCATGAATATCTAGCCCTTAGAGGATAAAAAAAGGGAAGGTGCCACCTACAAGCGAAATCCTACAAGAGGGTTTTTGCATTCACCTGAAGACTTAGTTGCTTCTTAGAGGTTTTCAAAGTTAAAGGGAATGAAAGGAGCTATAATGTAGGCCACATGGGACTCTGCACTATGTGATGAATGGTGACAGTGGAATAGGATTCTATACAAAGGAAATTTTGTAATTTAATATTGATGCCAAGAATTCCAAGCATAGGAGATGCAAATTATGAGTCGCTAGATCAAAGATGGTGAGGGGTTTGGCATTTGATTCACGAGGATTTTCAGCTATTTATAAAATAATAGCTATAAAATGAATATTTAAAAACACCCGACACTAAATATTGATGAACTCACCTCAAAATAATAGAGAAATTGAAGGAAACCACTTGAATCTTGCTGCAGGATCATGCGGGGGTAGGATCTCTTTGTTTTCCATTTTCTCTCTCCTTGAAATTTGAAAATGTGAATGAAAATGACAAGTGGGATCACATATTTATAGGTTGAAGTTCATTAATGGCATGCATTTAATAACAATACGGTGGTAGATAAGGTAGATGAGGTTTGCAGAAACCTGATTTAGCATGGTCATTGGCAAAGGACCCAGATGGTGAAAGACAATGTGGAGCCCACTATGTAGGTGGAAGCCTTAGGTTATCTGCTATTAGTGATGAAGTAGCAATGGAGACCACCAAGGGAGACCCACAAATTGAGGTTTGTAGGGTTTAAAGGACACTAGGGAAAGGGACCAAGGGAAATCAGTAGGTTTATACTAGAAGAGGCAAATAACTTAGCAAATTTGGGGTGGTAAATTTTGGTCAAAGGGAAATCAGTGATTTTGTTGCATGTGACCAATTGAAGCTCAAAAATGGGGACACACAAAATGATTCAAAGGCAGGAATGACCTGATGAAGCCAAAAGGAAAGAAAGGAACCCTAGTCTAAATGGAGAGTGTGTGCCACATGCACAACAAATGAAAAATTTGCTAGGGAATGCTCCCAAGCATTGCAAGGGTAAGGATTCACTGGGAACCTAGAATATATGGTTTTGTAGAATAGAAGTCAATTTCCCCAAATGAACTCAAAAATTTAAAAGAACTAGATCTTTGGTTGAATTGAATCACATAAATATCTCAGAAGTGTGTGTAGTGTGTTTATTCCACTCTCTCAAAGACCACACAAGACATTGATTAATCAACCAAAGCAAGTTTCATAAGTTTTCTAACCCCAAAAGTAACTTGGACATGGCTTCATTGCTAGTTAGGAATCCATATCCACCATGGAGTTGTTGTTGTGATCCCAAAAAACATTGCTCTATTTCTATCCAAGCGTCCATAGCCCTGACAAAGTTATCTGTGCACCCACATAGTTGCCTGTTTCAACATTTTTTTCTCTTTTCTCTTTTCTTTATTTTTTGATATTTTCTTTTGATACTCTCTTTTTCTCAACTAAATAAGCATTGATGATCATAGTGGGCTTGGAAATCATAGTGGTCACTAGAGAAGACTTAGGATTTTTCACTTGTTGAAGCCTCATAATGACTATTAGGTAGTTCATCGAGTGTGCTTAAAATGTGTTTTGTGTAATCCAAGATAAGCGTGAGGGGATTCAAATAAGGGTCCTACCCTAGATTAAGTCAGAGTTTAGGTAAGGAAACCTGCTTCACAAAAGTGGTTAGAAATTCATAGTAGCCGATGAAGACTTATCTAAGGAATGGATGGGAGCATGTAGCAAAGTGGGCCCTCTAATGAGCTAGGCATGACCACCACATAAAGATCAAAAGACACCCTCATCAAAAATAAAAGCCAGGAAAGTGAGTGAAAGCAAAGCAAAAGAATCTACCCTCACTATGTACAACTATATGCAAAGGAGATGAGCTTGGAAATATCATGCAAGAAAATAATGCTTGAGGTACTGCCCATTAACATGCAATGGGACATCCTCTCTTGTTAACTTTTTAAGAAAAAGGCATTATCTCCTAGAATCTCAAAAAAATGAAAGGGTCCATGCAAGAGCTTGTCAAATTTTTCATGCCCCCCTTTCTTCTCATGGGCCTTGTCCCAATAGAGGACTAGATCTATAATCCTAAAGGACTTTACTTTGGCTTGACGGTCAAACCATCTTTTGAATGCACCCTAGTGTTTGGTGAAATTTTCTATTTCCTTATCGTAGACTTCCTCTAAGTTTAGCAATTCAGCCAAACGATCTTCTTGGAATTCTCCTTCCTCATAGTAGGTGTTGATGAATTGAAGCATGGGTATCTTGAAGTGGACTAGGAAGACAAGCTCTAGGCCATACACTAGGTGAGATTGGGAATTTCCCAAGGCAACCTTGTGACGAGTGTGATCCTCCCATAGGGAAAATTGCAGCTGGCTATGCCAACCCTTTGGATTCTAGCCAAGTAGCTTTCAGATGATAGTCAAAAAAAATTTGTTTGTGGTCTAAGCTAGGTCATTTTCTTGGGGATAATAATTGGAGGAGAATTTGAGGGATATCCCATAGTCAAAGGCCCAACTAGAAAACTTAAGGGGTGAAAATTTAGTACCATTGTCACAAACCAAATAAAATGGGCAACTAGATTTAAAATAAGACTTTCCAGAAAATTAATGACTACTTCAATTGTACATTGACTACATGTTATTGATTTAGTCCAACTAGTACAATAATCAGTGGTGGTAAAAATGTATCTATGGCCTACAGCGGATTGTGGGCTTACTAGATCAATGAAGTTGAGTCCCCACTGAGAAAAAGGCCTTACCTCCATGGTTGGTTGCAACAAGACAACAAAATTTTTCTCCCTGGTGGTGGAAATCCAATAGATGTGGTAGGATCTAATGTGGTTGTATATATCTTTGAATAGCGTTGGCTAGTAGTATCCCTCTTGTAGAATTTAATGGGCAATGGAAGGGTTGGATTTGTGGCCAGTGCTTAAATTTTCATGGAATTGCTTCAACACTTCAAGTTCTTCTTCTTTTCCAAGGCATCTAAGGTAGACTCCTTCATGGTTTTTCTTGTATAATATGGATCCCTACAACATGTAGCTACTACTCTTCAATCTCAAAGCACACTTTTGTACTCATTGTATATGTGATGGACACTTTTTATTTACTAAATAGTAGACAATGGCATCATACCACTCTACTGGAGAGACATCCTCTAGCTCGTACTATTGCACGGTGAGCTCGAGTCTTATTTCTGCATTGTGGTATCATAATTCTACATCCTTCAATAGAGCACTCATAAATGCAATGGGATTCTCATTCCCTTCGTCATCCTTCTAGGTTAACATGTTGGTGCAGGACTAATATGAAGCAAAGGAATAGATGTAGGATGGTTTTAGATAGTTTGGAATGACCAACACTAGGGCATCTGCAATCACACTCTTAATTTCTTTGAAAGCCTACTTGGCTTTCGGTTTCCATTCTACCCTAGCATCCTACTTGAGCATGGCATTCAGTGGCTTGACTATTTCTGTGAAGCCTTTTATGAACTTCCTAACGAAGTTGATTTTTCCAAAGAAAGACTTCATTTCCTTTTTACTTCTTGGAGGTTGAATTTTCAATATAGCCTAGATGCGTTCTAGGTCAATTGAGATCCCTTTATTTGAAATGACATGTCCTAACAACTTTCCTTCATTCACTTTGAAAATACATTTCTTTAAGTTCAATGAGATGTTGAAATCTCTACATTTTTGAAAGATCTTGCACAAATCAGAGACATGGTCATTTCTTTTCTTTGAAAAAATGGTGAGGTCATCCATTTATATGATGATGCACTTTCTAATGAGGTTCTCAAAGGCTATGTCCATCACATGTTGAAAAGTAGTGCTAGAGTTGATTAATCCAATTGACATCCTCCTATATGTATATGTTCCCCACTTGGTGGTGAATATGATTTTGTTCCTATCTTCATACTACACCATAACCTGGTTATATCCTGAGTAACCATCTAGAAATGACATCATCTGGGATCCATTGACTATTTGCAGTACTTCATACAGTGAGGGCATTGGATAGTTGTCACTTTTAGAGGCCCTATTTAAATTTCTAAAGTCTATGCACAATCAGATTTCCCCATTCTTTTTCCTAACCAAAACCGGGTTCGCCACCCATGTTGAATGTTAGACTAGAAAGATGATTCTAGCGAACAACAAATTTTGAACTTCTTTGAAGATAATAGGCTCCAATAATGTGTTTATTAGTAACTAATGTGGTTGGAAAGGCCTCACATCTAGCTTGAGGGGAATGGTGTGAGTGATGATGGGTGTATCATAGGTTTTGAGGTCTTCATACCCCCAATCAATCACATCCTAATAAATGTGTAATGCATTAATGATCCCTTTTATTTCCTTTAGTGTGCAAGTTTTTCCTATAAAAATATGTTTAACTTCTTCAGTCATAGCCATGTTATGAGTGTCACATTGATTATCTATTGATTCTTTCTTAGCATGCTAGTCTTGATCCTATATTTGATTCAAATCAAATATTCTTTCTAGTTGAACCATACCTCATGTTATTGTGTTAGTTTTTAAGTTGATATCTCCTAAATAAAGTTCATCCTCCTCAATTTCTGCTTCATCAATGATTTGAGTGGTAGACACACTGGAACTTGTAATGAAATCTAGAATGTGCTTATCATCAGTAAACTCCTAGAAGTCGGTGACATTGTTTGGCACTAACGAGGTAGAGGTAAGCTCTATATTGAATTTATTTAAGTTGGTTAATGATTGAGGTTGGAGGGTACTAGCTAGTTGGGCTAATGCATCTGTGGTACAATTCTTACTATGTGGGATTAGCTAAATATTAAATGCATCTAGGTCTTGAATAAGATCCCATACCCTGTGTCTATAATTTGTGAATATTCTGTTATGATAGGAGTAAAGTTTCCTAATTTTTCTCACTACCAACTCATAATCACCAAATACTTGCAACATTTTAACCCTTTTCCTTAATTCCATCAAAATCCCATGAACTAATGCTTTGTATTCTGGTACATTATTTGTCCAATAAAATTGGAGTCTATGAGCGGAAAAATACATCTTACCTATGGGAATGATGAGCTTGAAGCTGACTCCTACTCCTTGCTTGGACTTGGATCAATCAAAATGTAACATCCAGAACTTAGAATATTTTTTGACTTTGGAGCTGGTTGAGCATGCTTCCTTTCTTGGTTTTGCATTTACTTCTATATCCTTGAGTGGTTGCATATATTTGGGTTGGCCATGATCTTGCTTTCCTCCTATATCTTCTTTTGGGCTGACCTGCCCCTTGATATGTTCTACTACTATTTGGCATAGATAGCATCTAAACTCGGAATGAGCTGCACTATGTACCCTGCACTAGCTTAGCAGTAATAGCTCTTGAAAATCCATTCTAGTTCGCAAATTGAGTTGATCTTGTGCACATTTCTGCATAAATTCTTGGAATCCATCAAGCAATCCAAGGTTACCATCTTCGTAGGATTCTTCATCTTCATATTTGATTAGAACCTCTATACTATCAGGGACATGGGTTAAGTTTGTGGGAGCACTACACAATACAAGAAGGACCTCTTCAACCACTTCTTCTTGGAACTTTTCTTCACCTTGATAAGCCTTGGGACAATAAACCCCCAACCCCATTTATGAAAATATCACCTCATTCATGTTGGTATACTCCATGATAATGGACTTGATTTGAGGTTCCTGATCAATACAGATCTGATTGGGAACCCCCTTCCAAGGTAGCCATAAGTGGTAATAATCTAAATCAGCATAACCATTTAAGGCTCAGGTGAAATCTCTTCCAAGTATGATGTCATAGGTGTCTAGGATATCGACAACCTAAATGTCTATAAACCGTTGGACTCTTGGATCCATGACAATCTACATGGGTATTATTTTCAATTACCCAACTACATTCACTTTTGTCTTTTCCAACATAGTTACCTTCCATCGGGAGGGGGTGGGAGTTATTCCTACAATTTTTCACATTGCCAATGGCATGACATTGGTTGAGGCTCCTGAATCAAGAAAATAACTATGTATGTTTTTTCCAAATATTTAGATTATCATTAGGAAGGGTGGGGTTTCCAATTTCCCTTGGAACAAGCCCACTAAAACATTATCTTGAGCCACTTGAGCTTTGTCTTTATCCTTGGATTTATCCTTTTCTTGCACTTGATTGAACTCCTTGGGGGAAGTCTTGTCTACTGATTAACTTTTATTGACTTGCTAGTTTGGAGGTTGATTGAGTTTCTTTCCCAAGATTTCCCTAATTATGAGCTCACTTTGGGAGGTATCAAATGAAACCACCTTAGTAGGAAATTCTTGAGTTGACTTGGATGAAGCAATCCCATTTAGCATCCTAAATAAGGTGTTTCTAATGGTTAGGACTCTGAGTAATTCACAAGCTAAAAGACTCAACTTAACCTTCTTGAATTCTTCAGCTACATATTCCCCCAATTTTTCAACCTCTACTTTAGAATATTTTCCTTCAAAACAACTAGTAGGATGATCTTGAGTTTGATTTGGCCACTTGTTTCTATTGAAGTACTAGGTAGGAACATGGGGGTAGGGAGGATTTTTGCAAGAATTAGGATCAAGTAAAGTATAAAAGTTGTCGAGAGGAGTAGAAGTCATAAAAGGGCCACCAAATTGTCTATTCCTAAGGTTATAGGGAGTTTCCCTTTGGTGGAAAATATGGACTTCATCCTCACAAGGTTCTTTCTCATCTATGGGACCATTATCTATTGAATCATAAAGTTGGAATAAGGATCCCTCATTACTTATCTCTTTTGTTTCTTCACCTTTGGACATAGCCTCCATCTCAAGTGCATTGCTTTCACTTTTTAGGAAAGGGTCTTGGCTAACCACTAGCATTGAGGAATTGTATGACTCTGAAGGGACGAGGTATTTAAAGCTTGAGTCTATTAGGATTATGAAATTTTGAAAATTTTACAGTCAATTGCATTCATGAGTATTCCAAAATGAGTCCTCATCATAAGCATAAAACTCCCTCCTCATGTTGTCTTGTTTCTTTTTTGTCATGAAGTCCATTTGAATCAACTAGTCCTTCACATTCCATTGTATTATCCATATCGGCAAGACATAGTGAATGTCTCCCCAATCTATGTATTTTTCACTAATGTATATTTGCTGCAGATTATCGGCAGGACACTTCTTTTATTCCGGCGACAGAGAAGACTCATATCGGCATAAGAATCATGTTCGGGATGAGGTCATATTGAAATATTATCTCTTTCCGACCAGCGTATGGAAAGATACATCGGCATAGGTTGGGGCATTGATGTAATGTCATGACAAATTCAATATGTCTTACCGACTAGCACATAGAAGGGTCATTTTGGCCAAACTGACTGGTATCGGCGTGAAGTCATAATGAAATCATATAGTCTCACTGATTGGCTCACAAGAAAATGTCTCGGTAAGGCTTATATGCATTGGGGTAAGGTCTTGGCAAGTGGCTCCTATCTTGCCAAACCAAATACAAGGGGACTCTATCAAAGTATTTCGGAGTAAGGTTTTGCAGTCTTGCTAACTCAAAAGTTACTCCGATAAAGATATGCATTGGCAAGAGAAGAGGTCTTCGGCATGATTTTCACCAAGATTTTAAAGTTACACCGATAGAGTATTTCGGGGTTAGTCTCACCAAATAAGAGTAATCTCGAGGAATGGGTTCGGTGAGACATTTGGCATCGATATGATTCTTCTCGAAGATTCATTGTCTTGCTGATGGTATTATTTCACCGGTAGGATTTATTTCTTCACTGAGAAACTTAATGGTCATGCCAAAGTGTGGTTTCATCAGCGAAGGGGTAATTTTGTCTTAGTGAATGGAGAATGACTTGAAGAATGCATATCGGTGGGTCACAATGAAGTCTATGTAACATCTCCCTGACTCAGAATTGTCATAACGACATGAAAAATAGAAGCGATAGTCATGAATTTGGTTCCAAGTGTCAATAAGACCACAAAATGTCTTGGCGAAAGGTGTAATAAATGTTGAAAAAGGACTTTCCCTAGATTTGAAAATCTCTCACCGACAGGACATTTGATGTGATAGTGACAGTTTCAAATGAGCCTTCATTCATGCTTCATTAATGGCATGACGGGATATAACAATGAAGGTTTAGTCAATGCTTTAGTGTCGAATTGATTGCAGAAGAATTAGCATGGTGAACAGAGAATTGGGACATCCTTTCAGTCTGAGGAGCTCGAGCAGAATACTGTAAGTGCATCTTAAGCCTTCCACATTTTTAATTTTTTGTTTTTGAAGAATGGAGTCTCCTAGTTCTGGGAAGGCTAAAAGTAGAAAACTTGGTGAGAGTAGTCAATCAAAGGGAAAGAAACAAAAGGTTGATATAGAACATGAGGGCACTGAACGGAGGTTAAACTAGGACCGTATTGATCAGCTACTTGGTTCAAGGCCTAAAGCTAGAAGTTTTGCACAACTTAGGGAAGAAGTGGATAGATTGGATGATAAATGCAAGTTCATAGATGACATCTAGACTGCCCTAAGAGGGTATGAACTATTTAATTTTCACTATCATAAAAGAAACTGCTTTGAACTAGTTTGTAATCCATGGAATTTGAATGTAGGGAAACTGGTGTGCCCTAATGTATTTGTGAATGCAGAACTAGTAAAATTGTTTGTAGATCATTATGATCCAAAACATAAAGCTATATGTGATCCATCTGGAAAACCATAGATATATGTGTCAAAAGAAGCAATAGGTGAAGTTTTCAAATTAGAGGGGTTCTGCAATGAGGTGATTAGTTGTGAAGAGTTGGAGAAGGAATTCTCAAGAATGGATATGATTTATAAGGGCTGGAGATTGCCAATTCACATGATTAAACTGGGTAGCAAGCCAGATCCTCTGCAAGATAGTGAGGGGCCTCCTTATCATGTGGACATGTTTGAGCCCTATATGAAGTACACTTATTTCTCAGTGTGTCAAGTGTTGGGAATGGATGTCCCACAATTTATGTCAATTGTGCCAATGATTATCATAGCAAATATCTAGTATCACAATTCTAGGCCATTTGACTATGCCTCATACATTTCTAGGGGGCTTGATTCAGGATTGATGGCTATCAAGGGCGGATCATCTATTGTTCATCTCAGACACTATTCATTGTTGATGCACTTGGTGCTATATTTTGGATAGGAGTTAGGAGTATGGCCTCCAAAAATGAGAATTTCTCAAATTGGTAAGGAGGGTGAAGAATTGCCTATTCAGTTGTGGACTGCTTTTGGGATAGTAGGTTTGCTAGTTCTAGTTTCATTCATTTCAAGGAATATTTTGTAAAAAAATTGTATAAGTTGTATCAATATCCTTGTAATTATTCATTGACTGATGAGATTAAAAGATTCCTTCGGCCAAAAGACTTCAATGGGCCAATTGATCATAACTGGGGAGATTGGTATTGTTTGGAGGGAGCTACAATGACCAGAGCATATGGATTTGAAGATGCCCCTTTCATTCTGCCAAGGACAGTTCCAAAAAGAGTTGCATATTTGGAAATTGTTAGATAGATGGATTACTGCAGTGTGATGCATTTCAGCTCTTTTGGGAAGCAGGCTTTTATGCTTAGTACACTGTGTTTTGGTGACTTCACTGTGCTGGCTAAGGAAGGATACAATTCAATCCTTGATAGATTGTTGCATTATAATATGAAGAGAGTACCACCCAAGAAAGTCTTTGATCCAGAGGGATATATTAATTCTACTAAGATGAAAATTAACTTTGGAGGGTATCAGCATGTGCCCTATCCTTTTGATGATATGATCAGGAATTTGCATGAAGAGGAAGCTAAAATGGTAGTTGAAAGGTATAACCAAGGGCTGGAGGATGTAGAGCACTTGTCTTTTGGAGGAGAGAAGACACCAAAGGATAATGTGCCACAGGGAAAACCAGAAAAGGTATCCAGGTTGAGGACTCAGATGTATATTTGTCCAACTAGAGAACAAAGTATTGAAAGTGGTGATGTTGATGCAAGGCTTATTGAATATAGATCCTTTTTTTCAGATGATGAGTTTATAAATTCCCCAGAATTCAAGGCATTCTTGTATAAGCAGAAGGGGAAGGAAATAAGAGAAAATGTTGATGATGTCAATTCAGGAAATGAGGAACAATTGCTGAGCCAATTGAGAAAGTGTGTGGATGATGAAATGAAAAATATGACTCCTAAAAAAGGGAGGAAAATGTTTGAGAACGCTAGTGTCATGATCTTTCCTGGCCTTGACTTGAACTCTGCATTAGTCTTTCATAGTTTCTGGAGGGACAGTAATGCTATACACAAGCTTGACAAGGAAAAGGTAACAGAGGTGTATGCAGGCTGTAAGTACAATACTGATGAGGGATCATTGATGATATGGGATTTATACCCACCCCACAGGAAATCAGTGGTAATTGACATAGAGAAGGCATTTGGCCATGTCATGACCCTAAAATTTGGAGAGGCTGATCTTGTGGCTACTACAAAAATTGGGGTCAATATTGCAAAAGTGAATAAAGCACAAATTCAGATGCTGATAAAAGAAAGAGAAATGTACAAGGCGAATAATGAAAGAATGTTGAGAGAGAATGATAGACTGAAAGACTTGGTTGGTACTTCAATGGATCCAACCAAAAAGCTCACTCAAGGAGAAAGCTCTTAGGAAAAAGATCATTAGGTAGGATCAAGTGCTTACTCCCAGGGAAAGCATGATGCAATTACAACAATTGTCAAGAAGAGGCAAGATAATTTGACATCTTGGTTAAATAAAATGTGGGGAAAATACTCTCATACTCTTGCCGCATTAAAAGAGAACACAAGGATGGATGGATGAATTATGTAGAATTTTCATGAGCTAGCCCAAAGCAATGATTCTAACAGTGCATCACTTGAAGCTGCAAATCATTTTATCAATCATCATCAAAACTTCTATGTTGAGCTACAAGGTGATGAACAGGGGTTAATAGATGCTGCCAAGAACACTGTGATTACATTATCTGATGAAAAAGGGGAATTGAAAGAAGCCACCATGTGGAAAATTGAATGTGATTCAATACCGAATGAAGTCATGAGGCTAGCTTCTATGGAGGATACAATGTTAGAAGAAGTGAGTGAGCAAAATGAGGAGATGATAAAGATGGAAATCACGATCCGGAATGCTGTTGGAGATGCATAAACATATGAGCGCTGGGATTATTTGGATCATCTAGCTAAAACTCACTTGTGGCTAAATAGAGATTAATTATCCTCTAATCTTTTGTTATGTAAAAATACAAAATTTCCTATTTCTGAAAGGACGCGTCATTTCATATTCTCAATGTATAAAAATCTGTTTCAGAAAAAAAATTCAAGAGCGATAAGTAGAATAGTATAGAGGATAGAAAATATACAGTGTACTACAATGTTTTTCCAATATGAGACTATTCTGCGGGTTTCAAATCATGGAGATATCAATTGAAATCTAATAATATGGTGCAATTGTTTCTGGTATTAGTTGTTTGTGGTGTTTGTTGAAAGCATTATTGAAGTTGTCTCTAATATGGTGTTTTCTAGTTATTTAAATTGGTGTAACAAGTTTACATTCGGTTTGTCAGTGCACATTTGTTGCATCTATATGGTCAATTAATTGGTTCTTTCCAGTAAAGATTAAACCCTTTAAATTGATCATAGTAATTAGAGAATGTCAATTGGATCACTAAGAAGAACTCGATAATCATAACCTTGCATGTTTGTACAAGTTATAAACCAAATAAAATGCTAAAAAACTTGAATGTCTGCTAGAACGAAGTACTTTTTTCAGATCTTTCTTGACTCCGCTTACCCAAATAAGGCACTAGTCTCTATGTTTCATCATTTAATTTATTCAATTCCTTTTTTACATTTTTTAACTGAGCTTATTTTGTTTTAGTTTTAATGTCATATACTATTTATACCAAATTTGATTTAGTTTGTCCATTTTTATCTGCCATCGTGGACAAATCACTGCAAGAAGAGAAAATAAAAAGTTAAGTCTGCCCAATTCATATAGGTACACCCGCCTAGGTCTAGTAGCACCTGAGGAGTAGAAGGTTTAAGCCATTTAAACCTTGTTTGTTACCCTAAAATGTATCAAGAGATTGGCAGCCTCTTGAGGTACCCTTTACCTACGTTTTTGAGAGCTAACAAGTTGGCAACTCTACTGGGGAATTATCTTTAGAATTTGTGCCTTAATCATAGAGTCAAAAACAAAATAATAGACTCTGCTGGGAATAGTAAAAAAAAATATTTTCTCACTTTTAAGAAAGTGAGTGGCAACTCTAATAAAACATTGCAATATGAATGGAAGAAGATCTCAATACAGGAGAGGTCATTCTGGAGCTACTGCTGGTAGTAGTAGGTGGACACACAAAAATGATAAGGCTGGCAAGGGTAAAGGGGTAAGTGAGGACATGTACATGACAAACAAAGACAAATCATCAATACCTCATGGTGAAACATATAATTTTTTTGATACATGGACAGATAATTCAAGTGTAGAACCTTGTACCCTAGAAGATCAAAGAAATCCTTTTCACGATCCTCAGAAACAGGTAGAGTGGCATGCTATTTTGAAGCAAACGACTCATAATTTAGCATGAATATGACCAAAAAATGGAAGGTAATCAGAATGGACCCACTAATCAAGAAAATCCTCAAGAAGTTTATGAATCTTCAACTTATGAAGAAGTTAAAGCACAATTTGAATCTCAGAAAAATGAGAGGGAAGAGCAGGAAAAAGTTTAGATGATACAAGCAATGAGAGAATTCAAATTGCAGAAGGCTCAGAACATTACTCACACAGTTGGTTGCCCCTCAAAGTATGTACCACCTCATAAATAGGTAAATCTTGGTGCAAGGCATTCTGATCCACTAGGGGTCCCTCACCATCAAGTTGGGAATCAATATAGACAGCCAAATCACCCACCCCATATTCCCACACAATATACAAATGCACATCCACCTCTTGGTCAGCGTCATGTCCCACATCATAACACACAATATAATAACCCAATGTATCAGTACCCACCTAACCCTCCTCCTCATTAGTATACCACCATGATTAGACAATTTGATTTGGTAGGATTTCAGTTATACCCTTACCCTATGGATGGTAGTTGGAGAGGTCTAGTGCCTAAGTTCACAGCAAGTAATGCAATTACCACTAAAGATCATTTAAGAAGCTTCAATGCTTTCATTCAAGATTTGGATGTACCTTATGAAGATTTACATATGAGGTTATTCATGATGTCCCTAATTGAAGAAGCTAGGGATTGGTTCAATAGCCTAGCAACAACCTCTATTTATTATCTCCAAGTATTTCAGGACTAATTCCTTGAGCAATATGGGAATCTAAGTGCACCAGATGTTGCTCTGCATGAATTGATGTGAATTCAAAAAAGTCAGAATGATTCAATTTTTGATTCCAACCGAAAATTCAATAAACTATAGAATATAATACCTCCTAGATCAAAGTTGCTAGATTCTGTAGCATTGAGTGTTTACCTAAATGCGTTCGATCCTAAAACAGGGTATGAACTGAGAAATAAGTTCCCAAGAGACTTGGCTGAAGCTCAGAAGACAACATTAATGATTGAAAACAATAGGAGAGCTGTTGGGATAATTGATAAAAGAGAAAATCATAGGGCTCCCCAACAAACCAATAATCATCAATACAAACAAGAGAACACATACTGGAATGAAGGGCCTAGGCTACATGACATGCCTTATAACACAAATTGGAAGGATGGAAAACCTATAACAGATAGGCCTAGAAACAAAGAAACTCCTAATCCATTGAGAAAGAAGGGAGCCTATATGGTAAATAACAATTATTTCTATGAAGTCTATGATAAGCCACATTCCCTAGATTATTGTGTTGTATCCCAAAGAATGGAAGAGGAAGGAATGTTGATGGGGAACAATGGGGAAGATCACAAAGTGTATTTTACTTTGAACACTTTTTTCCATGTGGAAGAGAGGTACTCATATTTAGAGGAGGAAGGTTATGAGTATGATGTTTCAAATCAGAAATATAATGTCCACATGGCTGAGCAAAAAATCCTTTCTAATTTTGAAGAAGATTATATAGAGCAACATTCTGTTGAAACACCTACTCAATGCAGTATGAGGGGGCTTACTAAAGAGGAGATAGAGAGATTAACTATTGCTGTAGTTGAAGAAGCAAAGAGTAAGTACTGGTTGAGAAATAGGACAATAAATGAGAAGGAAGGTGTCCCTAAGGGAATCTTTATGAAAAAGCAAAAGGTGACACAAGGAACTGTGAAAAGGGTTGAAAGAAAAAAACATAATGAAAGAAAATGGAAGCCTATCCAAAAGGAGGAAGTAAAAGAATTACACAAAGAAATTTAAAAGCCTGATCAACCAAGTAAAAGAGAGGAGGAGAACAAAGGAGAAACATCAGAACAAAAGAAAGTGGAAGGTCCATATTTTGATTTCACTCAGGCCTTATCTCAGGTAAAAATGTCTATTCCACTACTTGAGATGATGAAGATTAAGGAATACAGAGATAGTGTTGTCTAATTGATAACAAATGAAAATGAAAAGCATGTGAATTCCGAAAACATGGTGGCTACCAAAGCAATTAGTAAACCCAATAAAGTAAATATCCCAGAAATCTGCTTGAGTAATGTACTCACAAGTCCTCCACAAGTTGATCCTTTTTTCACTACATTACTCATAAATAACAAATTGTTGAGGAATTGCATGATAGATTCTGGAGCTGCCATGAATATTATGCCAGTAGGAGTGATGAAACAACTAGGCGTGTGGGTGGATACATATGAAGGGAAATGCTATGCAATGGATAACCAACCTGTTCTTGTGGTGGGTATAATGAAAGATGTTGAAGTCAACCTAGCTGCTTATCCTCAAGTGGCTTACAATATTGATATAACAGTAATAGACACCCCTCCTCAGTTTGGTATGCTTTTGTCAAGACAGTGGATGACAACTATGGGTGTAAATGTCTAGTTTGATCTATCTTATGCAACAATTCCGGTAAATGGCCAGGAGGTGAAGTTGTACATGGAGCTAAGGATGAGCTAGCTTATTGACTATGTACCACAAAATCAAATCAAATTTTTTTGTGATGTTGATCTTGGGAGTTTGAATATAGAACCAGCCTAGCTATAATTAACCAATAATGATCCAATTGAGAAGCATGTTGCACAAAACTGCAATGAGGTGTGGAAAATTTATTTTGATGGAGCATGTAGTTAGGAAGGTAATGGGGCTAGGATTGTGTTGGTTTCACTTAAAGGTATTACATTTAAGTATTCATTCCCATTGACATTTGAATGTACAAACAATGTGGCGGAATATGAAGCTTTATTAACAGGTTTGAACATAGCTCTAAAACATAAGATCAAATTGCTGACTATTTTAGGGGATTCTGAGTTGGTTGTTTCACAAGTTAGATCCAAATATGCAACAAAACATAAAAGACTGAAACAATATAGGAATGTTGTATGGGATACAATTGAGTTGTTTGATGCATTCTCAATTGAGTGGATTGAGAGGTCAAAGAACATAATGGTAGATTTTTTAGCAAATGTGGCACTAAAAAGAGATGACATTACATTGGCTGGAATATCACAAATTGAGTTCAAGAAAAGGCTTGCAGTCCCTGATAACATATATAGTTGGTAGGTCTTTAATGATGATACTAACCTTTTGAAATTCCTCCATTGTATAGATCAATATGAAGCCCAAGAGATTGACTTCAACGCCTTTGTTGAAGAAGTGGATGGGAAGCATACAGTATTTGGAAAGGAGATCTTACAGCTTAAAACAAATAAGCTTCCTAAATGCTTAGTGGCGTTAGAGAGGGTGTATGATGGAAATGATCAATCTCTCATGAAGCAAACACCGGTTAAAAGGGATGATATTGAAGAGATTAACTTGGGGACTGAGATGACATTGAGAAAGGTGTACATAGGGAGGAAAATAAGCCCTACAATTAGAAGAATGTTGATAGAGTTGCTGAGAAAATATAAATATGTGTTTGCTTGGTCTTATGAAGATCTAAAAGCATACAGGGAAGATTAGTTTCAGCATGAAATACCATTGAAGCTAGACGCTAAACCATTTAGACAAAAGCAACGACCCATAAATCCAACATTGGAGCCTAAGATGCAGGAAGAATTGGTGAAGCTCAGAGATGGGGGAATCATTAAACCAATCAGACATTCAACATGGGTCTCAAGCTTGGTCCTTGTGAGAAGGAAAAATGGAGATATCAGGCTGTGTGTAGATTTCAGAAATCTAAACATAGCATCCCTCAAAGATAATTACCCTCTACCCAATATGGAGGCTATATTGCATAAGGTAATAGGGTGTGAATTGTTGTCCATGATGGATGGGTTTTCAGGGTATAACCAGGTTATGGTCAAAGAATTTGAGCAATATAAGATAGCATTTACAACTCCTTGTGGAACATATGTATACATAAGAATGCCATTTGGTCTCACTAATGCAGGGGAAACCCTCCAAAGAGCTATGGATGTGGCATTTGCAGATTTGATCAATGTTATCATGGTGGTGTATCGGGATGACCTCACTGCTTACTCAAAGAAAGCTGAAGATCATGTTCATCATCTAGAAAAGGTATTTATAAAATCCCTTGAATATGGTATTAGCTTGAACCCTAAGAAGTGTCATTTTGTAGTTACAGAGGGTAAGCTCTTGGGACACATTGTTTCAAAGGAAGGGATAAAGATAGATCCTGAGAGGGTTGAGGCCATTGATAAAATTATTGTCCCTAAAAATGTTAAAGCTATACAATCATTCTTTGGACAGATCAACTTTGTCAAAAAATTTGTTTCTAATTTTGCTAAGATCATTAAACCCATATCAAAAATGTTGAGGAAAGGACAGAAAATAGAATGGACTGTAGAGACTTTAGAAGAATTTATATCAATCAAAAGGGCCATCAAGGAAGCTCTTGTCCTTAAGTCTCCGGATTTTGCAAAGCCTTTTCAGATATTTTCATTTTCCTCAATGCACACTATTGCTGGTGTTATGTTGCAAAAGAATGAGGATGGTCATGAATAGCCTGTGTCTTTCTTCAGTAAATCATTACAGGGGTCTGAATTAAAATATGACATAATGGAAAAGTAGGCATTTGCATTAGTGAAAGTTGTAAAAGCTTTCAGGCCATATCTTGTTGGAGCAAAGGTGGTTGCTTATGTTCCTCATGCAGCTGTTAAGGATATTCTGACACAGTTTAAAGTAACAGGAAAAAGATGCAAATGGATTAACAAAATCCAAGAGTTTGACATGGAGATATAGATTACTAAACTAGTAAGACGTCAGGGCTTAGCTAAATTAATGACAGAAGCGAACATTGAAGCAAATCAAATTTGCAATATAGAAGGAGAGACTGTAGTTGCAAGCATTGAACATACTCCATGGTATGTAGATATCATGCGTTATCTTAAATACATGAAGTGTCCAGAGGGATTGAATGACAACCAGAAAAGAACTTTGAAGTTGTAGGAATCTAAGTATGTTTTCATGGATGGAGATCTGTTTTGGAAGAATAGGGATGGTATATTATTGTTATGTCTGGACGAATCACAAGCTAGGCATGTCTTAAGTGAAATGCATGAAGGGGTTTGTGGAGGACATTACTCAGCCAAGACAACTGCACATAAAATTCTTAGGGTAGGTTACTACTGGCCGAAGGTCTTTAATGATTCTTTTACATATGTAAGAAAGTGTGAAGCCTGCCATAAATTCTCTGGAAAATTGAAGTATTAGGGAGCTTTTCCATTATGACCCTTGTAGGCTGATGCCCCTTTTTATCAGTGGAGAATTGATTTCATTGGAGAGATACAAGAAAAATCAAGTGGTTGACATAGATGGATACTAGTGGCCACTAGTTATTTTACCAAATGGGTAGAAGCAATCCCAACTAAACAGGCTACAAGTAGAGTTGTGACAAATTTTCTAATGGACAACATCATTACTAGATTTGTTACACCACTGAGGTTGATCACTGACAACGGGATGTGTTTCAAATCAGATGAATTCAAAAATTTCTATAGCACATATGGTATCATCATTTCTTATGCAGCCCCTTATCATCCACAGGCTAATGTACAAGAAGAATCTAGCAATAAGAGTCTTTTGAAGATTATAAGAAGAATGTTAGGTCATAATAAGAAAGCTTGGGACTCAATATAAAAATTGGTTGTTTGGGCTAATAGGATTACAATGAAAAAGGAAATTGGGAAATCTCCATTTGAATTAGTGTATGGAACACATGCCAGGATGCCTTTGCAGAATTTGTTACCAGTCTACAGTTTTTTTCTTCAGGAAGATTTGGATGTTCCTAAACCTATGGAGGAAAGGATGGAGCAATTAGCTGAACTTGATGAAATAAGGAGAGTTTCCCAAAATCAAAACATAAAGTTACAGACATAGATGAAATATCTATTTGACAAAAAAGCAAAGGATAGGAAATTTGGAGAAAGTGATCTAGTACTGATGTGGAACGCAAGGTGCTAGGAGAAGGGAAAACATGGGAAATTCAAAGCTTTATGGCTAGGACCTCTTGTTGTTGTCAGAAAGAAAGGAGAAGATTCATACTATCTATAGAATATGGCTAGTGAAGATCAGGAATTTCCTGTACATGGAAAATTTCTGAAACATTTTTTCTCTTGAGTAACGTAGAGGATTAAGGGTTGCCAGTGCATGGACAACTCTTGATGATCCTCTTTAAAATTATTTTCCATGCACAGTAGTTTAGGAAATAAAAGGAACAGGATTTTCCAGTACATGGACAATCCTAATTTTCCTTCTTTCAAAATAAATTTTTCCATGTACATTAGTGTAGGGTCACTTGCATTTCCATTCATTCCATCTTGCTCAAATTATCCATCACCTTGAGTTTGGTCTGCTCACCCAGAAATCTGGATCCTTCCAATGATCTCACAATCATTCATCCCCAGATAGAGCCACTATTAGGACTGTGAAATTTTGAAAATTTTACAGTCAGTTGCATTCATGAGTATTCCAAAATGAGTCCTCATCATAAGCATAAAATTCCCTCCTTGTTTTGTCTTGCTTATTTTCTGTCATGAAGTCCATTTGAATCAACTAGTCCTTCACATTCCATTGTATTACCCATATCGGCAAGACATAGTGAATGTCTCCCCGATCTATGTATTTTTCACTAATGTATATTTGTTGCAGACTATCAGCAAGACACTTCTTTTGTTCCGACAATAGAGAAGACTCATATCAACATAAGAATCATGTTCGAGATGAGGTCATAGTGAAATATTATCTCTTTCCTACCAGTGTATGGAAACATACATTGGCCTAGGTTGGGGCATTGATGTAATGTCACGACAAATTCAATATGTCTTACCGACTAGCACATAGAAGGGTCATTTCAGCCAAACTGATTGGTATTAGCATGAAATCATAATGGAATCATATTGTCTCACCGATCGGCTCACAAGAAAATGTCTCGGTAAGACTTATATGCATCAGAGTAAGGTCTTGGCGAGTGGCTCCTGTCTTGCTGAACCAAATACAAGGGGACTCTATCAAAGTATTTCAGAGTAAGGTCTTGCAGTCTTGCTAACTCAAAAGTTATGCCGATAAAGTTATGCATTGGTAGGAGAAGAGATCTTTGGCGTGAGTTTCACCGAGATTTTAAAGTTATACCGACAAATTATTTTGATGTGAGTCTCATCAAATAAGAGAAATCTGGAGGAATGGGTTCGGTGAGACATTTGGCATCGGTATGAGTCTTCTCGAAGATTCATTGTCTTACCGATGGTATTATTTCACCGGTAGGATTTATTTCTTCGGTGAGAAACTTAATGGTCACGCCGAGGTGTGGTTTCATTAGCGAAGGGGTGATTTTGTCTCAGCGATTGGAGAATGACATGAAGAATGCATATTGGTGGGACACAATGAAGTCTATGTAACATCTCCCTGACTTGGAATTGTCACAACAACATGAAAAACATAAGCGATAGTCATCAATTTGGTTCCAAGTGTCGGTAAGACCACATAATGTCTTGGTGAAAGCTGTAATAAATGTTGCAAAAGGACTTCACCCCAGATTTGAAAATCTCTCACTAACAAGACATTTCATGCTACAGTGCTAGTTTCAAATGAGCCTTCATTCATGCTTCATTAATGGCACGATGGGATATAACAGTGAAGGTTTACTTAATGCTTCAGTGTCAAATTGATTACAAAAGAATTAGTAAGGTGAACAAAGAACCGGGACATCCATTCAGTCTGAGGAGCTCAAGCAGAATACTGTAAGTGCATCTTAAGCCTTCCACATATTTAATTTTGTGTTTTTGAAGAATGGAGTCTCCTGGTTCTGGGAAGGATAAAAGTAGAAAACTTGGTGAGAGTAGTCAATCAAAGGGAAAGAAGCAAAAGGTTGATACAGAACATGAGGCCACTGAATGGAGGTTAAACTAGGACCTTATTGATCAGCTACCTGGTTCAGGTCCTAAATCCAGAAGGTGTGCACAACTTACGGAAGAAGTGGATAGATTGGATGATAAATGCAAGTTCATAGGTGACGTCTAGACTGCCGTAAGGGGGTATGAACTATTCAATTTTCACTATCATAGAAGAAATTGCTTTGAACCAGTTTGTAATCCATGGAAGCTGAATGTAGGGAAACTGGTGTGCCCTAATGTATTTGTGAATGCAGAACTAGTAAAATTGTTTGTAGATCATTATGATCCAAAACATAAAGCTATATGTGACCCATCTGGAAAACCACAGATATATGTGTCAAAAGAAGCAATAGGTGAATTTTTCAAATTAGAGGGGTTCTGCAATGAGGTGATTAGTTGTGAAGAGTTGGAGAAGGAATTCTCAAGAATGGATATGATTTATAAGGGCTGGAGGTTGCCAATTCAAAGGATTAAACAGGGTAGCAAGTCAGATCCTCTACAAGATAGTGAGGGGCCTCCTTATCATGTAGACCTATTTGAGCCCTATATGAAGTACACTTATTTCTCAGCGTGTCAGGTGTTGGGAATGGATGCCCTACAATTTATGTCAATTGTGCCAATGATTATCATAGTAGATATCTAGTATCACAATTCTAGGCCATTTGACAATGCCTCATACATTTCTAGGGGGCTTGATTCAGGATTGATGGCTATCAAGGGCGGATCATCTATTGTTCATCTAAGACACTATTCATTGTTGATGCACTTGGTTCTATATTTTGGATAGAAGTTAGAAGTATGGCCTCCAGAAGTGAGAATTTCTCAAATTGGTAAGGAGGGTAAAGCATTGCATGTTCAGTTGTGGACTGCTATTTGGGACAACAGGTTTGCTAGTTCTAGTTTCATTCATTTCAAGGAATATATTGTAAAAACATTGTATAAGCTGTATCAATATCCTTGTAATTATTCATTGACTGATGAGATTAAAAGATTCCTTCGGCCAAAAGACTTCAATGGGCCAATTGATCATAACTGGGGAGATTGGTATTGTTTGGAGGGAGCTACAATGATCAGAGTATATGGATTTGAAGATGCCCCTTTCATTCTACCAAGAATAGTTCCAAACATAGTTGCATATTTGGAAATTATTAGACAGATGGATTACTGTAGTGTGATGCATTTTAACTCTTTTGGGAAGCAGGCTTTTATGCCTAGTACATTGTGTTTTGGTGACTTCACTGTGTTGGCTAAGGAAGGATACAATTCAATCCTTGATAGATTGTTGCATTATAATATGAAGAGAGGACCACCTAGGAAATTCTTTGATCCAGAGGGATATATTAATTCTGCTAAGATGAAGATTAACTTTGGAGGGTATCAGCATGTGCCCTATCCTTTTGATGATATGATCACGAATTTAGACGAAGATGAAGCTAAAATGGTAGTTGAAAGGTATAACCAAGGACTGTAGGATATAGAGCACTTGTCTTCTGGAGGAGAGGAGACACCAAAGGATAATGTACCACAGGGAAAACCAGAAAAGGTATCTAGGTTGAGGACTCAGTAGTATGTTTGTCCAACTAGAGAACAGAGTATTGAAAGTGGTGATGTTGATGCAAGGCTTATTGAATATAGATCATTTTTTTTAGATGATGAGTTTATAAATTCCCCAGAATTCAAGGCATTCTTGTATAAGCAGAAGGGGAAGGAAATAATAGAAAATGTTGATGATGTCACTTCAGGAAATGAGGAACAATTGCTGAGCCATTTGAGAAAGTGTGTGGATGAAGGGAGGAAAATGTTGGAGAACGTTGGTGTCATGATCTTTCCTGGCCTTGACTTGAACTCTGCATTAGTCTTTGATAGTTTCTTGAGGGATAGTAATGCTAGACACAAGCTTGACAAGGGAAAGGTAAAAGAGGTGTATGCAAGCTCTAAGTACAATACTGATGAGGGATCATTAATGATATGGGATTTATACCCATGCCACTAGAAATTAGTGGTAATTGACATAGAGAAGGCATTTGGCCATGTACTAAACCTAAAAGTTAGAGAGGTTGATCCTGTGGCTACTGGAGAAATTGGGGTCAATATTGCAAAATTGAATAAAGCACAAATTCAGATGCTGATAAAAGAAAGAGAAATGTACAAGGTGAATAATGAAAGAATGTTGAGAGAGAATGATAGACTGAAAGACATGGTTGGTACTTCAATGGGGCCAACCAAAATGCTCACTCAAGGAGAAAGCTCTCAGGAAAAAAATCATTGGGTAGGATCAAGTGCTTATTCCAAGGGAAAGCATGATGTAATTGCAGCAATTGTCAAGAAGAGGCAGGATAATTTGACATCTTGGTTAAATAAAATATGGGGAAAATACTCTCATACTCTTTCCACATTAAAAGAGCACACAAGGATGGATGGATGAATTATGGAGAGGTTTCATGAGCTAGCCCAAAGCGATGATTCTAATAGTGTAGCACTTGAAGCTACAAATCATATTATCAATCGTCATCAAAACTTCTATGTTGAGCTGCAAGGGGATGAATAGGGGTTAATAGATGTTGCTAAGAAAACTGTGATTACATTCTCTAATGACAAAGGGGAATTGAAAGAAGCCACCAGGTGGAAAAGTAAATGTGAGTCAATGTTGAATGAAGTCATGAGGCTAGCTTCTGTGGAGGATACAACGTTTGAAAAAGTGAGTGAGCAGAATGAGGAGATGATAAAGATGGAAATCATGATCCAGAATGTTGTTGGAGATGTGGACACATACAAGCACTGGGATTATTTGGATCATCTAGATAAAACTCACTTGTGGCTAAATAGAGCTTAATTTATCCTCTAATCTTTTGTTATGTAAAAATACAAAATTTCCTATTTTTGAAAGGACGCATCCTTTTGTATTCTCAATGTATATAAATCTATTTTGGAAATGAAATTCGAGAGTGATAAGTAGAATAGGATAGAGGATAGAAAATATACATTGTAATACAATGTTTTTCCAATATGAGACTCTGCTGCATGTTTCAAATCATGGAGATATCAATTGAAATCTAATAATATGGTGCAATTGTTTTTGGTATCAGTTGTTTGTGGTGTTTGTTGAAAGCATTATTGAATTTGTCTCTAATATGGTGTTTTCTGGTTATTTAAATTGGTGTAACAAGTTTATATTTGGTTTGTCAGTGCACATTTGCTACATCTATATGGTCAATTAATTGGTTCTTTCTAGTAAAGATTAAGCCCTTTAAATTGATCATAGTAATTAGAGAATGTCAATTGGATCACTAAGAAGAACTCGATAATCATAACCTTGCATGTTTATACAAGTTATAAACCAAATAAAATACTAAACAACTTCAATGTCTGCTAGAACGAAGTACTTGTTTCAGATATTTCTTGACTCCACTTACCCCAATAAGGCATTAGTCTCTGTGTTTCATCATTTATTTATTCAATTCCTTTTTGCATCTGTTAACTGAGCTTATTAGGTTTTAGTTTTAATGTTGTATACTATTTATACCAAATTTGATTGAGTTTGTCCATTTTTATATGCCATCATGTTCAAATCACTACAAGAAGAGAAAATAAAAAGTTAAGTCTGCCCAATTCATATAGGTACACCTCCCTAGGTCTAGCAGCAACTGAGGAGTAGAAGGTTTAAGCCATTTAAACCTTGTCTATTACCCTAAAATGTATCAAGAGATTGGTAGCCTCTTGAGGTATCCTTTACCTACATTTTTGAGAGCTAATAGAGTCAACTACATTCTAGACTTCTACTTGAAAAATTTCTACTGCAGTTTGATATTCTAGACAAACCAACTTTGAATGCTTGTTTGTCTTGTGAATCGGACACCATCTGGACAAGATTCCCTCAGCTAAATAAACCCCACTTGTGGATTTTTTTGTATTTCCCAGTTGATCAAGAGGTCTAGGAATTCTTGCATTGTTTGGCCTTGTGTTCCAAGTTTTGTTTTTCCTTTGTGAGGTATTCTTTCAAAGCCCTGCCCTAAATTTTGACCCCTCTCATAATTTTTCCTAGAGGATGCACCTAAATCATGGTTGTCTCAATTAAGGTTGGCTTGGATGCTCCTTTGAGAGGCTTGCAACTGGTTGTTTTGATTCCTCAGGTGTGTCATTTTTGTAGTCAAGTTTTTTGTTGGCAACACAGGGGAAGAAAACTAAGAGGGGGGGTTGAATGAGTTGTCACAAAAATTATATATATTAAACTTATTCTCAAATTTGATAAATAAACATGAAAGAATAAGCCATCACCACATCAAAAACACACATAAAAACCAATATTTTTTTATGTGGAAACCTTGCTAGGGGAAAAATCCCAGTGGAGGTTAATCCACAAGATTATACCCTATTAAAAGTATAAAAGTATTATAAATGGGGAATGCACATGCATTCAAGCACACTTCCTAGAGCACACTACTCAAATTCAAAAGGCTTACTGCCCAAAGGAAGAATCATTGTCTTATAGTCACATATAGATAGACAACTGGAGTGGATGAACTATGAGATAGCATATTCCAATGCCTAATTATAGTTTTGGCTAGCACATTGACAACATTCTTCACATTTTGTCTAATTCTACTCTTGAAACTCTATCTGCTTTAATTCAAATCACCAATCTATGTTCTGCTCAAGTGAAACTATGCACAATCAAGATATAATCCTTCTAACTCTCACATTGTATCACATCACACCACAAAATTATATGAATAATTGATTATATATATTTGCAACTAGAGATTAGAACAACTGGATGTTAACTTTAACAAAATATGAAACATACACAAACTATCAGCCTAATCCATAAACAATTGTCAATGTGAATCAAACAATGTTGGCCAAAACATAGTAAGGACCCAAAAAAATGTCTTGAACACAAAACACCTTAAACAGTTATGTTTCAAAGATCACAACATGTTATACTCATCTAGTCATCCTTTATGCACTGTTAGATTGAAAATCAATAAATCAAATCTTCTAACATGCACACCAATCAATACAAGGCTCTATGATTCAAAAATAAGACATTTCATACATCAAAATACCTTCCTTGAGATCCACAACACATAATGATAATAGGAAATTACATATGAGTCAATGTACACAACTCTGCCATATGCCCTGTTTTAGCTTTGATAGTTAACACATATCTTCAATCTAACGTTTAGTATAAGAAATTAATGAGGTGAAAATGGGATTACTAACTAGGTTTTCCATCAATGACAACACCATGACTTGTGTAGTGTCTCTTTCCAAAATTTCTCACCATGTCGATCAATTCATCAATTTGATCCTTCTTTGTGTTATTCTATCGTGGTAGTAAGTTTTGAAGGAAGACCAACTGTATTGCAAGTTGGTTTTATTGAGATGACAGGAATTCTAAATTTTGAAAGTATGTAGGCGCTTGGGGCTATTGATTGTAAGCTTTCTATTATGGAGGTTGTAAGTAATTAGGCACTAGAGGAACTTAATTTAGTGGCTGCCCTAGATGTGGCACTATTGGAAGCTGTAGGATTTGATTCATCATAGGAGTCAGATGAGCCAAGACATGGGTAAGCCCTTGGACCTACTTGGGGTGAGTAGTGGGCCCCAATGAGGGAAATGGGTCTACAATGTGCTGCACTAATTCCATTCTTGTTGTAACTACTTTTGCATATGGATCCACTAACTTAGTGGGTGCATCCTCTTAACTAAAGCTGATGTAAGGCTATCCAAGGTAGCGTAGTACACTAGTCAAGTGAAGGAATCATTAACCACATAGGGTGGTTGCAATTTCCTAAAATACTTTTGAAATTAGTCATTGAATAAACTGATAGGATCATTAACCTCCCTCTTGATGGACATAAAATGTTGATATAATTCATTGGGGCTAACGGGAACTTTGAACTTCTACAAAAAAGAGTTCTTTTGATCCCAAGATGTTATGGATTTAGTTGGTAGATGGATATACCAATTAAAGGCTTCTTCCCCCAATTAGTAAGGGAAGATCCTACAATCCATGTATTCATGTTCTATCTGCATATCCTTAAGGATGTTTCGAAGATCTTGATGTGCTCTTTTATTGTCCTTTGTGGATCACATGGGTGGAACTTGGTGCAGAAGCTTTTTGTATTCTTAGGCATGTTATGATAATCATTAAAGGATAATGGGGATGGATTTTTACTCAACCAATCCATTGTGGGAGGTGGATACTACACTTTTTGTGCTATAGTGACTTTAGGCTATAATGGAGAAACAATTGGGGGAATTCCTTGAAAGTGTAGTGTTTGGTTTGAGATAGTGCCTTGGCTATGAGAAGCGAAGGGTGCAAAGGTAGTTTGGAGTGGAGGGGAAGATGGAAATGTTTTTGGAGGTGAAGGGGAGGAATGAGGTGGATGGAAGTCAAGTGGAAGAGGTTGAAGCAGATGCTTCCCCTTTCTTGGCTTGCTTAGCCTTGGTGGGAGGTTTTAGCTCTTGGAATTATCCTTTGTTTGGTGTGGATCTAAAAACTCTGTGAGACCTTTGAGGGTAGGAGGACTCAATAAAATCTAGCTTAGCCTGGTGACCCTCCTAGCACCAGTTCTGTTGATGGGTGTTTTAGAAAATTTTCAACACAGACAATGCACAAGTGTAATGCCTCTCCTGAAAGGTAATTTTTGCAACTATGTTTTAGAAATCACCCCAAGGTCTCTCAAATGTCAGATCATGACTAAGTTTGGAATTTTTTAGTTGGTTGATGTGATTTTTTGGTAATCACAAAGGGAATTTATTATTGACTAAGCATGAAGGGAATTAGATCTACAAAAGGATTTTTGTCAAATTTTGGAAATGGAGAATAGCTACTGCAAGTTCAACACATAAATAAAAAATTACTCTCTACTCATCAAATTTGGCTTTGTTGTGATGCTAGAACTTTAGTTTAACTTATGTTTAAAAAAAAAAGGTTCAAAAGTAAAAAGGGATAATTAGTTTCCTAGACTTGAAACTAATGTTGAACAGTAATAATGAAGGATGCTATAGTGGAAAACCTTCCTAAAACTAAGTTCCAGTTAACTAAGATTAGCCTACAGTCTCATGAAACTAGTGCAATCTTCTAAGGTCTATAGATTTTCAACCATACATTCACCATTAAGTACAAAAAATAGATGAACTTAAGTGCAACAATGAAATATTTCTTAGACTAACTTTACATAGTTTTTTATCATCAATAGACAACAAAAAGTATGAGCAACAAAGATATCAACACCATAGCATTCTTCACCATTAATGTGCAACATATACTAACAACTAAAAGAAACCTAAAACTAGAACAACACAGGTAAAATCTAATGTTTGGATAATGAATCATGCATGCATGAGAAGAAAACATAAGAATCCATCAAACAATGATATTGTCATTAATTTTCTATAGCATGTCTTTACACAACTCAACTCTCTCTTTGAAAATGAGAGGAGACCCCTATTTATAGTTTTCCAAAAGAAAAATGAATGGAAAAGATTCATTTTCATTATGTGGCTCAGATTCATTTTACATTTGGGTTTCACCTACCCCCAAAATATAGTAATATAAAATACATTCTTGTCTTTTTCCATATTTTTTCTTCTAGTGGCCTGACACTGTAGGAGTTTTTTCTTGTAGTTCCTTCCATCCTTTATGACTATTTTGACAAGTATTCATCATCTATGATGGGTTTTCATGCCATTTTCTAAATATTTCCATACTTGATTAATTTTTGAAACACAACAATAAGCTTATTTTCCGTAGAGAGCTCAGATTTGAGGATCTAGAAGGACATCCTCTATATTATTTCAATGATTTCTTACCAATTCTTCATATAATTTGAGGTATCCTCAATCATCTGCTTTGTCTAAATGAAATCTCTTACAAAAAAATCCATAAATTCTAGTGATAGGGTGTTACTAGCTTCTTGCTCCATTTTTTGGTGGAACAAAGGCTTGACTCTCTCTAAATCTAGTTCAAGGGTGGGCACCTCAAAATTAGACAACAAATTCAAATACTCCTCACTATCAGTGTGGTACTCAGTGGCCCATTCATGATCAAATTTAAGGTCATGCAAGACCTTTTCCAAAAATTCTTTCCTATAATCTAGGTTCATTAGCCAAGTTTCTACCAATCAGTGGTCCTCTTTTGCGATTCCCAACTCCTTCTCCCAGATATCTTTTGGAAGCTTAAGGATGCACTCCAACTTGGGGTAAGTGATCCTCTACATCTTTGGGAACTCTTTATAGTTATTCATCATAATTTCTATGTCTTTTCCCAAGCTTTGATACCTATTATACATCATGACTGCATGGTCAATCCCTTTCTCACCACTAGATACCACCCTGTTGAACCAAGCAGTCATGGACTTGGTCTAGTTCTTCCTTTTTTCCATCTTACTAATATCCTCTTTTGATAGCAAGGAGGGAGGTGTTGATGTTTCTTCTTGAGTCTCCTCTTTTTTAGACATCCACTATTGAATATAATTGGTGACATTTGCTACTTGGGATTTTAGCTCTTCCTTTGTGGACTAGTCCTTATTCATTTGTTGAATAATAGTGGCTACCGACTGCTGAAATTAATCTATCATCTATTCTCAAGTTTTTGATCCCAATTTAATGGTGGATATGTTGTAGCCTTGGCCTTGCATAGTGTGTGTATCATTATCTATCATAGGGGTGGAGATTTGTATTGTTTGGGATCTAGAGGTGTTCACTGAGATGTGAGAGTTCATCCAAGGCTTCTTCTCTTTCTTGGTTCTTATATGGGCTCAATCTAGGATTGTTTCTAGCCTTGCTCTAGGGTCTATGGCCATGAGAGCTCTTTTCTTCAACTATCACTCCAACCAATCAAGAATTTTAGTTTGACCCTTGGGTGATTCATGATTGCCCTCCTCTTTATCTTTCTCTTTCTAAGGCTCATCCTCATCATTAATAGGAATATTTCTCTCATCTTGTTCCTCTTCATCTAAGCCTTCTATGTGTATAGCCTTCTCTTTTTCTAGCTTAGTAGAGGCTATGATCTCCGTAGTGAGATCCTATTGCTATAGTGAAGTCCCTTTATCTTTTTCATGCTTAGGCTCAACATTCTTTTGTTTAATGTTCTCTTCCTCTTTCTTTTTTGGCTCTTTTTCAAGGACCTCCTCTCCTTAGTACATTCCTTCTTCTCTTAGGCCCTGTTCTTGGTTGGGTTGTGGAGGCTCCTCTAGTATTTCCACATTTGTATTAGTGTCTACTTTTCCTTCTTCAATGTGATTCTCCCCAAGGTTAGCTTCTTTACTTACGTCTTTATGTTCTTGGAGCATCTCCTCCTCTTGATGCAAGGTTTCAACCTCATAAGGTTGATCGAGCTTGTTATTTCCTTCATCCTCAGAGCTTCTTTTATGCTTCTTCATCAAAGGCCACCTTATCAATATTTACATTTAGTTCACACTCTGGGTGCTCAAAGTAGTCATCCCTATTAGAATCTTTGGGTTTGTCGGCAATGTATTTTAAAGTCTCCCTAGGTTGCTCTACATTGAACCATTCCATATCTTTGAAGATCAACATCGTAGCCTCCATCTTTGGTGGCTCAGTTGGTGGTGGAGGAAGTCGTAAAGAAACAACAAGTTGGGCCATAAATGCTCAAACTTTGGGGTCAAGCATTAACCTAGAAAGCTCTATGGGCACATTTTTCATATATTTTTTGAAGGTGTGCGACAAAGTGGGTATTTCCATAGTGGTTGTCATCAGGGAAGGAGACAAAGTGGATAGAGTAGGTAGGGGAGGCAGAAGTGAAGAATTTAATAGAAAGGAAGTAGTGGAGGAAGAATAGTCCAACACTACCATGGGAGTAGTTGGTGAGCTGGAGGAAAGGTGGATAGAGATTTCCACTACAGGTGGAGATGAGATGGGAAAATATTAGGTTGGAGGAGGCGGAGTGGTAAAAGTATTGACAATGCAATTGGGAATGGTCGGTGGTGGCAAGTGAGGCCACTTGGACTCTTCCTCTTGAATGGTGGGCATTTCTAGTATGAAGATTCTTGTTATTCCTTTCTTTGGTGGAGGTGTTCCTTCTGTTTTCTTCATGGTATAGACTTTGTGCTTAGGCTTACACTTAGGCACCTCCTTCCTCTTTTTGGATGTTGTAATAGGTAGGGATTTCAGTTCTTCACCAAAGGATTCTACAGTAGCACCACTATTAGCCTCACTTCTCACTTCATCCTCGAACTCCCCATATGTAATATCAAAATATTGTTCCTTCAATTTGGAAATCTATTCTTCCATCCATTATTTTGTTTAGTTCTCCATAGGGTTCTTCACCAAAGGATTCTACAGTAGCACCACTATTAGCCTCACTTCTCACTTCATCCTCGAACTCCCCATATGTAATATCGAAATATTGTTCCTTCAATTTGGAAATCTATTCTTCCATCCATTATTTTGTTTTGTTCTCTATAGGGTGAGTGAGAACATCTAGGTCAGTGACCTCCTCTTCAGCCTAGTTTATCACCAATAGAGGTGCATTCATCAAGGAACCATATATTTCATCTATCATGGTGTCATCATTGACAACTTGGTCTAGCACTTGAAACAAATTTATTGATTTCATGAATGTGAGGTTCATTCTCATATAGTGGTGCATCTACACCTCCTTTTCATCCTTGAAATTTTCCTAAAAGTCTTCGACATGAGGTCAATGGGTATATTCTCTCCCAACCCATTTCTTCAACCTTCCCTTGGGGTCTATTCCTCCTCTATCTATATGAAGGTTGATATTATACTCATCAAACTCCTTGTCTAAGTATTTTGCACACTGGATAGTAGGGCAAGCATACATTCCTTGTCCAAGAGTGAGGGGATATTGGACTCCTATGTTATGCTTATTTCTTAACATGTGGGAAGTTTGTGGCTATTGAGTTACCTCCAACATAATAACCTTGTCATTGGGGTATTGTGGTAACCTATAAGGTCTTCCCAAGAATCCCTCAACTCTGATATAGGTGAACTTGGGGAATTGGATGAATAGATATTTGAAACTCTTCACAAATGCCCTTGTGCTATGTGGTACTATTCTCTCAAAATCTCCCCTAGGAGTCTGATTATATGCTCAAGTAAGGCATCATTTACTCTTCTATACTCCTTGAAGTTCCTATATTGTAGTTGTGGGTAGTAGTCATATACTTTCAATTGGCCCTGATTGGTTCCTAATTCTCTAGCATAGAACAGTCCTTTATATGGGAACTTGGCTGCCAGGAGGTAGACCAAATACAAATTCATGTAGAAGTGAGAGGTATTCTTTACCTCCATCAATTGCTCATACATGTTTTCACTAATCGTCTTTACCCAATGGAACTGGGTCTTTCCCTCAAAGATCTCTTCTCTAAAATAAAATATCTAGTTCTCAAAGAATATGGTTGTGGGGAAACCCATTACTCTACTAAAGATCATGACCAGATCATGGTGCTCCTCAAATAATTCACTCTTGTATAGTGTTTTAGGGACTTTTAGCAAAACTTTCTCTCTTCTCCTTCAACCAATTCTAGTTGATTGTTCACTTGTACCTAAGGGGATCTAGCTGCCATACCTAGTTAGTGAATTCTTTCTCAACTTCTTCCATCTTATCAAAGATTGGGATTCCAAAGGTCTTACCAATTGACTTGGCAGAAAAAATATTCCAATAATCTCCCATCATGATCAATTATCTTTCTATTGGAGTGATAACACTCTCGTTAGGCATTTCCAACTCTAGAGCTATAAGTGCAGAGGGAATCCAACTACTTTAGCTATGCCACTCTTCTTGATTTTCAAGGCCCTGTCTATTTTGGGGTTCAACATAACCCTCTCCCTGAATTCATCTATACTCACATGTCCAAAGTTAGTATATGAGATTGTCTCATAGTTGAAGGAAATCTTTGACGTGTGTTCCACAACATGAAATTTTTACTTCATCTGTTCATTCTCTTCTTTTTCTTCGGGAGTACGAGTAGGATTCTTTCCCTTGTTAGGTTTCTACATAGGATTCTTGGAAGGCCCCAAAGTAGGTTCCATAAATCCTACATGCAAAAGATGCAACAAGTGTTCTTACATATGAATTCAGGTGAATTCCAATCAAATCCTACAAATCGAGCATTAGATTCATTAATATATCATCAAAAGTTCATAAAATTTATCATCATTTGGTATTTTGTGCTCATTCATGTCATTTAGGGAATTGCAAGCCTAGGTATGTGGGCTTGCCCTAGGTGAAATCCGTCAAAGTGAAGGTAGTAAAATAATGTCTAAGGGGCCATGGAGACCCATAGGAATTTTCTCGCATTAGGATTTCTACATTATCTATTTGGAGGGAAAATCCCTTAAGAATTGGTTTGGCATGTGCAAAAATGAGTCACAAGGTACTTGGTGTCATTAAGTTATGCTTTGGTGTTTTGCAAATTTGGAGTATGTAGGTGTCGTAGGGAAGGACACTTAGGATTAGTTGTTAGATAGTGGCATTCAAGGGACAAAGACCCACAGGCAGAGTTTCACATTGCAGGACCTATGGGCACCTCAGACGGCCAGGGCTAGGTCTTAAAATTTGATCATTTTGGTAGAAGCATAAGAAACCATCAGGCCACCATGATATGTTTTTCATTAAAGAATGGATCTGAAATATTGGTAGTTGAAAGCCAATGGTTCATATTAGCGGTCCTACAAACAACTTGCGAACATATGTTTTGTGTTAACGACCTTCAAAAGAGCAAAGTGAAACCACCCTTGTGGGGTCCACAGTGTAGATGGAGGTGAGACTACCCATGTTAGATAGCAAGAATAGGCAGATGAAGTCCCAAAAATGTCCACTCATAGTGAGATTCTCACAAGGCCTTTAGACTTGGTCAATTTTTTAATAAAGTTAGGTTTAGGTCCACTTGATAGCAAAGAGTAAAGTGGATCCCATAGTGCAGGAAGGTGTTAGGACATGGTACTTGGGATATCAATGACAAGGAGGTGGAAATCCAATGGATAAACCTACATGGATGGGCCCGCATGAATTCACTTAGATGCTCATTGAAGGAATTAGGTTTGGTGTGGGGTCGATCATGCACAAAGGCATGAAACTCTAGCCCTTAAAGGATGGAAAAAGGTAGGGTGCCACCCACAAGAAAAATCCCGCAAGAGGGTTTCTGCATTCACCTAAAGACTTAGCTACTTCTTGGAGGTTTTCAAAGTTAAAGGGAACAACACAAGCTATGATGTGGGCTACAAGGGACTCTTCATTGTATGATGAATGATTATGGTTGAATGAGATTCCACACAAAGGAAATTTTGTAACTTAAGACTGATACCAAGAATTCTAGTGTAGGAGAGGCAAATTGTGAGTCACAAGATCAAAGATGGCAAGGGGTTTGGCATTTGATTCATGATGATTCTCAGCTATTTATAAAACCCTAGCTATAAAAGGAACATTTCAAAACACCCAAAACTAGGTAATGATGAACTCACCTTAAAATCACAGAGAAATCTGAAGTAAACCACTTGAATCTTGTAGTAGGATTGCATGAGGGCGGGAGCTCTCCATTTTCTATTTTCTCTCTCCTTGAAATTTGAAAATGAGAATTAAAATGATAGGTGGGATCACATATTTATAGGTCAAATTTCATTAATGGCGCTCATTTAATAGCAATATGGTGGTAGATAAGGTAGACAAGGTGTGCAAAAACCTCATTTAGTGTAGCCATTGGCAAAGGACCTGAATGGCAAAGGACAATGTAGAGCCTGCTATGCGGGAAAAAGCCTTAGGTTAGCTACTACTTAGCAGAAAAGAAGCAACAAAGAACCACCAAGGGAGACCTAAAAATGTGGGTCCATAGGATTTGAAGGACATCAAGGAAAGGGACCAAGGGAAATCCATAGGTCTATACCTGTAGAGGCAAATAACCTAGCAAATTTGGGGTGGTGATTTTTGGTCAAAGGTAAATCAGTGATTTTGTTGCACCTGACCAACTGAAGCTTGAAAATGGGGGCACACAAAATGAGACAAAGGAAAGAATGACCCAATGAAGAAAAAAGGAAAGAGGGCATCCTCATTTTGAATGGGGCATGTGTACCATAGGCACAATAGAACTGAGAGGTGATTTGTATTCCTCAAAAACCTCCATTACGAAAGCCCAACAATAGTTTTGTGGTGTTGTGGTTGTGCAGAAGGTTTTGTGAAGGATTTGGTGATACAAAGTGGAATGTGCAACTACAATATTTGATAAAAATACACTTCCAAATATTCTTATTCCTTAATGAGAAATAATCACTCATATAACCGGTTAGTTGGAAGAAAATTGGGAGATAGGATGAGTGCTCAGTTATCAATAACAATATTGAAAGTGCCTTCCTTAAATGTGAGTGAAATTTAGGAATTTGGTTTAGACACAAACTTGTCTCAACAAATGGTACTTAAAATTCTCATAAATATGGTGAATGTGCAAGATTTACCTCCAATATTGTATCAAGGATGATGGGCTATTATGGAGCCATGTATCATCCATTTGTTTTCTCCTTGTTGGCTACCATAGTAGTTTGTGTTTGTGTATGTATTATATTCAAGGGATGCCAAAAGTTAGTTCAATTCCACCATTCATTTGTAAAGCATTGGTTATGGTGCATATTAAAGCTAAGTTTCTTTGGTTGGGATGTTGGTTCTGCATTTTGTGTTACAAGAAGTTGGATTCTATGGATATCAAGTCTCAAAAAAAATCTCTCAAACTATGCCTTGTGACATTGAACGTGCTACATCACATTACACATTCAAGTAGAGAAAATGACAATTTATTCCATTAGAAAAATAGGGGAACCTTCTCATTAGTTGATAAGCTATTGTAAAGATCCCACAATACTGATATAGACTCTTGAGGAGTGACCTATGAAGAGTGAGAGAAAAAATTTTGGACTTTCAAGGTTCTTGCTATGTGAATATTATCATAAATTTCTATTTTGAAACCATGGAAAAAAAGATGCCAATGTGTATTTTGAAGCAGCTTATGGTATTTTGCATAGGTGCAGACATTCTTTATAAGGATTATTTTTAGGTGGGCACAAACATTTCATGACATACCTTCTTCCTAATTGTGGAAAACCATTAGAAAGATACATTTTTGCTGAAAAATATAGGACACAGATACACTCAATCATTTTTTCTCTAGGTGGTATGGAATTAGGTGGATACTGTGGAATAGAGTACATTATATGCTATATTATTTTCTAGGGAAACTTGTGTCAAGATTTGAGCAGATAAATGATTTTTTTACCGTCAAAACATTATACCTTCCATTCTAGTGTATCTATTTTCATACCTCTCACTAACACTGTTATTTTATTGACACTATTATCCTACTACCTCTACAAAATAGATCCATTGGAAGGCATCTTGACTATATATTATGCACAACAAACTCTACAAGTACAACAAGATGTTTGCAAGAAAAAATATGAATTCACTAAAACATTACTATCTAAGCAACAAAATATCTTAAAATGAAGGAGCATTGTAATTGTGATTAAGAAAAAACTATGTAGGCATTGTTAGCACTAAGAAATTAAGAAGATAACACATTGAATTAGGTGATTGGGATCACTAAAAGGAATATCATTGTTAGTGAGTTATAAACTATGAATTGTCCTCTATCCTATAGGACTGAGAAGGGAAGAAAACTATCAAATAGTGATTGAATCATAGCAAATAGTCCAAAAAAAAAGAAATTTACTCTCGAATGGTGACAAAGATTTGTCTTCTAAGTCATTTGCACATAGTCATTGAGAACAGATTGAGTAAGAAGTAAAAGAGCATTGGATCATAAGATTGCAAAATGGCCATGAGTTATGTAATGAACTTCACTATTATTTTAATCACAAGGGAGATCAAGATAATAACTAACATACTGATGTGCATATAGAATGTTCATGGAGTGAAGACTTCCTTACAAAGAAATTACCATAGTAGAGTTTGAGGTGAATTTCACATGTTATTTAATGTTGATATGGATATATTCTAACCTGTAGTTAATTATTGTGTCATAATAGATAGGATAAATAATTTTTCATATAACATTGTTTCAAATTCAAAATTTCTATACCTTATTCTAGGAGAAAATCACAAGGGGAGTCTATACATAAGACACCATTGTTTCAAATTCAAAATTTTTGGCTCTTTCATAATTTTTTGCTTCATTTATTTGATCTAAGACAACCTACTATATAGAATATGTTCTCAAAGTCATAGAAAAATCCTTTATTCCAAGAAGACTATTCAAAATCTTCCCATCATAACAATGAAAAAAAGCATCGGTCACTAACCTAAACTTTGCAAGAGTTTCATCAAACTCTACTTTTCTACTCTAAATTTTATTGCCAATTTCATCCATGAAGAACCTCCTCAGCTTGTAGATCCTTTTGTTATCCAAAACTTTACCAGATGCTGAGGATAGCTTCTAGTTTTTACCCAAGCAACAATTGATGAATTTCAACCTTACCATATATAATGTATTGAAAATATCTTTGAAGTTATTATGGAAAAAAGCTCCTAAGAGTGTAATGCATAATTTTGAATTAACCCTTTTGCATGAATTCCATATCTTTGATCGAATATTTCAAGCTTAATGAATTTCATTGAGATTAAGTAGACTTGTTCTCTTTAAAAGCAACTTTCCAATTGTTATGCCTTGCATAACCACCCCATTTTGTGTTGGAATAAAATGGGTCCCCCTTCTTGTTTTTTTTTTTTCGCCTTTGATTGTTTGGTTGGGTCTTAGGAGTTTTTTTTGTTTTGGTCCTAAGTATGTCTTTTGTTCTTCCAGAGGTGGGTTCGGAACCAAATCTAAACATGGAACTCTTTCAAGGTTTCTAGTTCGAATATTGTTTTGACTCTGACTCGGCCCTTCTCTTTGTTTTTCCTTTGTTTCATTGGTTGTTTTTTACTAACACTTAGGTTGGTCCATTCTCCTATTTGTTGGTCATTCCCTTATGTTTTTTTTGTTGGCTCAGGCGAGAGTAGAACCAGGATTAGAAATCACAAAGGGAAGTTTTAAGTTTCCATTTTGTGTTCCCATCTTGACTCCAACTCCGCTCTTTTATTCTCACTCTTTGTTGTTTGGGCCTGGTCTAGTGTTCACTCCAGTCCTGCTTCCCTTGTTCTTGTGTTGTTCTTTTCCCTTTAGTTGGGACCAGATCTGGAACCAGAATGGAACTTCAAACTTTGTGAAGGTTCCATTTCAGTTTTTCCTCTCTTCCTATTTCCGTTTGTCGTTTGCTGGTCGATCCTTTTGTTGGGGATGAATCTGGGGTTGTAAATGAAATAGGGAACTTTGTGTAGTTTCTTTATCTTGTTTTTGACTCAGCTTCACATCCACCTTACCTTTTGATGTTCTGTTGACTTGACTTAACTGTCTGATCATGTTGTTGGCTCCGTCCACAAACTACCAAATTTATGGCATTAAATGCAGCCTATTTGCATGCTCAAATTAACAATTAAAGGTTTAATTATGCTTAAATTGCCTCATTGTTATTATTATGCAAATTTTTAAGCAAATCAAGGCTAGGAAAGTCTCAAGAGAAATGATTTGATCATGGAGGAAAATTGCAGAGCAAATGTTGGCGAATTTCTGGTCAATCCTAAGTAGTGTTTTGAGGTAGGGTTCTTTTTCTTTTCTTTCTCCCGTTTTGTTCTTTCACTTGTGTCATTTTAGCGTATTCACAAGAGGGTTTATTCTGTGAGTTTGTTCGCTTGGTTGGTGTTTCTTTCTGTTCTTTTTATTCTATTTGCTTGGTTCTTTCTTTTCCATTTCATTCTATTTTGTCGGGTTTGTTTTTTCGTCTGTCATTTTTCCTTTACTGTTTGTTCTGCTATCACTTTCGTGACAAGTCCATTTTGTCATGCTCTAGTTTTGACTAGGGTTTTGATTTTGAAGGGGTTTCCTTGCTTGGGTAATGAATTTCATTTTTCGGACCTTGTTATGGTTTTCTCACATCGGTTTTGGGTTGTTCATACGAGTCTATCCTTGTGCCCTATTTTTTGGAAATGATGTATCAAGTGAATTAGGGCTTTGTAATATAGACCTTTTTCATGATTTTAATGAATTTTGTACGAAGGAGTTGTTGGAGGGTTAAGTTGAGCTATTTCTAGTTTCCTTTGGGGCCCATGTGACCTATGGTTTAGGGTTCATATGACTGCCTCATTTTGAATACTCTTCATTTTCTGGAATTATTCCACTCCCATTCATTATTATGATGACTATCTTTACTCTGACCGGAAGCGGATTCGGAGAGGAAGTTGAACTTGGTAGCTAAATTTTGTTTCTGGTCCAATTCTCATTCCCATCCTACCTCTGACCCTGTTTTGGTTTGAGTTCCTGTACTGGTCCCACTTCTGACACTATAATACTCCTTGTCCAGATCCGATCCTGGCCCTGCCACATGATAAGAAGCATTGTCTATGCCTAATGCTTCTATGGTTCTGCCTTCGATGAAGGCATAGTTTGACCAAGTAAATATTATCTTAGAAGGATGGAGGGGGCATTATATGATTGATTAACTTAGATTCTTTGTTCATCTAATATAGGGAATTACTATAGGTATTAAGAAATTTTGGGAGCATCAGATGAGGCTTCTCAAAGGAGCCAGCCAGGTGAAACTTCATGGCAAGGAGTTATGCCAAAGAAGATCAAAGTGGAACAACTCTTGTATACCTTGAGATGTAAGTATAGGGAGGCTATCCTCACGGATAGAGAAATTGACTCTGACTAGACTGACATAACTGACACCAATTTGGGTCCTTTTAACTATGAGGAGATGCATGAGCAAACATTCACTGAGGAGAAGGTCACTGGAAGGACATAAAGGATTGTTCAATCTGGGTTGGCACATGTGGCACTCTTCCCCTTGTCTATCCAATGTTTGGAGTTGATTCTTGCAGCAGCTAGAGCATATAACCCAGCTACTAGGTAGTGTGTGGATGTAAAGGGTAATGTCATTATTAACTTCACACCTCAAATGATCAAATTCCTATTTCATATACCTTATCCCAAGAATCCTAAACAATTGAATGAGGCAGAGGCTCTGAAGCTTTACAGTGATAATAAGGATAGGAATATATTTCATATGAATAAGACTTGGATGAGGGTGGAGAAGAAGTCTATGATCAAGCTTCCAGACTAGCCTAAGAGGGTGGACTTTAGTAAAGAAATTGGAGATATAATCATGTTCCTCTCTAGGGAATTTGGTAAAAGGGATGCTTCGCTGTTTAAGGAATGGATGTTTCCTTTGATTCAAACTATTTTGGATGGGAGGCAATAATTTGACTAGTCAATGATAGTATCAGACATCATTCACAATCAGATGATAAAAGTGAGAGAAACCAAGCATTTCTTTATGACCTCCTATGTAGTTTATATGCAGCTACCCGTGTGGGTATTTTTCTTGGACTTCAAATAGTAGGTATATTGGGGGAAGCCCGAGGATAGAAGAAAGTGTGGGAGTATTAGAACCAGCTCACCTTGCAGGAATAAGAGCAACATTATAGAAGGGTTAATGATGCCTTCCTTTATGTCATTATTAACAAGCTTAATGGGGATGTAGGGTATAGGCTTAGCAAGGAGGCAATGGCTTTTGTGAATGAATGGGGGCATTGGTTTATCCAGTACCCCATATTCACCTATTTTAGGTTAGCAAGCTTTGATGGTCACCCCCATTTTCTACCTAGATGTTGTGGTGATAGGATCATTTTAATGGAGTTTATTTATCAAGCCTTGGTTGTGAATTTCTAGTTTAGCAACAAACATAAGACTAGGTGCCATAAGTTTCCAATGAAGTTGGGGGCCTTTTGCTATCCACACATTTAGGAAGCTAAGACTGTTTGTGACGAATTAGTTTTTTTGAACTTGGGCTTGTACATAGCTAGGAAATACTATGACCCCAACCAAAAGATGAGGGCTTTGCTCCCCACTGTCTTTGAGAAGCACTTTAATCTTTTGAAGGATTTTTTGGAGGACTTGCAGGATGAGTATGATCTTAGGAGGAGGAAATATGAAAGGATACCTATCCCACTTATGATTGAGTTTGGGATAAAAGAGGAAATTCCTGACACATTATCTGATGATGGGATAATTTTGGATCCTGGGTATGATGCAAAAAATATTGGAACAAAGATCTTGATCCAATAGATTGGAATGTGGATGAGACAATTGACATAATGCATATTGCAAGACCAATGCTTGATAGGAGTATTCAATGGGTGAATTTGAGGGCTAATTAGACTAAGGCTACATCATCCAAGAAGAGGAAGGCTGCAGGTACCACCCAAGGATATAAAAGGGAAAAGAGAAGGATGGCACCTAAGGAACCTTTAGAGTTTCTTCAAGACATTCCAGAGGTACAAGAAGATGAATCAACTGAGGAGGTGGGTGCTTCTTCATTTGTTGTAGGGGAGGCATCTACTCAGCCTTCTAATGTACAAGAGTTAGGCCAAGAATCACCAAAGGGATCTCTCCATAGTGAAGCAGAGGTCTTAAAGAAAATGGAGGATCAAATTGAGATACTTAATATAGAAACAGATTTAGAAAATATTGTGAGCATCATAAGATACAAGTCTAGGGCTATGCATGGCCATCAAGAAGAAGTATGAGAAATGAGTAAAGACTTGAATCAATAGATGATTGAGTTAGAGGAAGTTGTAGAAATTTTAATCAACTTAGATTCCTCCAATAAAGAAGGCCTATCGTTGGATAAACTAAGGGAGAGATGGAGGAGTAGGTTTGAAGAAATCATGCAAAAGGGGGATGATGGGGAGAGTTTATTGTTAGATCAATTTATGGATATCCGAGAGGAGGTAAGAACTACTAGATAGGAGCTAATCAAGTTAAAGGATATGCAAAAGTTAGTTTCTACATAATTTGAAAGAATCAAATTTGAAAGTGACTGGTTGGATAGCCCGGATTTGGGTACTCTTCAATAGATGTTCTCCAGTTTTGACGAGTACATTCTTAATCATTCAGTGCAAAAGTGACTGACTCTTTTCACCATGCTCTATCTGCTCTTCTCCTCTTTTTGTGGATTTTGACATAAATTCTACTCTAAGTCTGATCTGTCGATTTCATTTTCTTCTTGGAGTATCAGATTTCCTTTTTTGTAAAACAAAGTGATTAGCCTTGAAACAGGGGTTCTTTAGTCCACTTTTGTGTTCAGTTCCGACTCCATCAATTGTGGATCTTGATTGATAATTGATAAATTCATGCATGTGGTACCCTATATGTATTATTAGAATCTACTTTGTAAAGGTCAGCTAATTGAAAAAAGATTAGCCACCTAATGATAGAAGATAGAAACTAGATCTAGTATTTCAATGTTTAGAAAGATACTCTAAAAAGTTCAGTAAGAAAGCTTTGATTATTTTATAGTTCTCATACATTTTGATGTCATGATTTTAAATTTTGGATCTATTTTGATAAGGTTAATGGTACATGGTCAATCCATATGACAGTGATTTTTTTGTGCTTAATTGTTTCTTATTTGATGAAATTCAATAGAAGGAATTGGATTTAAGATCATATCATTGGATTATATATGAATTAAATTGTTATTGTATTCATTTGATCTGTGTTTTGGATGATGAGTGAATAATTTGTTTGAAGTAAGTTTAGTGAATATTCATGGTATCTGAATTAGCATTATAGATGTATGCAGTAGCATAGTTTATCCTATGGATTGCATCTTGTTGTAGTTGTGGTTAGGTGAAATGAACACTCATTACTAATATGCATGTCTAGGTACATAAGAATTTTACTCATGTTTCTTTGATTCAAAGATTTGTTTCATCTTTTTATTTTATTTAAACCCCCCCAAACATAGACTACTTGATGCTATGCATTCTTGTTCTTTGTTACTAGCAAAGGCCCCTTGAACATTACAGTTATATTAACCACTGAGTGAAATCAGCATAATTGAGAAACAATTACCAGGACCTTGGGAGTTAGGTCTCCATGTGTTATCTTTCTCTTTCAGGAGAAATAGAATAGCAATATTTTGTTTAATGTTGTGTTATTTTGACCATCAATAGATCTGGAACTAGAAGGAGGGCCTAAAGAACAAGCTGGATCGCATTGGGTCATTCTCACTAGATAGGTATGAGAGAATTCTTAGATCTTCTCAGAACCCTAAACCACTTTTTGAACTCCAAACCACTATTGGGCATAGGCCTCGGGCTCGTAGAGTCTTGATCCAACCTTTATCACCACCGTTCACTACACCTAGGTTTCCACCAAACCCACCTACACCACCTCACTGGCCACTTTCACCCATTCCACAACCTGCTCAACTTGTATCACTGCCAAGACCTATGGATTACTTTATTAATAACCCTTCACCATTAGGGTCTATCCCTAGAGGTATACATGATCTCCCAAAGAACCCTAGAGAGGTTTTGTGCTAAGTACATGCACGCGGAGTCAATAAGTTCTGAGGAGCACATACATGAATTTAAAGATGCTTGTACTTGTGCTCAGGTGTCTCATCAAGTCGTTGTGTGCAGATTGTTCCCCTATTCGTTGGGAGACATGGCGTACAATTGGTACCTAAACTTACCCCAAGGGTCGGCTCTAAGTTGGATAGATTTAGAGAACGCCTTTATCAATCAGTTCAAGGTTTATGTAGACCCTGCTATCCTTTACTACCAGTTTGCCACTATAAGGAAAGAACACCATGAACTACTACCTCTATTCAACACCAGGTTCCAAAGGATGTACCGAAGGTTGCAAGATCCTTACCTAGTAGCTGAGAACATTGCCATTTTGACATACTTAAGGGCTGTGGACCCTTTGATTGGCTTGTTCTTGAACAGGACATATAATGCTAATGAAACTGATTCTTTGGCTAAGGTATATCATCTTTCCATTCAGTTGCAACAACAAATCAGTTTGCAATCTGGGAGTCTAGGAGGAGTTCTCCCTCCTATAGGATACCAAATTTCCAATCCACCCTCTCTATTCAATACAGTCCCAGGGATGTCCTATTCCCAATATGGACCCATGTCTAAGTTCCAAGCTTCACCTCCCTTGCCATTTTTTAACAATGGTCCCCAGAATTCCTCCCAACAAAATCAAAATTACCAAAATCAAGCTAGAGGATCAAGTTTAGTTAATCAATCTTTTGTTGTGAAGAATGTAGAGAGTGAAAAGACTCTCCAACTGACCAATGAGATGGAGAATCTCAAAAAGACACTGTCTCAGATGTCTAACGACATGGCTCAACTCAGAAAAAATCCCCCTCAGAACCAAAACCAAGGTTTTCAGAATCAGGGAGGATATTCTAATCAGGGTGGTTATCCTAACCAAAATCCTAGTTAGAATTATAATACCAACCAAAACACCAATAGGAATTTCTAGAGCCAAAACTCCTCTAATCAAAACTATCAAAATTAGAATAGAGGATACAATCAAAGGCCTAACAACAATAGGCCATGGAATACTAGACCCACTAATGGAGGAGTTTCCCACAATTATCAAGCGGGAGACGAGAATTTGCACATTGCTAATATGGCAGACCTCAACCTTATGACCAATTGTTGTAGAATACATGATATGGCAGTCCATTCTAAGGTAAATTTCCTAGAAATGGAAAAGATGGTTAAGATAGCCCAAGCTGATGCTCCACTCTAGGGTATATCCAACAAATCTAGTGGATCAACGGATACTGCCATGGCATATGATATCTTTGAAGAAGAACTTCTATTTCCTAACCAGGAAGACAATGAAGCAGTAGAAGATGTGTATGATGCCCAAGCCTTCCAAACCAAGGGAGGCCATTTCCTTCGAAATCAGAACTGAGGGCCATTCACGACCTCTGCCCCTCCTAATAACATGGTCCTGCCAAATCAGAATGATGATAATAATCCACCACCACCAAAGGGGCCATCAGATTCTCACAACAAATGTAATTCATCTTCAATTCCTAAATATTAGGTTAGGAATGATTCAAAATTTGATTTCATTACAGAGATGTAGAAGCAGAATACTTCAATGTCTTTCTTTGATGTTCTGAAATGGCGCCCTACTCAAAAGGAAATTTTGTTGAAAGCCTTGCGGGAAGCAAATAGGTCAAAATGAAGAGAAAAGGTGACTCCTACTAATGAGATGAATGCAGTGCTCTATAAAGGTAAGACTGGTACTCCATCTTTCTTGCTAAGTTTGAGAAATTTTGGAAAGAATTTACATAACTATCTACTGGATTCTAGGGCGTCAGGGAATGTCATGTCATTTTCGATTTGTAGGAAGTTAGGTCTGAGCCCACTCCAGACAAATAAAAAGGTTATCTAGTTAGATAAAATAGAAGTTAATGTGGTAGGAGAGCTTAAGAATATCCATGTACAAATTGGATCTGATCCAAGGATCCAAACTTATGTGGATATCCAAGTCGAAGATATCCTAGAAACCTATGGTATGCTCTTGAGTAGAGTCCTGATGAAATTTCTAGGTGGATATTTGTATTTGGATTTATCACACATGTGGTTGCCCTAGAAAGGAATAGAAATCCAAATAAGAATTGAAAGTGAGCCTAGGCTCAAACACATGATCACTGAATATGATTCCCCTAATGAGATAGCCTATTTCGAAACCGAGATAGGAGTTTACAAGTAGGAGGAAGTCATGACCTTTTCAGTACTTCATTCTGATGACTCACCTCTTTCACAAAAAAATGACCTAATGATTAATGTTAATCAGCAAGTCCTAACAAGGAAACTACAATAGGATAGGCTAGTATTGGGAGAGGAGGTCGATATGTGGAGTCTCCTACTTCCTAACTAGTGTAGGGTGCATTACCAGAATCATTTTGAGTTAACTTGCCAATCCTATGTAGATATCTTAAAACATGTCTCCTCAGTAGAAGAAACTAGTGAATGTCAACCCCAAGCTCCTACTAATGAATTTCCATTTCAAGCTAAGTATGCAACCATCCTTACAAGAGCTGGCTCTACTTAGAGGGAATCATCTTCTCAACTCGAGCAGACTCAGGTTCTATGTTCTGAATTACCATTAGAGATTGAGGAGTCTCAAACTTTTCCAAATACACTTACCCCAAAAACACTTCCAATGCCCAAGGAATTGGTGACAAAGGTACTAAATCATGACCTAGCTCAAGGGAAGGTTCAAGAATCACTTCCTAAACAAATTTCCAATTTAGGAGAATCTTCTGATGAACTGTGCCCACAGTTACTTTCAAGTACTGATGATCAACACCAGTCTGAGCCGCCATATACTTCTGCCAAGCAAAAGATTATAGGCCAAAAAAAGAAAGAGATCCCAGCCTGAAATCAATTATGGATTCTAAAATTTGATGGCTCTAAGTCCAAATCAGGAAGTGGAGTAGGGGTGGAATTAACCAATCCAAAGGGAAAGACTTACTTTGCTTCCTATAGGCTACAGTTTGGTTGCACAAACAATGTGGAAGAGTATGAAGCACTTGGTAGGGGCTTAATGTTTTCTCATCAGAAGAAGGTCACATCTCTTATGGTGATGGGGGACTATGAAGTTATTATCAAACAGGTTCGTAGCCAATATATCTGCCATAATAAAAGATTGGTTGCTTACAAAAATAGGGTTTGGAATCTGATCGAGGACTTTGATGCTTTCAGAATTACTATGATTCCTAGAGAACAAAATCAGATTGCAAATGCTTTGGAAGTTACTGCTAGTACTTTGGAGCCTATGCAGGACTCCAAATTGAAAATATTTTTAGTTGAGCTAGTTTCAATCCCAGCAGTCCCTGATAATGTTCGAAACTTTCAAGTCTTTGATGATGACCAACACATACTTGCCTTTTTGGAAAGTTCAGATGTCTTTGAAGGGCAGATCATAGATGAATTGGATAGAGATCAGGGAGAATGGGACCCTAAAGGTTGTGATACAGAAGAAGTAATGAACTTAAAGAGTAATAGCATCACCAAGGGGATGGTAGCTTTAGAAAGGATATTTGATTATGATCCTCAGGCTCAGGAGAGTGCCAACACAAAGTGAAGGAGGGAAGTACGAATCAATTAATCTAGTTGATTCAGGCCCTGAAAGAAATGTCCTTATAGGCAATACCTACCCTGAGGAGATCATAAATGAAATAATTAAGGTGTTAAGAGAAGATATTGCAGCAATTTCCTGGAGTTATGAAGATTTGAAGAATTTCGACACCTCTATGATTACACACACAATACCGCTAAAGCTAGAAGCCAAGCCCTTTCATTAAAAGTAGTGCCCGTTCAACACTTTGATCGTGCCTTTAATACATAAGGAAGTGAAAAAGCTTTTATCAACAAGAATCATCTTCCTAGTAAGGCACTCCATGTGGGTTGCCAATCTAGTTCCAGTACGTAAGAAAAGTGGGGAGATCAGGTTGTGTGTTGATTTTAGGAATCTGAACAAGGCCTCAGAGAAGGATAACTATTCACTTCCTTCTCTTGATGAGGTATTACAAACTGTTAATGGATCCCAAATGATGTTGTTCTTCGATGGCTATTTTGGATATAACCAACTGCTTGTCAGTCATGAGGACACGATGAAAATTTCCTTCACTACAAAATGGGGGACATTTTCCTATCGATGCATGCCATTTTTCCTCATTAACGCTAGAGCTACCTTTCAACATGCAATGCATGTGGCTTTTAAGGATTTGATAGGTAAGTGTATTATTATATATGTAGATGACTTGACAATATTTTCCAAGAAAAGAAAGGATCATGCTGCTGATTTAGCAAAGGTCCTTAAGAGATGTATCAGCTATGGAGTATCTCTAAATCCCAAGAAGTGTGTCTTTGGAGTTTCTGAAGGGAAACTTCTAGGGCATGTGATATCAAAAAAGGGAATATCCATCGATCTTGATAGAGTTGAGGCTATTTTGAAATTGACGATGCTAGGTAGTAAAAAGGAGATGAAGTCCTTCTTTGGGAGGATTAATTTTGTAAGGAAGTTCATAACAGGGTTTGCAAAAATTGTCAAACCCCTCAACGAGATGATGAAGAAGATGCTAAAATTGAATGGAGCAATGAGGCTAAATTTGCATTTTCATAGATTGAGCAATCAATATATGAGGCACCGGTCTTGACCAGCCCAAATTACTTAAAGCTCTTTTATATTTATTCATTTGCATCTGATCATTCATGTGCATCAGTCCTAACACAACGCAGAGGTGAAGGAGATGAAAGACCAATTGCCTTCATGAGCTCGCCATTCAAGAATGCAGAAGTTAGGTACCCACCCTTAGAAAAATAGGCCTTTGCATTGGTATGAGTAGTAAAAAATTTTAGGCATTATATTTTGAGAAGCCAAGTTATTGCTATAGTGCCTGATCGAGCGATTAAGTCTCTCCTTATGCAAAGTGAATTGGGGGAAAAAAGAGGAAAATGGATGGCTATCCTACAAGAGTATGATTTAGAGATCCATCCTATGAAACTTGTCTGAGGACAAGATTTATCAAAGGCCATGGCAGAGGTTGACAAGAATATTACTTGTCAGCAATATATTGTGCCCTCATTTACCAAGGACCCATGGTATACTGACTTGATCTTCTTCCTTCTAAATAACAGATGCCCAGAAGGAATGAATGCTACCTAGAGGAGGGCACTGAGGATGAAGAGTGCTCATTACATGCTCAAAGGAGGGGCTCTATACAGAATAAATTATGAGTGGGTGTACCTACAATGTATGGATCAGCAAGAATCCAAGCATGCCATGGTTGAATTCCATGGTAGGCATGGCATAGGACACAAATCAACAGATTCTTTTTCTCATAAAATCCTTAGGTCATGATATTATTGGTCCCATGTGTTTAGGGATGCACATTAACACGTCAAGACATGTCATACATGTCAGACTTCTGCATCAAAGGAGCGTAATCCAACAATGCCTCTATAACCAGTATATGAGGTAAGACCATTTCCCCAATGGGCACTATATTTTTTTGGGGTAATTAATCCTAATTCTTTTGTAGGACACAAATTCATCCTAACTGCTACATACTATTGCACCCGTTGGACTGAGGCTCAACCATGCAAGAACAACACCACTAATGTGGTTATCAAATTTCTCACTAAAAATATTGTTACCAGGTTTGGAGTGTCATTCACCCTGGTATGTGACAATGGCCTTGCCTTTTCATCTGCTAAATGTATACAATGGTCTTATGAGCATAAAATTATCTTGAAGTATTCCTCTAACTACTATCCTCAGGGAAATAGTGTAGCATAATCTACTAACAAGAATCTCTTAGAAGTGATAAAGAAGTTACTTGAAAATAATCCTAGAGACTGGCATACCCAATTAAGATTTTCCTTATGGGAAAATTGAACTCATATTAAGGTTTCTCTAGGAAGTTCCCCTTTTAAAATAGTCTATGGCCAAGATCCAGTTTTCCCCATACACTTACAAATACTTGTTCTTAAGTTCATGCAAGAGTTTTATACAAGAGATGACTGGATTGAGGTAAGACTAAATAACCTTTTAAACATGGAAGAATAGAGAGATGTTTCTCTACATCTATTTTTCAAACATCAGGCTATTGTCAAATGTTGGTTTGAAAAAAGAACTAAGATTAAGGCATTTAGAATCTCAGATCTGGTGTTGCTGTGGGACAAGGCTAAGGAGAAAAAGGGTGATCACCAAAAATTTGATAAACTCTGGCTAGGTCTGTATCAAGTAGCTGAGATCTTGGGTGAGAATGCTTTTCATTTGAGCACCTTGATGGGAGAACCTGTTCCATTGCTAGTCAATGGGTAGTTTCTCAAGCAGTACTTTGGCTGGTAAAGGTTTGAGTTTTTGAATTAATTGTATATGTGTATTTTGTGTAATTTTTGGTTCTTTGCTTTTGTTGTTTGTTTGTTTGTTGTTTCTTTCTTTCTTTTCATTTCCTTTGTTGTTTTGTGCCTATCTTGTCTTCTTCTTTCTGGATTCTCTTTTCTTTCCATCTTAAAACATTGGGGTTGTTATTCAAAGAATGTTGTGGGCACTAGGAGAGAAATTGGTTTAGGCATTTTTGGGCATATATGTCGAAAGATTTTGTACTAAAATTCATGCCTTATGGTAATTTTAGCATGACTCTGAAGGCTATTAGGAGTAAGGTATATTGTAGATAACCTCCTAAACTATCATTGAAATCTATCACAAAATAGATAAAACATCTAACTATAAAGTGCCTGTTCATCTCAGGGTGATTATATCTTTGATTCAAGTGAAAAATATGTTTCCCCAAGACTATCATAGGATCCACTATAGTTCTCAACCCACATCTCAGACTATTAAAGTCTTTGTATTGAGAAGGTTTTTTGAAAAAAAAATTCACAAGACCTGTAAAAGAGATATAAAAAAAAGAGAAGCACTACAATAAAGGTAAACTCAATACTAAATGGGTAATTCAAGTATCTCTATTGGGGCTATGGATGCCTGACTGGCAGTAGAGCAATGCTTTGAGAGAACTAGAGGTATCTTCGTTAGGGCTATTGATGCCTGACTGGAAGTGGAGCAATACCCAGGATTCCATTGCACAACAGTCAAAGGACTCAACCCATGTAGCTTGGATCACAGATATAGTTGTTTAGGTGTGGAGAAAGAACAAATAAAGAAGGATGCACCATAAGCATGCAAACACTCATATTCAAGCAGTAGTTTATGTTGGTCCTACATTTGAGATTCCAGCTCAACTCTACTTAAATATTCTGATCACACTTAAGTTAACATGTCTCATAAATTATAAGTTTTGGGGTGATTGAATTCTTCAATATCTTAAAAATGGGTAAACCATTTTACCCAGTCAAGTCGCCATTTGTTATGCCTTGCATAACCACCCCATTTTGTGTTGGAATAAAATGGGTCCCCCTTTTTGTTTTTTTTTGTTCGCCTTTGATTGTTTGGTTGGGTCTTAGGAGTTTTTTTTGTTTTGCTCCTAAGTTTGTCTTTTGTTCTGCCGAAGGTGGGTTCGGAACCAAATCTAAACATGGAACTCTTTCAAGGTTTCTAGTTCGGATATTGTTCCGACTCTGACTCCGCCCTTCTCTTTATTTTTCCTTTGTTTCATTGGTTGTTTTTTACTAACACTTGGGTTGGTCCGTTCTCCTATTTGTTGGTCTTTTCCTTGTGTTTTGTTTATTGGCTTGTGCGGGAGCGGAACCGGGATGAGAACTCACAAAGGGAAATTTTAAGTTTCCATTTTGTGTTCCCATCCCAACTCTAAATTTGCTCTTTTTTTCTCGCTCTTTGTTGTTCAGGCCAGGTCCGGTGTTTGCTCTAGTCCCGCTTCCCTTGTTCTTGTGTTGTTCTTTTCCCTTTGGTCAGGACCAGATCTGGAACTAGAATGGAACTTCAAACTTTTTGAAGGTTCCATTTCGATTTTTCCTCCATTCCTGTCTCTGTTTGTCATTTGCTAGTCGGTCCTTTTGTTGGGGCTAGATCTGGGATTGGAAATAAAATAGGGAACTTTGTATAGTTTCTTTATCTTTTTTATGACCCCGCTCCACGTCCACCTTAGCTTTTGAGGTTCCATTGACTTGACTTAACTATCTGATCACATTGTTGGCTCCGTCCCTGAACTACCGCATTTATGGAATTAAATGCAGTCTTTTTGCACACATGAATTAACAATTAAAGGTTTAATTATGCTTAAACTGCCTCATTGTTATTATTATGCAAATTGTTTAAGAAAATCAAGGCCAGGAAAGTCTCGAGAAAATTGATTTGATCGTGGGGGCGAATTGCAGAGCGAATCTTGGTGAATTTCTAGTCAATCCTAAGGAGTGTTTTGAGGTAGGTTTCTTTTTCTTTTCTTTCTCCCGTTTTGTTCTTTCACTTGTGTCATTTTAGCATATTCACAGGAGGGTTTATTCTGTGAATTTGTTCACTTGGTTGGTTTTTGTTTCTGATCTTTTTATTCTATTTGCTTGGTTCTTTTTTTTCCATTCCATTCCATTTTGTCGGCTTTATTTTTCCATCTGTCATTTTTGCTTTATTGTTTGTTCTGCTGTCACTTTCGTGACAGGTCCTTTTTATCATGCTCTGGTTTTGACTAGCGTTTCAATTTTGAAGGGGTTTCCTTGCCTGGGTAATGAATTTCTTTTTTGGGACCCTATTCTGGTTTTCTCATGTCAGTTTTGGGTTGTTCATATGGGTTTCTTGTGATGCCCTAGTTTTTGGAAATGATGTATCAAGTGAATTATGGTTTTGCAATATAGACCTTTTTCATGATTTTAATGAATTTTGTATGGAGGAGTTGTTGGAGGGTTAAGTTAAGCTATTTCTAGTTTCCTTTGGGGCCCATGTGACCTATGGTTTAGGGTTCATATGACCACCTCATTTTGAATACTCTTCATTTGCTAGAATTATTCCACTCCCATTCATTATTATGATGACTATCTTTACTTTGGCCGGAAGCGGATCTAGAGAGGAAGTTGAACTTGGTAGATAACTTTTTTTCTGGTCTGATTCTCATTCCTATCTTGCCTCCAACCCTGGTTTGGTTCTAGTTCCCATTCTGGTCCCACTTCTGACACTATAATACTCGTCCAAATCTGATCCCGACCCCACCACATGATAAGAAACATTGTCTATGCCTAATGCTTCTAAGGTTCCGCCTTCGATGAAGGCATAGTTTGAACAAGTAAATATTATCTTAGAAGGATGGAGGGTGGATTATATGATCGACTAACTTAGATGCTTTGTTTGTCTAATATAGGGAATTTTTGTAGGTATTAAGAAATTTTGGGAGCATCAGATGAGGCCTCTCAATGGAGCCAACTCGGTGAAACTTCATGGCAAGGAGTTATTCCAAAGAAGATCAAAGTGGAATAGCTCCCATATACCTTGAGATGTAAGCATAGGGAGGTTGTCCTCACGGCTAGCAAAATTGACTCCGACTGGACTGAAATAACTGACACCAATTTGGGTCCTTTTACCTATGAGGAGCTACATGATGAGACATTCATTGAGGAGCAGGTCACTGGAAGGATAGAAAGGATTGTTCAATTCAGGTTGGCACATGTGGCACTCTTCCCCCTATCTATCCAATGTATGGAGTTGATTTTTGTAGTAGCTAGAGCATATAACCCTACTACTAGGCAGTGTGTGGATGTAAAGGGTAATGCCATTATTGACTTCATGCCTCAAATGATCAAATTCTTGTTTCATATACCTAATCCCAAGAATCCTAAACAATTGAACGAGGTGGAGGCTCTGAAGCTTTACAGTGATAATAAGGATTGGAATAGATTTCATATGAATAAGACTTGGATGAGGGTGGAGAAGAAGTCTCTGACCAAGCTTCTAAACCAGCCTAAGAGGGCAGACTTTAGTAAATAAATTGGAGATATAATCATGTTCCTCTCTAGGAAATTTGGTAAAAGGGATGCTTCGCTGTTTAAGGAATGGATGTTTCCTTTCATTCAAACTATTTTGGATGGGAGGAAACAATTTGACTGGTCAATGATAGTATCAAACAACATTCACAATCAGATGATAAAAGTGAGAGAAACCAAGTGTTTCTTTATGACCTCCTATTTAGTTTATTCAGCTGACTGTGTGGGGATTTTCGCTGGACTTCAAACAATAGGTATATTGGGGGAAGCCCAAGGACAGAAGAAAGTGTGGGACTATTATAACTAGCTCACCTTACAGGCATGAGAGCAACATTATAGAAGGGTTAATGATCCCTTCCTTTATGTCATTATTAACAATCTTAATGGGGATGCAAGGTATAGGCTTAGCAGGGAGGCAATGGCTTTTGTGAATGAATGGGGGCATTGGTTTATCTAGTACCCCACATTCACCTATTTCAGGTTAGCAGGATTTGATGGTCACCCCCATTTTCTACCTAGATGTTGTGGTGATAGGATCATTTTAATGGAGTTTATTTATCAAGCCTTGGCTGTGAATTTTCAATTTAACAACAAACATAAGACTTTGTGCCATAAGACTTTGTGCCATAAGTTTCCAATGAAGCTGGGGGCCTTTTGTTGTCCACACATTCAGGAAGCTAAGACTACTTGTGATGAATTAGTTTATTTGAATTTGGGCTTGTACATGGCTAGCAAACACTATGACCCCAAACACAAGATGAAGGATTTGCTCCCCAGTGTCTTTGAGAAGCACTTTAATCTGTTCCAGGATTTTTTGGAGGACTTGCAGGATGAGTATGATCATAGGAGGAGGAAATATGAAAGGATACCTATCCCACTTATGATTGAGTTTGGGATAAAAGAGGACATTCCTAACACATTATCTGATGATGGGATTGTTTTGGATCCCGGGTATGATGCAGACAAGATTGGAACTAAGGATCTTGATCCAATAGATTGGAATGTGGATGAGACAATTGACATAATGCAGATTGCAAGACCAGTGCTCAATAGGAGTATTCCATGGGTGAGATTGAGGGCTAATCAGACTGAGGCTAGATCATGCAAGAAGAGGAAGGCTGTAGGTATAACCCAAAGATATAAAAAGGAAAAGGGAAGGATGGCACCTAAGGAACCTTTAGAGTTATGCCTTTTAGTGCACACGAAGAGGAGGTGGTTCCTCAAGACCTTCCAGAGGTATAGGAAGATGAAACAACTGAGGAGGTGGGTGCTTCTGCATCTGCTACCAGGGAGGCATCTACTCAGCCTTCTAATGCACAAGAGTTAGGCCAAGAATCACCAAAGGGAGATCTCCATAGTGAAGCAAAGGTTTTAAAGCAAATGGAGGAATAAATTAAGATACATAATATAGAAACAAATTTGGAAAAGACTGTGAGCATCATAAGATACAAGTCTAGAGCTCTGCGTGGACATCAAGAAGAAGTCCAAGAAATGAGTAAAGAATTGAATCAGCTGATGATTGAGTTAGAGGCGGTTGTAGCAATTTTAATCAACTTATATTCCTCCAATAAAGAAGACATGTAGTTGGATAAACTAAGGGAGAGATGGAGGAGTAGGTTTGAAGAAATCATGCAAAAGGGGGATGATGGGGAGAGTTTATTGTTAGATCAGTTTTTGGATATCCGGGAGGAGGTAAGAACTACTAGAAAGGAGATAATAAAGTTAAAGGAGATGCAAAAGTTGGTTTCTACAGAATTTAAAAGAATCAAATTTGAAGGTGACTGGTTGGATGGTCTGGATTTGGGTACTCTTCAACAGATGTTCTCCAGTTTTGACGAGTACATTCTTGAGCATTCAGTGCAAAAGTGACTGACTCTTTTCACCATGCTCTATCTACTCTTCTCCTCTTTTTGTGGATTTTGACACAAGTTCTACTCTGAGTCTAATCTGTGGATTTCATTTTCTTCTTGGAGTATCAGATTTCCTTTTTTGTACAACAGAGTGATCAGCCTTGAAATAGGGGTTCTTTAGTCCACTTTTGTGTTTAGTTCCGACTCCATCAATTGTGGATCTTGATTGATAATTGAGAAATTTGTGCATGTGGTACCCTATATGTATTATTAGAATTTACTTTGTAAAGGTCGGCTAATTGAAAAAAGATCAGCCACTTGATGATAGAAGATAGAAACTAGATCTAGGATTTTAGTGTTTAGAAAGATACTCTAAGAAGTTCAGTAAGAAAGCTTGATTATTTTACAGTTCTCATACATTTTCATGTCATGATTTTAAAGTTTGGATCTATTTTGATAAGGTTAATGGTACATGGTCAATCCATACGCTAGTGATTTTTTTGTGCTTAATTGTTTCTTATTTGATGAAAGTCAATAGAAGGAACTGGATTGAAGATCATATCATTGGATTATCTGTGAATTAAATTGTTATTGTATTCATTTGATCTGTGTTTTGTATGATGAGTGAATAATTTGTTTGAAATAATTTTAGTGAATATTGATGTTATCTAAATTAGCATTATAGATGTCTGCAGTAGCATAGTTTAACCTATGGATTGCATCTTGCTATATTTGTGGTTAGGTGAAATGAACACTCATTACTGATATGCATGTCTGTGTACGTAAGAATTTTACTCATGTTTTTTTGATTCACACCTCAATTTCATCTTTGTCTTTTATTAAACCCCCCAAACATAGACTACTTGATGCTATGCATTCTTGTTCTTTGTTATTAGAAAAGGCCCCTTGAACATTACAGTTATATTAACCACTGAGTGAAATCAGCATAATTGAGAACCAATTACTAGGACCCTGGGAGTTAGATCTCCATGTGTTATCTTTCTCTTTTAGGAGAAATAGAATAGAAATATTCTATTTAATGTTGTTGTACTATTTTGACCATGAACAAATCTGGCACTAGAAGGAGGGCCTGAAGAACAAGCTGGCTCGCATTGAGTCATTCTCACCAGATAGGTACGAGAGAATTCTTAAATCTTCTCAGAACCCTGAACCACTTGTTGAACTCCAACCACTATTGGGCATAGGCCACGAGATCGTAGAGTCTTGATCCAACCTTTATCACCACCGCTCACTCCACCTGGGTTTCCAGCAAACCCACCTACACCACCTCACCGACCACTTTCACCCATTCCACAAGCTGCTCAACCTGTATCACCACCAAGACCTATGGCTTAATTTATTAATAACCCTTCACCATTAGGGACTATCTTCAGAGATCTTCCCTAAAATGAGGGTTGAAAACATTAGAAGAAAAGAAATACAATAATTATAAATTAACAATTTGTATCAAGCCAAATGTCAAAAAGTATAATTAAATAGACAAATCCTTACAATTTAACCTCAAATTGGACCAAGAATATTTATGATTTTTATCTTTATAATGTAGGAACTTTCTTTGTCGGAGCTTCACAACCTCAAATTGGATCTCCAATTGGACTAGAAAATAAATGATATTATCTTTAGAATGTAGGAACTTTCATTGTTTGATATTCATGACCTCAAATTGGATGTGAAATTGGATGAGCAGATTTATGATTTTCTCCATCCATCGATGTTTGTATTCCTATACTCAGGTTCTACTTCCAAGAAAAAACACGCAGAAGTATTTTATACCAACTCAAGGTACTCTCCAACCTGGTTATGCCACTGATAGCAATCGAAGTTTTCCTGAACCGTTCATACCCAAATGTTACATCACAATCTATTCTTCCTACACATAAAAATAGCACATATTAACCCATTCTAAATAAAAAATTTAATCATCATAAAACCATAATTAATAAATCATTTCAATTAGAAAAAGATTATTATGTCATTTACTATCAAAACAAAAGCTAGAGAAATCACAAAAAATCCATGAAGCCTCTTAAATGTAGCTTTAAAAAAGTTTATAGAATGGGTTTCAACATAAGAAGCTTTCTACTATAGCTCTCAATGAATGTATTATAAGTAGAAAATAAAATTCTTCACACTCAAAGTAATGCAGTCAAACATTTATTCCAAAAGTATGTTAGTAGGAGTTAACTAAAAATATAATTATTTTTTCTTGGTTTCTTTTATCAATATGGCATGTGGAAATGGAATAATCACTAATAAACCCTAAACATTGTAAGAGAGAGGGACCAACCAAACCAAAGATCTAGGTCATGGAGATCCAAGAGTAGATGGATGCCCTAACTTACCTCACTCTAAAAGGATAAGGATTGAGAATGAAGAGCACTATGAAGTAATTCTATCACCCTTCAGACCCAAGTTCAAGTTTAGGCTTGGTGAGCTAGTTTTTGGAGTCAGTACTATGTCTTAGATAACTCTCTATCTGAGGACAAAAATATAGTTCTAGGACGATAGCTCTGCACATTGGCATCTCTTGAGAACACTAACATCTGTTTAGCCAAAAAATAGTAAACACAATATAAACTACTGAAAAACATACTAATAGCCTAGCTAGTTAATCTAGACAAGAAAAATAGAATAAGGAAATAAAAAAAATAGATACTAAGATGGTAAAGCAAGTAAATAAGAACTAGGGTGACAAAGATGATCTCACAAAAGTGCCAACTTTCCAGCTAGCTCCACACATACGTCTGCCTACACACAAGAAAGAGGGAAAATTGTTGGGGTCGTATAGGGGCTTACCTTAGTAGACTCCCATTTTGGTGTTTCCACCTCCACAAATAGCCAAAAGGAAACATGATAGAATATGGGATAAAGAAAAGAAAAAGGAAACAAGGAGCACTACAAACAATAGTATGCTACTCAACCAAATCACAAAGGAGAGGAGTGAATCATTACCACCTCCACCCAAAAGCTCACTGGCCAATGGAAGGAGAAAGCAAGCTATGAACTTGGAAAAGTCACCACCATCACAACCAGGGTGAAGGGAGGTATCGCAAGACTCCAAGCTTGCAACATTTTTAATGGCCTCACACTTGCAATGTGGAGTTGATGGAATGATGTTGTTGTAATGCTCAAAAGTGGAATGCTAGAATGTTGCTTGAGAGTGAAAGAATGAAGATGAATTGCTTAGAGAGTTCAAGAGAATTGCTAGAGAGTCAAATGAAGTGAGAATGGATGAATGTAAAGGAAAAATGAGGAAGAATATACCATTTTCAAGTTGGTTGGTTGAAGAGGGATGTTACAATTTGTCCCCAATCAAGTGTGTAATGTATTTTACAACTACAAATGGAAGAATCTATTAGGGATGGTAGCGCATCATGCAGACATCCATGCATTGCACATTTTTCCTTGACAAATATTCTCTCATTGACACAAAGGGAAAATGCCATATTGATGGAAGGTAGTTGGTGATTTTAAATTTCACCTTCAAATTTGATTTTCTAAGGTGAGGGTATGTGAAAGGGGAATTTGTGTAAGGGGTGTAAATTTTATCCTATACATTTTGCACCCACTTTAGCAATCTCAAAGTACTAATGAGTGCTTCAATAAACTAGATCAAAGAGTTAGTATGGTTAGAGATGTATACCTAAATCATTGAGGAAGTAGACTAGGATCTAGTGAACTAGAAAGTGTAGGGTAGGAAAAGGACTCCATAGGTACTCTCCCTAGGGAGTTTTGAACAAAAAGACTCCATAGCCTCGTAGAACTATGAAGCTTCAAAAAATACATTAAAGGTCCTAAGAAAAATCATGGAAAAATCTTGCAGGATGAAAGCATCTCACAGGCCCACAGACCTACAAGGAGTTGACCCCCAAGATCTCTCACATGAAGGAAGCCTTATGAAGTAAGCACCTTGTAGGCCCACACACTTGCAAGAAGGGAACTCCTAAGATCTCTCACATGAAGGAAGCCTAGATGTAAGCACCTCTGAAGCTAGCAAACCTATAAGGAGATATCCCACAAGATCTCTCACATGAAGGAATCCTAGATGTAAGGAGACTCCACAGAGTCAAAAAGCTACTTTGCAAGAACACCTACAAAGCGACATGTTAATCCATAGATAAAACATTTCAGGAAACATAGAGCATCCATGCAAGCAAATAACTAGATAGTCATGTAGAAATTCAACAGATTGGAAGGCTTTCAAAGGGGTCTCTCAGGAACCCTTCAAAAGAAAAGGGGTCCACTCAAGGGACACACTGTTTGAAAGTGCAAGAGAGATGTTATTTCTCAAATTGATTCATCATCAAGGAATTCAAAAGGAAGAAAATGACTCCTTACAAGGGGAAGGTCAAGGCTTCTCCCACATGATAAGGCTACTCCCACCCCAATGGAAGGTTCTTAAGTTCTTTCTTTGTGATTCCATGATGAAGGAAACACGTTCCATTAGGGGTCCAAGTCAAGAATGTGACTTTTAAAAATGTTTGCAAGGAATTTCAAGAAAAAATTTGTTGACAATGATTGCATTTTCTAAAAATTAGAGTATCATAGAAATGGTGTTGTCACACATGAGAGGGACAACTCAAGAAAAGAAGAAAGAAATATAAAAGGGTGATGGAGAAACAATCACAAACAAAAGACACAAGGGGATCTAGTTTTGGAAGGTTAGATCTGCTCATTCTTATGTAAATAATAGGTAACCACAATGCAAGGTGAAAGATCATAAATCCCCACTAGATCAAGAAGAATGCATGGAAGACAAAGTAAAAAATTAAAAAATGGGTCAACATGGAAGGGAAGCCTAAATTCCCCCAACACTTTGCATCATCCCCAATTTTTTAAAAGTCAAATAGAAACATTGAAGAATGATTATATAATTAGAAGAAGGTTCATGACACAAAATCACTCCTATATTAAAGCACCAACAAGGGTGACAAGGGTCATCTAGGAACACAGCACAAGTATGGGGGAACACATCACAACACATACACCTCTAATCTAAAGATAAAGAAGATTCCTCCCCCTAATACTCATCAACCAAGAGGTCATCTACTTCCCAATCTAGATCATTATAAGGAGAAGGTGAATGAGCCTGTAGTGGTGTAATAGTAAGGGGAGAGTTATCAACCCTCCCACAACAAGGGCTAAGGAAGAAGGCCCTGCAAGGTCTCCTTCACTAGGCTCTTATGGAGTTATGGTTAGTTATTTTACAAAGATCACTTACAGGGCTGGGACCTCATCCAAATAATTGAACATGCAATTTGTAGGAGTTCCATATCATACCTCAACGGATGAGGAAGATGATGCCCAAGATTCATTGCTTGGCTCATTGAGTGATTCAAGAGTGGTGACAAACTCAAGGGAATTCATGGCTTGCTTCGTCACTAGGATGGAACAAGCTATGTAGGACCACCTTTTAGAGAAGGTGGGATCATCTCATGCCCTCCATTGTTGGAAGGGCCAACATCCACCTTCGAATTTTTCATAAGATGTGAACTCCCCACAGACAAGGTGATATTCGTAGAGGAAGAGGAGAAGGAGAAAAATATGATGGATACCACTGAAGTATTTGGCATATCCATGGGTTTATGGAATGATGGGATGTTTGAAAGGGACATCAACAAAGGAAGCTTAGTCAAGGGAGCAATGAACACCTACACCTTTTTTTGGTTAGGTGCACTTGCACTCATAGTAGGAGCTAGAAGCAAGACTAAACTCAATTGAGCAGAAGTAGAGGGAAGGAGAGAGGAGGAAAAAGCAGGAGGCCCTGATATAGGGGCAGTCATCTCCTCTTCCTTCCTCTGCAGAGTATCCTAATTAGCTGCTAGAGAATTTCATTAGTGCTTGTGCTCATACATAAGGTGGTTTTTGTGAATCTTCAATCTAGAGGTTGAGAGCTACAAAGGGATATAAGGCTCCTGCTTAGCCATAGAGGTATCCATCACAACCATTTCTGATGGAGGGATAGGCTCTTGAATGGGAGTAGGAGAAGTAGGTTGAGAAAAAATGAGGGGATTTGGGTCTTGGCCTCTTCATGTTCACTTCTTTAGGAATATAAATGGTAGGAGGCCGCAAAGGTTGAGACATAGAGGATTCCCTACGAGGACCCTTTCTTCTACCATACAAGTAGGGCCAAGGTCTAGGAGGTTTAGTAGGGAAGTCTAAAATCCTAATCTTACGTTAGTGCCAAGCAAACACCATAAAAATCCTTAAGTAGAATCCAGGAGTAGACATCTAAAACTCTTCCTCAGAAAGAGGAGCAGAAGAAAAAACCTAAGAATTGGTCAGCTTCTCTTTTCCTTTTCAAGAAGAGTGGGGAGCTTGTTGCTACAATATTGGAAGGGTTAGTTTTGGATGTCCCTTTCCCCCGGTCTTATACTTCACATAGTTTTTGTAATGTAGATTCATTCTTGGGGGGAGTGGACTAGGGCAATCCAAAAATGATTCAACGAGTAGCCCCCACAAGACACCAATGGCTGGTATCCAGTGTCATGCACCATGTGCATAGAAACTTCATGGGAGAATTTTAAACACTTATGAACGACAAAGGTGATTCAATTCATGGAAGCTAGCCAAGGTATGCCTAGCTTCAGCCTAAACAAATCTGACTCCAAAATAACATCTAAGAATGTGTCTACAATCCTAGGTCCAACTAGGATGGATAGATTTATTGAGCCAAAAAGCTTGAGACAAATACCATTATGCGTGTGCATGGTTGACTTCATTTCTTTGTACTCCTCCCTCTATAATGAATTCAAAAATTGTAGTGTCAAAAAAAGGATCCTTTGACATTTTTGCACTCATTTGGGTCCTCCTTGTGGATTTTGGCTTAATGTTGCCTTGATTTAGTGTTGTAATGTGGCTAACACATTCATATTAGGTCTTACACCCTTGTGAACTAATAGATTTTAATGGTGCCTTGCAAAAGTGTTCTAAAGTGTTGTAACACACTTTCACACTTTTCTAGGGTTTCATCAATTAATTAAACATTATAAGCATAATTTTAATCATAATTAACATTATCTTGCCTTATTTGGAGTTTTGTAAAATATTGCAACACACTTTTACATTCCTCTAGGCTTTTCATTAATAATTTGGAGTTCTTATGCTTTAATTGGCCCTATTTTGCACCCACAAGCCTCATTTATTGCATCTTTTTTAGGATAATCCTGACACCAACTAGTAAACAACCATAATTTAGGTGTTCCTAGATTGTGTGGCCCAAATTTAGTGTCTAGGACTCACTCGCCACCTTGGGTGAATGAGTCCCACCTAGGTCTTTTTTAGCCCTGATGCAAGTTCCACACATTTCTAGACACTTTTCATTTTTTGTCCCAAACATTATGTGTGATGGGACTCATTCACTACCTTGGGATAATGAGTCCTATGTGACCAAAATTCAAGTTTAAATCAAATTTCTAGTAGAATTTTATTCTCCTAGATTTGATGTTAGCTTGTAGAGTTGTAATTTTGGGAATTCTTGCATAATTAAGTATAAATACAAGGTTCTTTCACTCATATTCACACCTAGCATTCAAAAGAATTCACAAGATCATTCAAGGAATTTTAAGGGAAAAATATTAAGCTTTCAAGAGAATTCTTCAAGTGTCATTCATCATGTCAAAGATTGCATTCTTCATGTTTGTTATTATGCTAACAATTGTGATGTAGGATTTTTGTTTCAAACAACAATTGCATTCAAGATCAATCAACATCGAGAAAGATTCCAAGTCTACATCCATTGGAGCCATTACTTACATGTTTGTATCACATTATTGCTAAGGTTTGGTGAGTTGCAACATTTCCATTTGTTCATTCATCATTATCTTTTCATATTTCATTCCATTTCAAGTTTTAATTACCAACAAGGGATTTGACCAAGGAAAACCCCTATTCACTAACCCCCACAACATTTTCCCCTCTTCTTGTGTGTTATTTTCAAGGCTAGGTTGTATTTTTTCCAAGAAAAAAAGTTGGAAAAAATATTTCAAGTCCCTAAAAGTTGTAAAAAATTTCATCAAGCCTTGAAGAAGCTTGCAGAAGACCTACATGAGGTATTTTTTAGTTTAAGATCTAGAAACTAGTCAGGAAGAACAAAGCAGACCAAGAGGCACAAAATACACTTCAAAATTTTGAAAAAAGTAGAAGTGGACTGATTAACCACCATTGGTGAATGTTCCCAATGTAAAGGACTCAACAGGATTTTTGCAGATTTGGATACCCTTTTGGCTGAAACCTATTAAAAGGTATAGGAAAAATGAGAGGGGGGTGAATTAGTTGTCACCAGATTAAATTACAAAACTTCAAACACTTACCAACTTTATCGCCACACTATTCTATTATTAAGTATGAACATGAAATATAGATAACAAAAAGTAAAATCAACACAATGAACACTATATTTTACGTGGAAAACCCAATAAGGGAAAAACCATGGTGAGGATTAACTCACAATATAGAGTGATAGCAAAACCGAATACAAGAGACTCACTGCCCAAAATAGGACTCATTGTCCAAGGAATCATTTTCCAATAGGGAGGCTCACTGCCTATAGATAAAAAAGATAATATAAAGATCTACCACAACAATTTACATACATCTACAGCCTTGATCAGAAGATTGTAGAAACCTACAACTCACTGCTTTCAGGAATCTAATGCAATGAAGTACTCTTGCCTCAACTCACTTTCACACAACTCTTCTATTCACTTGTGGATTGATTCATTAATTTTCCATCATCTAATCCTTCACATATTTACTTTCATTTATACCATCTTCAACCTTAGAAACATTCTCCAAGGTCGGCCACATACACTTCATTTTATAAATTCAAACTAGGTAGGCAACTCAACATTCTCGTGATGGAAAATAATGAGAGTGGGCTAATTAAACACTTAACCAAGACCAAAAGAAATTTCTCAGATCAATTACACGCTTCCTTAATTAAATTTTAAATTCTTCATATGAAGTGTAAACACCAAGTCACTCAAACCTAATGAAAACACAAACAAATATTGAAGTACATGCTTTCCAACAAGAAGATAACATGCAGATGATGTAACATGCTTCATCATGCATGAGAAAACATCTGAGATACTTCCAGATACATCCATAGTATGTTGAACAACCTTCAAATACACAACTCTTTCCAATAGTGCATCCGGGCTATGCAATACCACACAACAACTTTGAATCTCATCTTTCGGAACACCAAAACTCAAACATCTCTACTAGAACCTGGAGAACATCATTACAAGACATATTAAAAATCTGCGAGACTTGAAACAAAATAGTGGAGGAATGTGGAGCATAAACTTTTCTCCTAGTCATAGATAACCAACTCTGCCAAAAAAGTTCACACACCGGTGAACACAACTTTCACCTTTTGACAAATCAGCAACCACAAATTGGGAGATATGACCAATAAATCACTAAGAACAAACCTTCATATCTACATGAGCATAGGATCAACATAGAATAAATTTAGAGCACATACTGGAGTACATTTTGAACACATACATAACTCTAACTTTGTTCTTTATTAATTTTCTCAAAAGCACTTGGTAACCCATCATTTAGCACATCTGCAACATCATAAGGATAGCTCCATGTACTCACAATATCTCAAAAGTGTTTCAACTATACATGCACATTCTATAATATATTGAACTGTGTTGAAATGAATAAAAAAACTAATGACAACACAACCAAACTTTCTCATACTTGCAACAATCTCCCCCTTTTTCATTGATTGCAACACATTATGTGAAAAAACATCAAAGAACAAATTCTCTTTTAAACAACCTACACAATATTCTGGGAGAACACCTTTTATTTCTTTTCCACTCTTTTTCACATGACTCTCTCTCCCCCTTTGACATCAATGGAAAAGATTAAAAGCTCCGATTACCCCCCCTTATGAGTGCACCCATTCAACACATACTGCAACAATGAAATATTTTCCAGTCCCCCTACGGAGTCAACCCATTTATCTGTCTAGATAAATGAAGAATTTGTTAATTCACTAGACTAATGCACCTCCATGTGCACCTAGTTCAGAGGGCCAATGACCCCTAACATCTCCCTAAGATACTCAAAAGTATCCTTTGGAAGAGCCTTAGTGAATATATCTACAATCTATTCCTTTGTTGACACATACTCTAGCCTGAATTTGTTCTCCAACACCTTCTCTCTTAGGAAATGATATCTGATAGATATATGTTTTATTCTTGAATGAATTACTAGATTCTTTCTCTCAACCAATCCATTCTCCTAAGGGGTTCTTGGAAAAGAAAAGTGCCTCTTTATTCCATGCTCTTCAAAAAATGCATTAAACTCACTAGAAGTAAATTCTCCACCTCTACCAGATCTCAAACATTTGATTCTTAGGTTCACTTCATTTTCTACTCTTTGTTTGAACACTTTAAACCTATCCAAAGCCTGATTATTTTCTCTAAGAAAAGAAACCCATGTCATTAAAGAATAATCATTAATAAGGAGCATGAAATACCTATCACCATTTAGGCTTCTTGTTCTAGTAGGACCACAAAGGTAAGTATGAATAAATTCCAGCATTCTAGTAGTAGTTTTCTCTTTTCCTTTTAAACTACATCTTGTTTGTTTCCCTAGCTGACAACTTCTAAAAACTATATTAGCAGGCTTTATGATTTTAGGCAAACCTCAGAGAACATCTCTTGAACTAATCCTGACTAGATTGTCAAAGTTTACATGTCCCATTCTTCAGTGCCACAATCAACTTTTATTGACTTGAGATACAAGGCTCTAACCATCAACAACCTTAAGCTAATAGATGTTTCCATTAGTTCTCCTTCTTGCAACAACCATAGCTCTAGATCCTTTTATAATCTCATAGGTATTATCCTGAAACACAAGTTTAAAACCTTTGCTACACATGTATTCAACACTCAAAAGGTTATTCCTTAGACCCTTTACATAATATGCATCATTAGTGTTGTCCATCAAAACTAATTGTACCTTTCCCAACAATATTTGCTCCTAAATCATCACCAAACATGACCAAACCACCATCACACTTTTCAAGTTTAGTAAACTTAATTTTATCTTCGGTCATGTGATTAGAACATCCACTATCAATCAGCCAGTAGTCTTCATCATGTCTAGCATGAAAGGTGGTGACCAAAGTACCTTCCATCTCATCCTTCTTGTTCTCTTAATCACTTTTTCTTTCACATTTTCCAGATTTAGTAGACAAAAATTTAATCTCCAAAGCTAAGAACAAGCATTCACTATATCCTTCTCATAATCAAATTCATTATCATAGATTCTGGCTTCTTCTCTAACATATTGCATTTTTTTTAATTTCTTGTCCTTTCTATCTTACAATCTTTTTTCCTCTTATGTATAGTTCTATTTGGACATCTTGAAGCATAATGACCAATATTACCACAACTAAAACATTTAAAGGGAAACATACCTTTATACTTACCTATAACTTTCTTCAACTTCCTTGTAAAGTTTGCTTCCAACTCATCTGAACCATCACTATCTAGATCATCTTCAATATTAGTTTCTTTAAATGTTGTTTTTGTCTTTTCCTCTTTCTTTCCAAAATTTCTCATCTCAAATGAAGTCAAGGTGCCAAATAGCTCTTCTTTAGTATATTTCTTAGGAAATTTTTCCTCAATAACTAAAACTTTGTCACTGTAATATTTTGGTAGAGTCATTAGAATCTTCTGAATTATATCTTCATCAGTCAGAGTACCCCCTTGATTTCTAACTTCACTTGATGCTAGATCAATTATCTGAAAATAGATTGCAATATCTTCTCCTTCTTCCATTTTCATATTCTCATATCTATGCTTTTCCATCAAATTCTTTATCAATTTCACTCTATCATTTTTTTCATAAAGATATTCCAACTTTTTCCAAACTTCATAAGCAATGCCTAGAGAGATAGATTTTGTTGACTCAGTCTTGGATAAAGCACTGTAAATAGCATATCTCACCTTTTCATTCTCCTCATAAGCAGGAACCTCATCTGCAGTAGTAGGACCACCCATCGGAGCAACATACTTTGTCTCATCATCCTACTTGTAACCAAGAGAGATAATATATCCTCTCATCTAAACTTTCTAGTCACTGTGCAGATCCATCAAACATAGGGATCACCAACTTATGCACCATCAGATCTTCCTTAAGTGGTTAAGCTCTACATTAAGTAACCAATGCTCTAATACCAATTGTTAAAATGTAGGACAATTGAGAGGGGGGAGTGAATTAGTTGTCACCAAATTCAATCACAAAACTTCAAAAACTTATCAACTTTACAGCTACACTATTTTTTTATTAAGTATGAACATGAAATGAAGATAACATAAAGAAAAATCAATAGAATGAGCACTAGATTTTACATGGAAAAAACAATACGGGAAAAACCATGTTGAGGATTAACTCATAATATAAAGTGATAGGAAAACTAAATACAAGAGGCTCACTACCCAGAATAGGACTCACTATCCACATAAAAAGGCTCATTGGCTATAGAAAGGACTCACTATCCAATACGGATGCTTACTGCTTATAGATACAAAATATGACAAAAAGATATACCACAAAAAATTACACACATCCGTAGCCTTGATTAGAAGATTGCAAAAACCTTTAGCTCACTACTTTCAAGAATTTAACACAATGAAGTATTGTTGCCTCAACTCACTTTCACACAACTCTACTCTTCACTTGTGGCTTACCTTTCTAATTTTCCATCATCCAATCCTTCACATCTCGACTTGCATTTATACCATCTTCAACCTTAGAAACATTCTCCAAGGTCGGTGACATACGCTTCATTTCATAAATTCAAAGTAGGTCAACAACTCAACATTCTTGTAGTGGAAAAGAATGAGAGTGGACCAATTAAAAACTTAACCAAGACCAAAGGCAATGTCTTGGATCAACCAAATGCTTCCTTAATTAAATTTTAAATTCTTCATATGAATTGTAAACACCAAGTCGATCAAACCTAATGAAAACACAAATTAATATTGAAGTACATGCTTTCCAACAAGAAGATAACATGTGGATGACAAAAAACACTTCATCATGCATGAGAACACATCTTAGATAATTCCAGATACATCTATAGTAGGTGTAACAACCTTTGAACACAAAAATCTTTCCAACAGTCCATTTGGATTGTGCAATCCAACACAACTTTGAAGCTCATCTTCCAGAGTACCAAAACTTGAACATCTCTGCTAGAATCTAGAGAACATCATTACAAGATATATTCTAGATCCACAATACCTAAAAAAATAAAAGAGGACTATGGAGTAGAAAAATTTCTCTCAATCATAGATAACCAACTCTACCAAAATAGTTCACACACCAGCAAATGGGTATGCGCAGGATCATGATGGAAAAACAAGCCCTTAAGTGGCAAAAAATTCACAAAAATTAGAGTTAGGCAACTTGACGTAAAAATTTGAATAAGTTACCTATGTTAATTCAAAAATATGTAAGAATAGAATCTGTAGAAAATTGAATGTAGTTTCTAAACTATTAGGTTTTTTTTTTTTTAAAGAAATCTATTTGGTGAAAATTTAAAATTTCAATGCAATAGTACTTAAATTTCGTGGAAATAATAAGTAGGTGTTTGTCCTGACCATCCTAACCACAATAAAATGATAATATTTTTTACAAGATTTTAGATATAAGTAGAGGACTCATGTCCCGATGTGATGCATATTTTTTTGTAATTTTTTCCAAGTAAATAATTAATTATGAATTTTTTATTGCAACTTTTAAAAAATATAAAACTTGTATGTCTGACAACCTTAACTTGGTCAAAACTTCATGAAATTCAATTCTTTTAAAAAAAATATTATAGTATACGAAACATAGAATGTAACACATGTTTTGGATTCAAAAAATGTGATACCGTTTGAAAGATATAGATGTTTTTCAATCATCCTATCAATCAAGACTTTAGTCATAATTCAAATAGAAAATGAATAATAATTATTTATTAAATTCAAAGTAAAGCATAATTTATATTAGTGGAAAGATGAGAATCTCCTTTAAAAACCCTTTTCATTTCATCAATTTTGGGTTAAAAAATGTCATCAGCCACATACCCTACAAATACCCATCATATTGCCACTTTTTGGCCCATCATGATCCTGCACATACCCGAATACAACTTTCACCTTTCAAACAATCAGTAGCCACAAATCAGGAGAAATCACCAACAAATCACCAACAAAAAACCTTTAGATCCACATGAGCATAGGATCAACACAGAAGAAACACAGAGCACATACCAAAGTGTAGACACCTAAAAATGACCTAGGCCTGCAAGCTTCATTTTTACCACTTTCGTCCTAGCATAATTAAGCTATTTAATTATGTCCTTGGTCCACATTCGACTATTGATTAAATAATTCATAATTATTTAATTAATTCATGTCATTTGTTCCTCCTTGATTATTAAATAAATAAATATTATTTATTTATTTAATACATCACTAATTATCTAAAGTCTTCCTTTGATTAAATAAATTTCATAATTTATTTAATTTCCCTTTAACATTTATGTCTTCTTGATTAATTAAATAAATTTTATTTATTTAATTACGTCACTAATTAAGTCCCCTTCTTTAAAAAATTAAATAAATTCTTATTTATTTAATTCTGTCCATTTTCCACTATAATTAAATAATTTATTTAATTATTTAATTATTCATTAGCTTTTTCTCCCATTAAAATTAAATAAATTTGATTTATTTAATTTAGCCATTCTCTTGAATTTTGAATTAAAATCATTATTTAATTTCAAAATAATTCTTTTGTCACATTCCTCCATAATTAAATAATATCTTTATTATTTAATTACTTGCTAGTTATCTGGGGTAAATAAATCTTATTATTTAATTTCTCCAGCAACCTCTTTGTCCGTGCCAGCCTTATCTTCCAATTTAATTCTTGACTTTTGACTCCTCATTCAATTTCGACCGTTGATTGAATTATTTCATAATTCAATCTCCACCCTTCATTCTTACCTGTTGCCCTAATTTTGACCTAACCCTAATGCACATATCATCATTCAATCTTAAACATTGATCTTAGGGTTCCTGTATTTTTTCATCCTGGCCACACGTTCAAAAATGCAATTTTTATAAAAGGGCAATTTTGACCTCATTTGCAGGTCCCTCCGAATCTTTAGCTTATTTTGACTTCTTGCACTTTTAGTCTATGTCAACTTGCTGTCAATTTAGGGTTATAGTTTTTTACAGTCATTAGTCATTTTAGCTCATTGTAGGGTTATTGTTATTTTCTGCAAATCCTTCAACACTTGCATAGGGCTTAGTCTTTAGTCATAGTTGCTCACATAAATCTGAGGGCTTTGTTATTTATCTGCAAGCTAGGAGGTATAACAGAGATTAATCATGGAAGGTGGAGACATAGGGTAACTTCATCCCTATTGTCTTCACTCCACTTCCTTTGTGCTTTGTTATTTTCATAGGAATTTTAATTGTTATTGTACTTAATAATAAATTTAGGATTTTCCCTTGATTACATTGGTGAACCCGACGTTGTTATTTTGGCTTTTCGTACGCTTTTTTTTGTTGTTTTCTGTTGTTTTGCAGGTATAGGTACGGATCGCCGCAACATTTTTAAAAACAGTGTGACGCATCATATGCGTCGCGACGCACACGTGAACACTAGAGCCGCAATTGATCTGTCGCAATGCAACTGACGAACACAAAGACGCATCCGTGATTCCTGAGCCGCATTCGAATCCCCAAAAGCCGCATTTGTAATTCGCGACGCATCTGTCTGGTATAACATTTTTCTTTTCAATTTGAGGGGTTTTATTTTGAATTTCGGGTTGTCTAATCTTATGTTTTTTTCTGCATTCTGTCTTTATTCCTGCATGTTCAATAAGATTAGGTTTTCTGTCACTAATCCTTTTTGGTAGTGGCTTTCTATTTTCGGTAGGGTTTTTTGTTGTTTTCTGTTGTTTTGCAGGATCACCGCAAACGTCGCAACGCATCTGATGACCTAAATGACGCAACTGCCATGACAAGCCGCAACTGACAATTCCAGAGCCACATATGACATTCCGAGACGCATTCGCCTAACAAAACGACGCATCTGACAAACCGAGCCGCATCTGTCTGGTAATACTGCGCCGCATTTGTCTGGTAAACTTTTCTGTCAGTTTTTAGGTTTTAATTGCCGAATTTCAATTTTTTTTTTCTGTTTTCTGGTTTTCTATTTTTCTGTCTTTTTCTATGTTGGCTATTCCTACATGTTAACTAGATTAGACATTTTGTGTTACTAATAGTTTCTTGTAGCGTGTGGCGATCCTTTTTCGTGTGTCCAAGACCATCACATACAAGACTACTAACTCAATGTTTGCAGATTCGCATGTCAAAGAAGGAGATAACAAACAGTGTGCTTGTTTATTTCTAGATTAGCAAACTTTGAATTTGGTGCTTTTAAAAAGAATCATGTCTTTCATGCTTGAGTGTGCTTGTGGAGTGGTAGGTGAGTATGCTCTCACTTGGTGAAAACCTTGTGATCAGAAAACCAGACCCATTCTTTTTTGTTAATTTACCCTTCATGATTCGGTATATCGAAGTATCCTCTCCCCTTGTGCATTCGTGCGATCCTGGGTGTAAGAGAAACGGTTACCGACTCTAGAACTTGGGCCTGTTCTAGTGGGAAAAAGTACTCACCCCAGGACGACTCAGACCGGTAGCACCCTGACACCGAGGGACTTCCACCGCAGATATAGAAAGTGGGTTCTTGGGAAAGCCCAAGAATCACGAGCGTGGTTCCGACGAGATGGATCCGAAGGGGACTCTCGCCGATGGATCACGCCCCTAACGTAATGCCCGACTAAACACCTCTTGTCTTAGTGTCCAACCGTTCTATTGGCCGCTTGCTTGATATAGTGTAGGGTACAGTATCATGCCCGAAGATTACTCACTACTGATCCCCTTGAGTAGAGATAGCAATTCTTGGGATGTCACTACCCAATGAATCCGAATTTGGTGTGCTCGAATGACGTTAATGAGCCATGGAGGGGAGCCAATGCCACCAAATTCTAAGCTATCCGCTCTCGAGAAGGAAAGGTGTTCATCACCAATCCGGGGTATAACTGGTGGGCTATATCAAGTATACAAACCCAAGGCCTAGTGGCCTTTCTAGGATTGTGCTTATCTCATGTGTGTTTGGTTATCCCTTAAAACGCTGTGTTTGTCAAGTGCATTCTGGTTTTGTCACAGTCCAAACAAAACAGTAGTCAAACAGATCAAAAACTTCCATCAACATACCACGAAAATCACTTTGAAACAAAACTGTCATATCTGTCGAACCGCAACAGTCATTCTGAAACGCAACTGATCTGATAAACCGCATCTGAAGTTTTAAACAACGCATCTGTAGGCGTCGCGACGCATAGGCTAACCCGAAAGCCGCATCTGTTAAACCGCGACGCATGCGACAGTCAAAAACCCGCAAGTGAAAAACTGAACCGCAGTTGCTTAACCGCGACGCAATTGCCAAACTGAGACGCATCTGCCTGTCAAAATTTTTTCAATTACACAGTTAAAACTAGAGACCTCCAAACTATCAACCATTTGTCAAATTCCGTCATCAGAAGGATTCTACCAGAAACCCAATTTGAAATTGCTCAAAGTTTGTCCCTTAGCTTGCATTGATCACCTTAGGTTTCATACCTCACCCCATTTAGTATCATACATTTAACATTACGTATCCCTAGGCTCATATCTTGCATACTTAGGAGTAGGCAAATCTTAAACACCCCTTGGCAAAGTCATTGTTTTCGAAATTAGACCCTTTTGGACCAAGTTATCAAACATCCTTTTAGTCATTGTCCTCTTTGGTGAGATTTCTTCCAACTCAAAAGTCTAGTTAGGAAGCCTCATTAGTCATCTTGTCACCTTGTCATTAACAACAAAGTCCTCTAGCAGTCCACATCGAAAACAAAGTTCAAGCTTAGAAGTGCTTAGATAGCCTCATTTTACATTGCATCCACATTGCATATCTTATTCACAAAAATCAAAAAAAAAAAAAAATAGTGGTCATTTTAGTCGTCAATTTGAACCTTAGACTTCACCTAGTGTCATACTTGCATTTAGTGGACATCCCCTTTGAGCAAGCTCATTTATGGTCGAAACCAGACTTCAAAAGTAAAAAAGACAAATGGAAAACTTCATGCCAGATCCCAACAGTCCTCCACATGACTCAAACTGGACCGCGAATGATCCCTTTACCAATCTAGACAATCAACCTCTAGTGACAACACAATCCTTACCTAACAACTCATTCGAGCGCTACATGCAAAGAGATGAAAATGGTCAACTCCTTCAAGAACACATAGAAGCATTGACACAAGACCCAGAGGCCTACCAGTTGGCTGAAACAATAGCACGTCACGATAGGGACAGATTCGTAGCTATGCTCTTGAGTGAAGGAGCTAGGTTACCACCAGGATTTGACATTAACACATTACATGATCCTAATGCCAACAATGTTCACAACATCTCACACAGTGGTCAAGTTCTAAATACTACAAGCAACATCCCTTTTGGCACAACGACATTGCATACCACATCCAACATCCCAAACATCTCCAATACAATAAACGCTACATCTATTGGGGGATCACAGTCATCCACAACATCCACAACACTACCCCAATTAAATACAACCACTCTTGGTTCCGTAACATCATCGGCAAATCATTCCAATCCTCTTGTTATCCCAACAACAAATACCACAGGGGCATCATCAAGTCATCACAACTCCCCCTTGACAACTACATCTACTACCATGAACACAACCTCAACAAACGCATTCAGTAGCAGTTCACAACATCCTTTGGGAGGACCCACAGGACGTATCTTCATACAAGGACAACAACAAAACGTTAACACGACAACACAGTCAAACGTCACTACCTCCCAAGGTACAACTGCCAATGTGCCCCTTGTGCAAAATCAGCAATTCACACAAAGTGGCCAACTGACTCAACCCATGACATCGTTAGTACATCATAACATTCCTGGTCACAACATCCCCCAAATAATGACACGCATAGCTGGGGGACATATTCCAACATACTCATCCAACGTTCACACTCATCAACATGCACCTAGTCACAACTTTCAATACCAACAACACACATCATACGTACCACAACAACCCATACCGCCACAATACACCTATACTCACGCAAGAACACCTGGTGTACCAGGAAATCCAACGTATGGACATGTCAATGACCCCACCATAGATGAACTCAAAGCAACAGTGCGGGATATGGCGAAGCAAATGCAAAACATGCTCATTACGGGTGGGAAATCCGAAATATCATATGACTTGGACGTATACCCATTCGACACAAACTTACGTATGCCTGCATTTCCGCCAGGATATGTGTCACCCAACTTCACTAAATACAAAGGCAAAACAAATCCCATTGAACATCTTCGCGAATTCGCAACTAACTGTATGGATATCGCCTACGAACCCACATACCTGATGAGACTCTTTTCCAAAAGTTTGGCGGGTCAAGCCCTTGAATGGTTTTCAACGCAAAAAGATATCCAATCATGGGATGAGCTCAAAAGAAGGTTCCTAAAAAATTACGCATACAATATTGACATGGACACCTCTATCACTAGCTTGTGCAATCTCACACAAGAAGAGTCGGGTGAGACATTTATCCCGTTCTTCCAAAAATGGAGAAGCCTCGCTAGTCGATGTCACATTGACATTCCTGAAAGGGAAAAGGTCGACATGTTTGTCCAAACACTTCTAGGTCCCCTCAAATTCGCATTGCAAATACATTGTTGCACAACCTTCACAGAATTAGTGGAAAAGGGGGTCCAAATTGAGAAAGCCCTTATCGCAAAGGGAGAACTGAAGTATGGCTCCAAAAATACAAACACCAACACACCCGCTGACAAAAACAAATATTGGGTCAAGAATAAACATGTCACAAACGATGGTGTTGTAGACGCCAAGACTGCAAGTCCCGTATTGGCTCTGAAAGGGGTACAACAACAAAATAGACCAACAACGACATCGACACCTCCCCCCAATACTCCTTCGAACAATCAAAATGGTCAAAACCGTCAAGGACAATATCGTCAACCAAGACAATTCCCTAGGGGTCGCACATACACCAATTTAGGTGAACCCATTGCAGACGTCCTCAAGAAATGCATTCAACATGGGGTCATCACACTTCCGGAAATAAAACCTTATGACCCCGGACAATTCAAACCAGCATGGTGGGATGACAACGCAATTTGCGAATACCATCGGGTCAAAGGGCATACAACCTCCAACTGTAGACAACTGAAAAACGTAATTCAAGACCTTATTGACAATCACACTATCGAAGTAGGTGGATCGCAATTCAATTCCAACTCGGATCATACTATACACAAGAATCCACTGCAGGATCATGGTCCCCATAATGCTTCCACTTCAGCTAACTTCACCCGAGCCAAGTACGATTACTCTGGGGGACCAATAATAAATAATGTTAGAACAGATGAGGAATACATCCACACCACCACGATCAAGAGAGCACCACAGTGCAATGCTACTACGCGAAGTGGCAAGGTCACTATACCCGATCTGCCTCCCCCTAGACAAGCCAAGATTATTATAGGAGGCCCATCTGCTAAGCAATCACAACCAGCTCCATCAGCTAAACAACCAAAACCTGTCTCAACCCCACAACCGGGAAAACCGAAAAGTCAGTTCAATCTCATTGACCAACTAGGAAAGACTCCTGCGCAAATATCTATCCTTGAGCTACTTCGCATTTCTCCCGCACACAAAGAAATCCTGGATAAAACTCTCTTAGAGTCATCGGTCCCAAAGGACATCGATGTCAATCAGTTTGAAACTATGGTGGGATATCTCACCACACCGCACCATGTCACCTTCTCAGATCAGGATTACTCATCATCAAAAACCAATCACAATGATGCGTTACACATAGAAGTTTTTGTTCACAAGCACAAGGTTAGACGGGTTTTAATAGATGGCGGAGCAGGATTGAATATATGCTCCCTTAAACTGGTTAAGGCTCTTGGATTCTCTGATGCATGCGTAGACCCAACAAAAATCATAGTGATCAAAGCATATGATGACGAGGAACGCTCTTCGCGAGGTGTTATCTCTCTCCCTATCAGAGTGGGACCACTCATTGTCGACACAACTTGCCAGGTCCTGGATTTAGAACTACCATATAACATTTTACTTGGCCGTCCATGGATCCACGCTTTGAAAGCCGTTCCGTCAACTTACCACCAATGCCTCAAGTTCCCTTTTGACGGTACAGAAATCACCATATACGGAGACCCCGACCCTTTCCAATATTGTACCAATTTAAGGGGTGTCTCTGAAAACCAAGTACCTATTAACCGGGAAGCACCTGGCTCCTCGTCCAAATACATCGACCCTTCCATGCTCGGGTCATCTTCCACATCTACTCCATCCACGTCTTCGGACGTATCACAACCCTCCACCAACCTTAAGCCCGAATCAACTGATAAAATCCAGGACCTCGGCTGCGGAGAGTTCAAACTAAATACAGCATACAACATAACTACAATACCTACTCCTCCAAAGATATATGGTCGACCATGTTTCAGAATGGAACCGCAAGAAACATTCAAAGTTCCACCGAATACAGTTTTCATCAAGTGGGGAGACATGAGTGATGAAGATCTTACCGACATCACAGGATGGATCTACAAGGACACAGTCTCACTACCTCCACTACCAGTCCAGAAATATGGCAAGGGTTACAATATCATGAAGGCTAAAGGCTACGATGGTACTAGTGGCCTTGGGAAAAATAAAACTGGTCGAAGAGAACCCATAGAAACTTTCCAAATTCCGAAGTATCTTGGATTAGGGTTTGGTTCACTCGACAATGACGATCGACGTACCCATGAACTTTCCAGTGAGCGAGTACATGCTTCTGAAAGTGTTGAGACTACCGAGGAATACCTCACTGAAACAGACTCTCACGAGTGGGAATTTGGCTCCGAACGATCCCTAAGTGACTGTTGTCTTGATGACTTGTTTGTCGAACCAGGGGAATTGACCTCTGAACAACGATTTTGGAAAACATTCAAAATTGAGCAGACACCAAATAGTCAAAACCCCACTACCACGTCTCATGACATGCAACAGCCACCACCCGAACCCCCTCAGTCTAATCTATCCGAAGTATCAGATGATATTGATAACCAGGGCTCTCAAACCTTCACCCCTTATTATGATAACGAATATGACACTAGTGAAGGAGAATACTGGATAGAGTCCGATGTCGAGTTAGACGATGATAACCTCATCTACAACATCAACGCATCCATTTGTATGCTATCGGCATCCTCACCCGAATTCACTAGCCTTGACGATGGCATTTCATTAGTCTACCCTGAACTAGTCGATTGGGACCAACAAGGACCGCCAGTTCTGGACACATTCCAAAATGATGAAGCCATTGCTGAATTCATGGGATTACGTGAAGGCATACCAAGTGGCGATCACAAATCAGGATTTTCTATTGATCTAGACTGCACGGCATACTTCGGTGAGATGGTTCAGTCCTCTAGTCGCAAAAGTAAAAATAAAGTAAAAAATGAAACGTCTCTAGGTGAAAACCGAAAGGCACCTCTTGACGGTAAAATAGTAAAAACAAAGGACGTATCTGCGGGTGAAAACCTCTCGGAGGCGCCCAAAGATGGAGGACTGGACTTTCTCCCCGTGCAACAGGAGAGATCGGCCATGCTTGTTGAGGACACCATAGAGGATAACATTTCGACTCCAGAAGACCCCAAGATGGTCCTATTTGCGGCATCATTGACTGATGAAGAGAAACCGGAATTTCATAAATTCTTTGCAGAACGGAAAATAAACTTTGCATGGTCCTACACCGACATGCCAGGATTGGACCCCAAACTGGTTCTACATCATCTGCCACTAGTACCCAATGCTAAACCAGTCAAGCAGAAGTTGCGCAAAATGCACCCACAAGTTGCTCTATTGGTTAAGGCAGAGTTAAAGAAATTACTGGATGCCGGATTCATAAGGTCTATAGATTATGCTGAATGGATTTCCAACCTAGTACCGGTGACAAAGCCAAATGGACTAATTCGGGTATGTACAGATTTCCGGGACCTAAACAAAGCATGTCCAAAGGATGACTTTCCTTTGCCCAACATTGACATCATAGTCGATTTAACTGCAGGACACGAGATGCTATCCCTTATGGATGGTTTCTCTGGTTATAATCAAATCCGCATTGCTCCTGAGGACCAACACAAAACAGCATTTACTTGCCCATGGGGTACATACTGTTGGAACGTCATGCCTTTCGGTCTCAAAAATGCAGGTGCCACATACCAAAGGGCTATGACTACGATCTTCCATGATATGATGCACAATATAATGGAAGACTATGTAGATGACTTATTGGCCAAATCAACAACAAGGAAAGATCATTTGAAGGTACTTGACAAAATTTTCAAGAGACTAGAAGAGTACAAGGTTCGATTGAACCCTAAGAAATGTGTTTTTGGGGTCACGTCAGGTAAGCTATTGGGGTACATAGTTTCCCGAAGAGGCATAGAGGTCGATCCGGCAAAGGTTAAAGCAATCATAGACATGCCTCCACCCAGAGGGATCAGTGAACTCAGAACCCTACAAGGCAGAGTGCAATCTATTCGCCGCTTCATAGCTCAATTGGCAGATAAGTGCCACCCATTCCAGTATTTGTTACGCAAAGGTGTCCCCTTTGTATGGACAGATAAATGTCAACAGGCCTTCCAGCAAATTAAAGATTACCTGCTATCACCGCCAGTCCTCATGTCGCCTATTCATGGAAAGCCATTAATTCTATACATCTCAACCACTAGTTCAGCACTGGGGGCATTACTGGCTCAAAATGATCATGAAGGGAAAGAAAGAGCAGTCTACTACATCAGCCGCACACTGATCGGTTACGAGCTGAATTACACATACATTGAACGTGCATGCCTCGCAGTTGTCTTTGCAGCCCAAAAACTAAGGCATTACATGCTCAATCATCAGACACAACTAGTTGCCAAAATTGACCCATTGAAATACCTATTAAGTCGAGCAGCGTTAACAGGCCGATTGGCAAAATGGGTCATGATCCTAAGTGAGTATGACATACAGTATGTTGAACGCAAGGCGATAAAAGGGCAAGTAATAGCAGATCAACTGGCAGATGCGCCAATGCAAGCCTCTCATCCATTGGTAACTGACTTTCCTGACGAATCCATTTTTCACACGGAACCAGCAACACCATGGAAACTGTATTTTGATGGGTCCCACACTGGTCATGGCTCAGGGGCTGGAATCTTGTTCATCACACCACAAGGGGATTCAATTCCTAAGTCATTTCGAATTGCTTTCCCTTGCACAAACAACATTGCCGAATACGAAGCACTAGTTACAGGTCTCAAGCTGGCAATCAAATGGAAAATTCAGACATTGCTTGTATTCGGGGATTCCCAGCTGGTAATCAAACAAGTGAATGGTGACTATGAAACAAAGGATGAGAAGTTGCTTCCTTACAAGAGGATGGTGGATAGTTTCCTAACATACTTCCAATCAGTGTCTTTTGAACAAATCCCCAGGGTACAGAATAAGGCAGCAGACGCAATGGCTACTATTAGTTCTCTCTTGGACATCCCTAAAAATGTGTCGCAATTTGAGTTCCTAGTAGAACAGCTGTTGATACCAGCATATGATATCCCAGAGTCGGAAATGGTTTGTGAACTTGTTGGTCCCCACTCTCCTTGGTATCAGGACATTTATGACTATCTAAAGACTCACACCCTTCCATCGAACCTATCCAATAACCAAAGGAAGTCCTTCATTAGAAAATCTGCAAGGTATGCCATTATCAGTGACACCCTATACCGCCGTAGTTTCGACAGTACCCTCCTTAGATGTCTTGACACCGATGAAGCATGTACGACCTTACGAGAAGTACACGACGGTATATGCGGATCTCATTCGAGTGGTCCTACTCTGGCTAAGAAACTAACGAGACTTGGATATTATTGGCCGATAATGGAAACAAATGCAATAGAATATGTCAGAACCTATCGCAAGTGTTAGATCCATAGTGATTTGGTCCATGCCCCAGCACAGGAACTTTGGCCAATCACTTCTCCATGGCCCTTCGCTCAATGGGGACTCGACCTCGTGGGTAAGATCCATCCAACCTCCTCCAACGGCCATAAATTCATTATCACCGCCACTGAGTATTTCACAAAGTGGATCGAAGCCATTCCATTGACATACATTACAGGCAAACAAATATCAAAGTTTATCCTCAATTACATCATTTGCCGGTATGGCCTCCCACAGTCCATCATCACTGACAACGGACGTCCGTTCAAAAACCAAGACGTACGTGAGTTATGTGAGCGATTCCATATCCAACACCACTTTTCATCCCCATACTACCCCCAAGGAAACGGCCAAGCTGAGGCGTCGAATAAAACCATTATCAAGATCCTTAAAAAGACTGTCAATGACGCTGGCCGCGATTGGCACATACAACTTAACCCTGCTCTGTGGGCTTACCGAACTAGCATTCGTACGCCTACGGGAGCTACCCCATTCACCCTGGTTTTTGGCGCGGAAGCCATCTTACCCATTGAGGTCGAAATTCCTTCACTACGGGTCTCTTTGAAGGGTCTAGCTAATGAAGAGGAATACCGACAATCACGCTTGCACGAGCTGGAAATGCTGGATGAAAGAAGACAAAACTCATTGAATCACCTCCAGGCATATCAAAATCGCCTTTGTCGCAGCTACAATAAAAAGGTCATGGTCAGAAAGTTCGACATTGGCGACCTGGTTCTCATGCAGAACCCTAAGAACCAAGCAGACAGAGAAAAACCAGGCAAGTTTGAACCAAACTGGCTGGGTCCATATATCATCATATCTTCTTTTGGTTCTGGAGCATATCAACTGGCGACTCCAGATGGGGAACAATTGACTGAACCCATCAACAGCTTACACCTCCGAAAGTTCTACGCATAGCATCAGAGGACAAGGCTGGAGGGCCCTAAAATACAAAAAAAATGAAAAATGGAGAAAAAATCGTCACCTTGATGAAAACCTGGCAAACAGGCGTCTTGGTGACACCAAAAAAATCAAAAAATCACAAAAATAGTAAAAAGAAAAATAATTCGTCCAATTGTGAAAACCTGGCAAACAGGCGCTTTGGACAAGTACCATGGTGAAAACTTGGCAAACAGGCGCCATGCGTAATCAATCATTGCTCTGCCATCTATTGTCGCTTGGTCTAAACTTGGCTTAGGATGAAAGCTATCTTCGCCATTATTCCGCAAGTCACCATCACATCCTACTCTACCTGTCCTAGTGGATGAACGATTGACATCAAGTCCTGACGACTATTTGTCTAGTAACTCAACAGCATCCTATCCGTATCCCTTGCAAATGGCTAAGTCTTAAACCTAACTGGGGGCACAATGTTTATCATGCGACTGCAGTGGATGACACGTGAGATCAAAAAACATCACAAAATGTCCTGAAAAAAGACAAAAACATCATAAAATGTCCTGAAAAAAGACAAAAACATCATAAAATGTCCTGAAAAAAATAAAAAATAAAAAATAAAAAAAATCATAAAACGTCCTGAAGAAAACCAAACAAAGCAGTCAACCGCGCAAGGCACACAAGTGCATTGTCATCTCTAGTCTAAGTCAATCAAGTCAATAATCCATGTCATTGTCCGAACTACGTTGTCTCTGCGCATTTGCTACGTAGGCAAGACTCATACTTGAGTCCCCGAGACATTAGGTCAGTCCTATTAGGTTTGTCAAAATAAATCATGGCGTAATCTTTGCTCATCAAGACAACGTCATTTGGTCGTGTCGAACTACGAGGTCTCTGAGTGTATGACGTAGGCAAGGCCATCTATCGATGAGCCCCCGAGGCCGCACTAGGTCAGTCCATTAGGGTTCATGACACTAAAATGGCACACACGTCAAAAATCTTCAATCAATCTTCAGATAAGAAAACTCCTGAAACAAAGTAAAGCAATCTTTTATTCAACATGACACTCGCATCATGACAATATCGGCATCTAATCAAACACAACTCAACCTCAGTCAAACATAAGTCAAAGCAAACCAAATCATTATAACCGGTCAAACTGTCAAATTTTGGTTCGTCTTCAGATGAGTCCTTCTGAAAGATAACCTCTGTCATTTACGCCTTAGGATGTGTCCTTCCTAGGCATCATCATCGTCATTCGGCCCTTCGAGCGATCCTCTTGACATCTAAGGATCACTCTTCCTGACGTTAGCATTCTTCAGATGAGTCCTTCTGAAGAACCAACTCTGTCCTTTATGCTTTAGGATGTGTCCTTCCTAAGCATCGTCATTATTTTGAGGGATCCCTTACGACCATTAGGGATCAAATCCTCCCGACATTCGGCATCATTCAGGATGTGTCCTTCCTGAATTCACCAAGTCTCGACATTTTCAAGACTTTAAACAATCAGACATCTTGACATCGTCAAACATGACACCTTGGCATCAGAACAATGGCTACCCAGATGCACTTGACAAACACTTGGCAACTGTCTTTTCATCTCTTATCATGTTATTAGTTTTTCAGCGAGATCCCACTAAGCAGGATTTAGAGAAGCAGCGATGTAGCATGACAATTGACACGCATGACTACTAGCTTCTCAGCGAGATCCTGATCTTGGGATTTAGAAAAGCAACGACATATCATGATAGAGACTTTATTTTTGTAATTTGGCAATCATGTCACTAGTTTCTCAAGGATGTCCTGGAAACAGGATTTAGAGAAGCAACGATGTTTCCTGATCTGTCATTGTCTTTTTCTGCCTGTGGTTGATTATGACAACAAGACTGGGGCAAGCACGCTCCTAGTATGAGTCATACTCATCCTTGTCTGTGACTATTTTGTCTTGGGTAATGGTGCGACCTTGCACACCTAGATCTACGTCATATCTTGGTGTTTGTTGACCATTACGACAGTTTGCCCAATGATGATTAAAGAGCAACAGATATTAAAAGTCCTAGGGTAAGGTTTTGAAGGATTTGTATCTTCTCATAGGTCTCATATCTTCTCCTCTTTGGTCTAGTCATCTTCTCTCGTCAGTCCCACCATCTTCTCTCGTCCATCCTGCGATGATATCCTGTGTCATTCAAAAAAATGTAAGTGCATACATGATATATCCATTGCATTAGGTCCATACATACACATCCATGGCATTAAATAGTATCATACATGGAATTACATCATATACATAATCACAAACATGGCATTAACATAATCATCATCATTGCATCTTTTACATAAAGGTATCATGCACATCATTAACATAAGCATATGAATAGTGCATCATTATGGCATCAACAAACAAATCACCACATAGACATCATAATACATAAATGGCATCATAAATTAAGCATCATATATCATACACACATAATGCATAGAACATCACATAACACATATAGGTCGCATCAAAACTGCATCATCATATAAATCTCATCTCAAAAATATGCAATGTCACAGGATAGAGTCAATGGATATCCCAAAAATGGAGCTCGCAGGCTCAACAATAAACATAATGTGTCCAAATACAAATATGCCCCTAGGGTAGGCTCTCATCATCCCCTCGGGGTGAAGAATGTGGTGGTGGCCGAGGCCCTGTCACTGGCTCTGAAACAATGGACGGTCCTGTAGTGCCCTGTGGCTGTGAGGATGAGGGAACTGCGAATGAGGGCATCATCTCAACAGTAGTAAACACCTGTGAGGTCACTGCTGCTGGACTCTGAAAAGCGGTAGGATCTGTCACTGGTGGCTGACCCTGTACTGACCTCTGAGCTGAACCGATAGAACCCTGACTGTGTCCCGAATGATGACTCGAGTATGCCTACGGGAGTGATGTGATCTGTGGCCTGATGTGTGTCCTGTGGAAGTCGACCCTCCGACACTGTTGTGGCTCCTGGTACCACTGCCACTACCCGACCTGTGTCCACTGCCTATCCTCGTCTGTGATCGAGACAGGGTAGGATCTCGCTGCTCTGGTGGCACTGCCTGCTCATATAAAGTCCTGTACTGACCTAGCCTCGTGCTCACCCTGGCCAACTCCCGAGCCATGTCCCCTATGGGTCCTGAACATAGGGCTGCAAACTCTGTGCACCATCGCGATGAATCCTGCTCGCGGATCACCGCCTGATCCCGCTCCACACGGGCTACCTCTAGTGCTGACTGTAGGGATCTCACCTGTGTCTGGCTGGCATCTAACCTCTGCTGCAGATCGGCCCACTTTCGATCCAGGCTATGCATCCGGTCTCCTCCACCACCATCCCCTCCACCCTATCCATCCATCCACCGCCGTCCTCCACCACCTCCTCCACCCCTCCACCATCCATCCTCTGTCCACCTCCGTCCCCCCTGTCCTCTATCCTTCCTCCTCCATCCTCCAGGGGTCGCATCCATCCTTCCACCATCTTTCCTTCTTCACATTCTTGTCCATCCGCCATTCGCCCCACTGCCATCCTCCGTCATCACCACCCTCGACCTCCCTCATCACCCCGGCCCCCGTCTCCACCTCGACCTCCATCATCACCCCGACCTCCGTCTCCACCTCGTCCTCCATCATCACCCCTGCCTCCGTCCCTCCCTCCATCACCACCCCTCCCTCCATCTCCATCCCTGCCCCTGCCTCTGCCTCTGCCTCTGCCCCCATCTCTGCCTCTGCCCCCTCGTCTGGCTCGCGGTACTCATGGAATCACTGACCGCCTGTCAACTGGTGCTGGCCCGTCAGGATCTGTCAATGGTACAGGTCGGCGTGCATGCCACCATAGATCATAGGCTGGTGTGGTACCTGGATCTGCTGCCCCACCTCTCCAACCCTAGGCCTGGGCTACTAACCCGTCAATCTGCTGTGTCGCGAAGGCCACTGGGATGGCCGGCCCCCATTCATACTCTCTAGACGATCATGCATACTCTGCCGTCCCCATGGGTACATCCTACTGCTCCCCGAACTGTCTTAGTACACGCTGTGGCAGATACATCTCAATAATCAGAGACGTCTGTACTGTCCTGCCAATCAGGTATCGATACTGCCTGCAAAAACTGAGATGCTCGTCCTCATCATCCCATACCTCACAATCCCTGTAGGGTCTCCAGATGAAGGTCACCATGGTATCAATCCGATGCTGCCACCACCCTGTCTCACCCATATGGTTCTGCTGTAATGCGTCGGCATAGTAGTAGGAGTAAGGCATCCCCGCGGCCAGCTGTGGTCTGTCGATAGGAGGGCGGAATATGGCAATACGCTCCCATGCCCAGATCATCATCAGTGTGGTCCCACAGGAGATACTCTCTCCTCTCCTGTACACAACGTCATGCAGCTGATGATAAAGTGTCCCCAGCAAACAAGGACCCCATGCATAAACTGTCCTCTCTCGTCGCATGCCGACCATGACATCCCCCCAGCCAATCGGAAATCCGTGTCCTCGTCGGTCTGGAACCAAGATGCCACCAATCAGAGTCGCCAAGAATGCATCAAAGCGACTGTAATGCTCCGCCAGGAAATCCCAATGGATCTCGTAACCCTCAATGCCGAGTCCGGCACCCTGATCCTGGTAGTACGCCCGGAAGGTCTGCTCGCCATGACGGGGATCGTACATGATCCGCTCCCCTCGAATCGGAATCCGGAGAATACGGTAGACGTCCTCCAAAGTAATCGTAGCCTCACCTGTCGGCAGGTGAAAGGAACAGGTCTCTGAATGCCATCTCTCGCACAGCGCCGTCAGTAAACCCCTGTTCGCCCGAATGGCGGGCATGAATGCAACATGGAATAAGCCGAGTCTCATCAGTCGTCGCCGCTCTCGCGGGCCTAGCTGATCGCCAAACCGAAAGGTCCTCGGTCTGCTCTCCCTCGTGTAAATAGGGGCAAGCTGCCTCTGCAAAAAGACGAACACGGCATCAGCACCTTTTTGGACAACTATGACCGTCATGGACAATAACTTAGGGCATGAAGGCATTAAAACAAGTTAAAGAAAGAAAACAGGCAAATGCGTCGCAAAAATGCAATTGCGTCGCAAAAACACAAATGCGTCGTTCAAAAAATCAAATGCGTTCCAACAAATCAAATGCGTCGCTATATTTCATTTGCGTCGCGAATTTAGGTGTTTGCGTTGCCATTTCGCTAATGCGGCGCGGCATTACACTTGCGGCATTCGAATAATCAGTTGCGTCGTATAATATCGATTGCGGCTTTCGGTGGGTCAAATGCGATGCGGTTAAGCACTTGCGTCGCACCAAAAATCGAATGCGGCGCGTACCGCCGGTGTGTTTCGTTTGTTCTCTGCACTTGCGTCGCGACGCATCAAATGCGGCGAACGCGAAGTCAATTGCGGCTTACGCGAACGCGTATGCGTCGCGGCGCATTCGTTCACTATCCTAGAAAGCATAAAAAAGCACGTAAATCGAAAAAATGACAAAGCAAGTTTAGTGTACATACCGCAGGTCCTGAGCCCTCTGGCCGTCTGAAGGTCCTCACGATCTCTCCGCGGTGCTCTGTCACTGGAATCACCATCGTCGCTGCTGCGCCTTTTGCTCTGAGCTCTCAAGATTTACAAGGTGAATAGTGAAAGTGAATTGACTTTTACCCCTTTGACCATCTATTTATAGGGTGAAAGTGACATTTTTCAACTGCAGTTAATACTGGAGGCTCATTTCCGCGCCTTTGACCTCTCCGTAAGTTGCTTTAAACATGTCAGAATTTGAAACCGACTGCGCCGCTATTTTTCTGACCATCAAATTGATTTATCGGGACCTTTTGCAAATTTTTCTGGCGCCGACCCAAAATTTGAAAATTTCCCGAGGGGGCAAGAATACTACGTACGCTTCAGCAGGGGCATATTTACGGCTTAATTTTCTTTTGTCTGTCACGACCAAGCGACATTATGACAAGAGGGGCAAAATAATAGACACTGAAATGACCTAGGCCTGCAAGCTTCATTTTTACCACTTTCGTCCTAGCATAATTAAGCTATTTAATTATGTCCTTGGTCCACATTCGACTATTGATTAAATAATTCATAATTATTTAATTAATTCATGTCATTTGTTCCTCCTTGATTATTAAATAAATAAATAATATTTATTTATTTAATACATCACTAATTATCTAAAGTCTTCCTTTGATTAAATAAATTTCATAATTTATTTAATTTCCCTTTAACATTTATGTCTTCTTGATTAATTAAATAAATTTTATTTATTTAATTACGTCACTAATTAAGTCCCCTTCTTCTAAAAAAAATTAAATAAATTCTTATTTATTTAATTCTGTCCATTTTCCACTATAATTAAATAATTTATTTAATTATTTAATTATTCATTAGCTTTTTCTCCCATTAAAATTAAATAAATTTGATTTATTTAATTTAGCCATTCTCCTGAATTTTGAATTAAAATCATTATTTAATTTCAAAATAATTCTTTTATCACATTCCTCCATAATTAAATAATATCTTTATTATTTAATTACTTGCTAGTTATCTGGAGTAAATAAATCTTATTATTTAATTTCTCCAGCAACCTCTTTGTCCGTGCCAGCCTTATCTTCCAATTTAATTCTTGACTTTTGACTTCTCATTCGATTTCGACCGTTGATTGAATTATTTCATAATTCAATCTCCACCCTTCATTCTTACCTGTTGCCCTAATTTTGACCTAACCCTAATGCACATATCAACATTCAATCTTAAACATTGATCTTAGGGTTCCTGTCATCTTTTCATCCTGGCCACACGTTCAAAATTGCAATTTTTATAAAAGGGCAATTTTGACCTCATTTGGATCTCTCTCTCAGTCTTTAGCTCATTTTGGCTTCTTGCACTCTTAGTCTATGTCAACTTGCTGTCAATTTAGGGTCATAGTCATTTTAGCTCATTGTAGGGTTATTGTTATTTTCTGCAAATCCTTCAACACTTGCATAGGGCTTAGTCTTTAGTTATAGTTGCTCACATAAATCTGAGGGCTTTATTATTTATCTGCAAGCTAGGAGGTATAACAGAGATTAATCATGGAAGGTGGAGACATAGGGTAACACTATCCCTTTTGTCTTCACATCACTTCCATTGTGCTTTGTTATTTTCATAGGAATTTTGATTGTTATTGTGCTAACACCTTTAACTAATTTTAGAATTTTCCCTTGATCACAGTATCCAAGCTTGAAATAGGATGTAGATGACTTGAAATTATTTGTTGAATTCTTAATAACCTTTCAACACCTAATTGCTTGACAAATTTGCATATTCAAGTCTACAAACACACATGCAAAAGGGGAAATAATGGTTAAGGGTTAGGTTATAGGGATTTTCCTTGGTCAAATCCCACTTTGGTATTATCAAACCCTTAATGAAGAAATGGAATGAAATGAACAAGGAAAGATGAATAAACAACATGCAGATGTCCTAAACTCACCACAACCTTGTTGAAGAAATATGAAGATTTGTCAATGGTTACTCCAAGATACTTGATTGATTCTTGATTGAATAATGCAAAGTGCTCAAATGTGAATGAATGCTTGGATGAATTAGTGGGTGAATTAGGTGTAAAATGGATGGAAAAAAACTTATTTATACACAATTGTGCTTTAGTAACCCAATGATACCTCATCATAGGCCGATATAAGGTAATTTTGAATAAAAATCAGAAAGAAAATTTGAAATATTTTGAATTTGGAGCCAAGAGGGACTCAATTGCCACCCATGGTGAATGGGTTCCACCTTGGACTTGTAAGTGAGTGTCGGGGATTAAGTTACATTCAATGTTGTTTGTCGAGTTTATATTCAAAAACAAACTTAATTAATCATTATGAGTGCATAAAGGGGTCAAATAAATCATAAGAATGGTGTAAATAGTGAAATCAAGCCTAGAAAAGCATGAAATCTTGTTACAAGACTTTACAACACTTCAAAATAGG
>VDFB02252616.1:78789563-78855020 GCA_007258455.2 Sequoia sempervirens | reverse complement strand
AAAATGTCCTTGCGTTGAGCACATGTCCCTGATAGAATTTCCCCCATTGACACAAGAGACAAGCACCAAGTGGATGCATTGCAGAAAGGTGATGTGGAATTTCTTAGTCATAATTTATTTTCCTAAAGTGGAAGGTGTAAAAGGGGAATTTTTGAGAGGGGTACATATTCGCGCCTATACATTTTGCCCCCACTTTAGCAAGCATGAGTGCCAATAATTTTTTAGTAAAGTAGATTGAAAGGTTTTAGAAATTTATACTTGAACCGTCAAGGAAGTAGACTACAATTTGGCAAGCTTGAAAGTGTAGGGAAGGAAAATGGCTCCATAGGTACTCTCCAGAGGAGGATTGAACAAAGGACACCATAGATCCTTAGAACTATAGAGTTGATCAAAGTATATTGAAGGCTCATAGACCAACGATGAACACATCCTATAGGATGCAAATACTCTGTAGATCCTTGGATCTGCAAAGAAGGCACCCCCAGGTGATCTCTCTTGAAGGAAGCCTGATGTAGGGGACTCCACAAAGTCAGATTGGAAAGCACCTTCATAAGCGCACCTACAAAGCAACATGTTAATCCAAATACAAAACATATTAGAAAGTAAAAATGTAATCATAGAGAGAACGGACAAGAAATTGAAGGAAGAGAAAAAGAAAAAGACGTTGTTGATGACAAGGTCCCTTAGGAGCCAACGAAAAGGATCCTCAGGGACTCTCGGTTTGAAAGTCTATGCAGAGTGATTTTTTGCAACTCATTCAACATCAAAGGAATCCTTTGAAAGATGTTCACTTCATCAAAGAATTCCAAAGGAAGAAGGTCCCTCACAAGGGAAGGAATCAAGCTTGTTGGATAAAGACAAGCGAGGGGGTGTGGTGTTTGTCATAGAGTCTAACCCTAAGCATTCAATTACTAAGAACTAACACATAAAGTACGTTAAGAGATTAACATCAAATGCAAATGCACAAACACAACTAACACCATGTTATGTGAAGAAACCCAATGAGGGAAAACCACGGTGAGGATTAACTCACACTATAGAGAATATCAAAACTGATTACAAAAAGGCTCACTACCTGAGATAAGGCTCACTACCTGAAATAAGGACTCACTATCTAGACTCACTGTCTAGAGGGCTACAACCCAGAGGACTCACTACCATAGAGATACAAAGAAGACAAAGAAGACTTGTTATAGAGAGACAACAATCCCAATACAATGAAGATTCCACCACAATCACTTATCAACTCGCATGAATGATAGAGTTAGCCTTCTGCTCGCTACATTCAGAAACTCAAAATTTAAGCTCCACACTGAGAAACCACACACTTAACTCACACACTTTAAGAATAGCATCAAAGTCATGTTTTCTCTTACACTTATCTTCCTTCTTTTTGTTATGTATAATTTTCATCGTTAGCATATTTTGTATTTATTCTATCTCCAACCTTGAAAAGATATAAAGTCGGCCATCCAACTTCAATTTTGAATTAGGTAGGTGCCAAACATCCTAGGGTGGAATTAGAATGAGGGTGAACCAAAACACACACTTCATCAACTTCAAAATTAGTGCTTGACACATGGTCGAACATACCAGTGTAAAACACATAGGGGTCAAACCACAATAGTGGTTTAAAAATTTTAGGAGGAAGGAAATTTGATTTTTCTTCCATTCCCTAAACTCAAGGGGTTCGGTCGAACTATATGGTTCGGCCGAACCACCTTTTATGTTCGATTGAACATATGTGTTCGGTCGAAATATTTTAAGGGGTTTGGTTGAACCCATAAAAAAAAAATCGAATTGTCACTATCATTTTTTTCTTTTTTCTGCTTTCCCTGTGCTCTGTGCATGCAAAGAACGGTGAACACGAACCCGAACCCGAACGTGAACAACAAACAATGGTGAACGGAAAAATTGAATTCATCTCTCCATAGTTCATCAACCTGACTTGCATATCTCACGAGGTTTTTCAAATTCGAATTTCATAGAGTTCAAAATGCGTTTGTTTGTTAAATTTCTAAACCCTAAATGCGAAATTTTTCAAATTTGTTGATTTGAAACTGCATTTCTTTGAAAGTTTCTAAAGCCTTTTCAACATACAATATTTCTATGATACTTCATCAAAAACACTATTTGAATCTGCAGTGTTGCAATTGCTTGACATACATTTCTACTCTGTCAAAAAATTAACATGCCTTGTCTATGCTTCCACATTTTGCATACATTTCTACTAGGGCACCTCCAATTTATTTGAGGCATTATATCAAACAGTTCATGGTAATTTTTGACGAAGTATGACAGAAATAGTGTTTCCATTGTATGCACCCTATATCAAACAATTCATTAACAAATTTATTTGAGGTATTATATCAAACAATTCATAGTAATTTTTGACGGAGTATGATAGAAATAGTGTATGTTTCAATTGTATACTATATCAAACAGTTCATTAACATTTATTGTTTGAGGCATTGCATATCAAGCACTACTATCATACTCCATCAACTACTATTGAATTTATTTGAGGCATTATATCAAATAAGTTCATTAACAAATTTATTTGAAACATTATATCAAAGCGGAGTTCATGACAAATTTACGGAGTGCATACAATGGAAACTTGGATAAATTCTTCATATTTTTCCTTTGAGTCTTATGACATTACTCAAAATGGTTGGTGAATAATGTATGATTGAAGAATAAATTTAGAGGAAAGAAACTAGATTGTTTGAATAAAGAATGTATAATAAAATAGTTCTGTGGGATTAGGAGAAGGAATAATGAAGGTATTATTAAATTTTCTATTTTACAACTCAAAAGAGAATAAATAAAAGGGTGTGCCTTGTTTGTTGTTAGTTTTTATTTAGTAAAAGTGAATGAGAACCATTCAAATGAAAATAAACCTCCATTACAAAAAGTCTTAGGATGTCTAAATCCTAGAATGAACTCCTCATGTTTCCTCCTAAATGGGTGTTTTATTTTTTAATAGAGTTCATGCATGAATTAGCCCCTATATCTATAGATCCCTATCGAACAAACACTTCATATTTGCATGAATTAAAGGATTTCCTAAATGACATTTTAAAGAAAGGATTTATATGTTCTAGTGTCTTGTCATGGGATGCTCCAACTATTTTTATGAAAAAGAAAGATAAGACACTTTTCCAAGTTGTCTTGATTATGTATGTTCAATAAATAAAAAATTAACATTAATATCCACCGCCTAAAATAGATGACTTATTTTACTAATTGAGAGGGGTGGCCATATTTTAAAAAACAGGTCTAATATTCAATGACAATTAGCAAAGAATAAAGGAGGAATACATTCATAAAACTACATTTAGAACTAGGTATAGGACATCAAAATTATATGTTTGAGGCAATGCATATAAGACACCCATATACAAAATAGTACAAAAGAAAGAGCAAAAATGTAAAGAATGTGTGCTTGTAATCTATACTTGAGAGCATTAAAATTTTGAAATAAAACATAAAGAATAATATGATTTATAAATTAAATACATGAGGCTATTATATAATATCAAAAAAGACTATTTTAAAGTTTAAATTATTTTAATTTTAATTTTAGGGTAAATAATTTTGGTTGAATTTATGAATTAGAAATAGAAATTTTGAAAGGGCCCCACCCTTTTACAAAGACCAATAAAGAGACAAAAAATGATCAATCATATTGGCATGTACAGACAAATATATGGTTAACAAAAGTTAGAAAAATAACATCAATTAGAAATCCTCCACCAATGTGGGTGGCTTGGCAATGTATCTAATAATAAAGGGTTGTTTTTCCCAAAACATTAGTAGATCTATCATTTCACGACTTGAATCCAAAATTCTTCAAGGAACTATATCTTATTGTGAACCTTATCCTTTTCCATGAATTCAAACCTAGTTCAGGTTTGTAATGGAGTTTCCATCTTTAGTTTCCAAACTTGAGACCAAAGGGAATAAAGGGTTTCCCTAAATCTTCCTATTTTAACCTTCTTCATATTTTTAAGAATTATTGAGAAATGCAAGAAGTGTGATGTTTCAATTCAAAGGAGAATAGTGAGTGTGAACTCCAACTAATCCATCTGTAACATGATTCTTGTCTCTACCAATCTCCTCTAAATTTATCTTGACAAGACCTTCTAAATTAGTCATGTCTACAAGAGGACCAACTACCCCTCGATTATGCTCAAAGGGAGTCTCAACCAAATCCTAAGGTAAACAAGCATTCATCTCATCCTTATGTATTTTGTTCAACCTTTCCTTCCTCTAAAATTCCTAAACCTATAAAATACATAGCTATCTACGCATGACAACATGGTGAAAACACAAGAAAATCCTATAGCATGACATGTTGAACCCAAATAACCAAATTCAAAAATAATTTAATCTATAAGTATAAATAATTTGATGGTAGAAATTTTATACATATAAAAATATGATAAATGTGTGATTATTTTTCTTTCCACTCTATAAATTTTTGATGTGCTTGGCTATATAGTTGAGATGATTCACTCATAATGTAATGATAAAAATTTAGTATGTATGAAAGAAATATTTTCGAGACATCAAACTACCATTCTACATAACTCACACATGGAAATAAGAATATTATTTTATTTTAACTAAAGAAATTGTGTACTCTATCTTGAAATTACTAGTGTTTTGGAACATATGCCTCAATTTTAGGCAAAGGCATACACTTGTAACATGGAATAGATGGGTTAATTTTAATGAAATAAAATATGTTTTTATATTAAGAAAATTTTACAAATATATGGAACTCATACATTGAGAAATTAACTAAGATGTAACTCTGTATGAGAATTAAGATGCTCGAATAATTTATATACCTTCTTTCAATAATTAACATTAGAAATTAATACTTGGCTCATATTGTATACCCACCTCCCAATGGTCTTGGAATGGATGTATTTAGATGGAGAAGGATTTCAAAAAGCTCATGGTACTTGTACCCATCAAAGGAATGATATATAACACATGAACTTTATCTATGAAATTTGGTCTTTTATTGTTGAATTCTAGTATGAATGTTATCTATAAGGTGGAATTCTTAGTTGAGACTCTCAATCTACCATTTTTGGTTTCTAGTGTGATTATACAATATGCTTAAGTAGTAAGGCCTACAATATTGGTATTCAAAAGAGGTTTTGTTTGCTTAAGAAGAGACCCTATATTGACATATTCAACTTATCATTTATTATTCACATGCTGACGCTTCTTCCCACTCTCATGAGTTTCTAAGCAGGAGATATGAAAGATTTTATAGAGCTTCATGGAGGGATGAGTGAATTTAAAAAGAAAATATCATCATTTCTTTCTTGAGAAATCATGTTTGCATTGTCACTTGATTTACCTTTCATCTTTAAATAATTATGTTATCTCGTTAATATTAACAATAGCTCATCATAAACCCAGCTACATTTGAGCATGGTAGCCCAACACAGGTAAATGAGTGTGTTTTAGAAATTTCGTTAATGACTTAAGCATGTGGTCTTCATCTTTTTGAGAAAGTGGCTTCCTAGCTTATCAGTCTAATGTTTAATGGGTTTTGTAAATACTTGTGATATACCATTAGGATGTCTGGAACATATCTGAGAGCATGATGTCTTTAACTTTGGTGACTTTCTGGGTGCATAAGAGAATGTGCATATGTATTGATGTATTCAACCAATGTGCTTTTGTAACGTTATAATCAAACAATTGGTCATTTGTACTAGGACCCCACTGGTCTTTTTGATATTTTGTAAAATTTGTTACTCAGACTACAACTGGGGGTTTTCTTGTTGGTTCTTTCTTGCCAATATGTCCACCTGAACCAGCTATATGTAAAATATTATATATAAATAAAATTATAAGTGGTCTCCCACTTTTGCTTAAAAAAAAAAGTTCTTGTAAATGTCCACATCTTTTTCCTTGACATAGTTGCTATTTCTTAAAAGATTTCTTATGATTTTTCATAATGTTGGTCAATACTTTACTGTAAATATTCTATAGTCATACTCTTAAATGTCATAAGAATATGTCATAAGAGGGTTTCATCTTATAAAGCTATATTGATATTATATGCTCTTAGAACATCTTAGACACCTCCCTTGAAGCATTCAACAAATGACAAATAACTACCAACACAAAGTGAGATGTGTAGACACCTAAAAATGACCTAAGCCAGCAAGCTTCATTTTTACCACTTTCGTCCTAGCATAATTATGACATTTAATTATATCCTTGGTCCACATCCGACTATTGATTAAATAATTCATAATTATTTAATTAATTCATGTCATTTATTCTTCATGATTATTAAATAAATAAATTTTATTTATTTATTAAATACGTCATTAATTGTCTAAGTCTTCCTTTAATTAAATAAATTTCTTAATTTATTTATTTCCCCTTTGTCATTTATTTCTTCTTGATTATTAAATAAGCCATTTTATTTATTTATTTAATGCATGGTCTTAATTAAATAAATTGATTAATTTATTTAATTAATTGGTCTTATCTGCTAAATTAAATAATTAAATTTAATTATTTAATTGCCAATTAATATTCTTCTCATTTTAAATAAATTAAATTATTTAAAATGTCATCTCAATCTGAACTGTCAGTCCATTTTGATAAATAATCTAAAAAAGATTGACTGTACATATCTCTCAAATCATTATTTTGAATTAATTTAATTCAAATTAGTAATTAAATCTTCAAAATAACAGTGAGATTGGGTCTTGATTTTTTCAAATCTTTCTCTTTGGTCTTACCGTCGGGCAATCTTATCTTCTTGATTTTTTTCAAAATCTTCATTTCTAATTAATTTGTCTCATTTATTCTCCACTGTCGATCCGATTTTATTCTGACCGTTCGATTAAAGATTTTTCCCTAACCCTAATTAGGGATTCTTAGGTGTAATCTGGATCGTTCATTTCATTGATTTATCTCGTTCGTCCATTCGAAATGGCATTTTCTATAAAATACCATCTTCTTCTCATTTTTGGACAGACATTTGGCGTAATTACTATAGGCATTTATTTATTTACTCTCACATGTTCATGGTCATAGGCAATCTTAGTATTTCAATTTTGGCATTATTTTAGACATAGGCATTGGTTTGTAGACATAGTCATTTAGGCATATCAAATCCTTCGCATCTTGTTGTAGGGCTTAGGCATTTTAGATTGCTCAAAAGATGAATCTGAGGGCAACATTCTCCAGCAAGCAAAAAGGTATTACGAAAGGGAATCATGGAGGTATCAACAATCAGGTATAATTGTTCTTTCGTCTACTTCCTTTGTGTTTCGTAAAATCTTTGGGTTTCGATTATTATTTATTGTTTATTGCTAACTCTCCAAATCCTTAGAAATCCTTTGATTACATTGGTGAACCTGACATATTTGGACAAATAAAAAACCATTTTTGGAGTTGATTTCTTCTTGTTGCAGGGCTTGTTTGGTTTTTGTTGCAGGTTTGGCATCATTGTGGACAAAGCCAAAGATTCAACCATAACTTTCAAACGGCTGCATATTTGATCACAATTTTTTTTTTACAATTTGGGGACAACATCGCGCACTTTCATTCCAAAAATCAGATTTTTTTGATCTGGTTTTAATTTTTTATAATTATTTTTCTATTTTTAATAAAAAATTAATTTCGGGAGCAAATAATCAAATTTTTCAGATATGTTTACATTTCTAGAAAGATCTCTAAATTTTAATAGGGATCTAATCTTTAGTTTTTAAATTTGGATGTGAAATTATTAGTCAAAAAATACATCTTTTAAAATTGGTGTTTAACAAAGATTGGCTTATATTTCACTCACGGTTGTAGATCTGATCACAATTTTTTTTACAGATTTTGAATGACATTAGATGACTCTAGTAAAAAAATCATAATTTTTAAAGCTGTTTTGTAGTTTTTATAAAAAATTTATGATTTTTAATAAAAAATTAATTTCAGGTTCAAAACAGCAAATTTTTCTGATTTATTTAATTTTTTGGAAACCTCTTGAGATTTTAGATAGGATTTATTTTCTGTATTTTTCATTTTTCTATCGAAAAAATTTCTAAAAATCAGATTTGTTGTGACTAGCTAACTCTCTAATATTTGTTACTAATTTTTTCTTGTAGCATGTGGCGGTTACTATTCGTGGGTTGAAGATAAACACTAAACTACTAACAGATTGTCTTGTAGGTTCGATTTTCAAAGGCCAAACAACAAAACATTGTGTTTGCATTTTTAGTAGTGTAACTCACATTTTATTTGGTGCAATTAAAACGAACCTATGTCTTCTTTGATTGATTGTGCTTGCAAGATGGTAGGTGAGTATGCTCTCACTTGGTGAAAACCTTGTGATCAGAAAACCAGACCCATCTTTATTTGTTAATTACCCTTCATGATTCGGTATATCGGAGTATCCTCTCCCCTTGCGCATTCGTGCGATCCTGGGTGTAAGAGTTGTTCACCCACTCTTAGAACTTAACACCGTTTCGCGGGGAAAGTACTCACCCTGTGATCTTTACTCGTGACCGGTAGCACTTCGACACCGAGGGATTTTGTACCGTATATAAAGTGGGTTCTTGGGAACTTAAGAATCACGAGTGTGGTCTACGAGATGGGATCCTAGCGATTCCTCGCTTTATTTTGATCGGCGCCCCCACTCTAACTAAAATGCCCTAATTAAACACCTGTCTTTAATGTCCAAACTGCTCTATTGGTCATACGGCGATGGTAATGATTGCTGCCTCGAAGACACTACTCATCGATCCCTTGGAATAGAGAGCAGCAATTCTGGGATGTCACTACCCAAAGAATTTGAATTTGTGCTCGAAGGACGCTAATGAGCCGGAGGGGTTTCAAATGCCACTCAAAATTTAAGCTATCCCATTTATGAAGGAAAGGTGTTTATCACCAATCCGGGGTATATCGGTGGGCTATACCAAGTATACAAACCCTTGGCCTATTGGCCTTTTAGGATTGTACTTGTCTCATGTGTGCTTGCTTACACCAAAACATCGTGCTTGTCAAGTGTTTTCTAGATTACTCAAACAATATACACAATATTGACAAATCTGGACACAAACAATCGACCTTGGACAACTCAGACTTTTCAACAAGACATCAAAACACAATCTCAGTCCTCATTTTGAACTTAGACTTGGTATTGTCCATCATAGTCCTCATTTGGTATCTAGACTTGGCATTGGTCATTTTCCTTAGCCAACATCTTCATTGTCACCTTAGCATTTGGCATCCTTTCTTGACCAATTTTATCACCTTGCATTAGTCATTTCCCTTAGAAAAACATCATTATCACTCTGCATTTAACAACATCATGACATCCACCACCTTGTCTTCCCTTCACCAAGATATGGATAGGCTTGCTAGTAAAATCGAATACGAATTACTCTGTAGAGGTCAATACCAAGAAGCCTCAGACTTTAGGAGACAATTTATCCAAGCCGAAAATCAATGTCCTTCGTACCAACAACCCATCAGTCCTAGTCCTCCGTCCATCTACACTCACTACCAAAATTCACTTAACACAAATCCTATGCTAGTCCTTCACCTATTAATCCCGTCCAAGTCTGCATCCCTTATCAATCATCTACCAACTCATGTCAAGTCCCCACATCATACCATACTGATCCGGTCCAAGTCTCCATGTCCTCTTTCAATCAACCTTATACCAATCCAGTCGAAGTCTCCATGTCATATCCTTGTCCTTCAACAGTTAATCCAGTCCAAGACTCCATGTCCTATCTTTGTCCCTCACATGCTAGTCCAGTCCAATTCCCCATGTCATACCCTTATCCTTCACATACTAGTCCAATGCAAGTACCCATGTCATATACTAGTCCTTCACATACTAGTCCAGTCCAAGTTCCCATGTCCTATCCTAATCCTTTGGTCATTAATCCTTTTCAAGTCATCCCCTTACAAGCCACATCTAGTCATGAAATTTTTTTCATTGCTCAAAGTCAAATCCCATTGTCTAAACTTGAGGATACATGTCAAAATGAAAGCCCAAAGCATAACCTTATAATGTCACCCTCATGTCAAGAACAAGGTAGTCCATCCCATGACCCTATCTTAAACTCCATTCAGGGAGTCCTTCAAGACAATCATGACATCCAAAACACACCTATCCATGACAACCCCATCTTTGAACAAGACCCTATCATTGACCAAGAAGTCCAAATCCATGACAACCCCATCTTTGACCAAGACCCTATTGTTGACCAAGAAGTGCAAAATGATCCACTCCTTGACCTTTACGCCATTCATGATCAAACACTTTCCAATCCTATACAGATTTCGACTATTGATAGTTTCCAAAATGAGACACTTGCCTCCATTACACAAATAGACAATATTCCTCAAGCGCAAGAGTATTCCAATATGGACATATTTGAAAATGATCAAGCTATAGCTAAATTTACAGGAATCTATAACACTGACCATCATGATGGCTTCGACATTGACTTGGAAGTACCAACAGAATCGTCTGAACCTGACATGTCACAAGATCAGGCCAAAGATATCAGTCAAGAATATGTCCAACATGACAATGAAGCTAAGACACTTTATCAACTAGGGTCATCTATCTTTGTCAAAGCAAGCTTTCTTGCAGATGAAAATATTACAAGTGACAGTATCCACATACCTAATGATGGGTTAGCATCTTGCTTTCAAAACAAAAAATACCCCATTGCAAATAGAATCTTTCAAAGCATGCAATATCAAGGCAAAGGATTAGGAATACATGAGCAAGGCATTCTTGAACCAATACAGCTTCAAGAAAATTATAGACATCAAGGTCTTGGCTATTCCTTAGACAGCAAATCAAACGATGTCAGTGGTACCTCCTTGATACTGGGGGCAACCTTGTCAGATACAAATGTCAAAATGGAGTCCATGAGAAATCCTTGTCATAAGATTGCTGCCAAAACCCCCTCCACCCACACCATGAACTGTCATTTCATCATAAATAAACCTCCCTTTGGAACCAACAAAAACAAAAGTCTTACAAGTCAAAAGATCAAAATCAAATGTGAAAGGCCATTGAATCAAACAAAAGGACAAGTGGACAAATGAAATTAAAATGGATCCCAAAGAAAGATGGATCAAACAAAGACACCAAGTCAAATACAAAAGTTAATCACAATGTGGAGCCACAAGACAAGAGGACTCCCACATATAACACATGTCCACCTCCTTCAAAATGGCCATCAATCAAGACATATAAAAGTGTGGGTTCCAAACACCATCCCTCCAAAATCCGTCACCCACCATCCCAAGTTTGGAAAATAAAAAGTGATTCATCCAAGCATCCAAACAACCTTTCTACATCTACCATTATTTGTCATAATCCTACATCTCGCCTAAAGTCCAAAAATCCTATGTAAGAAATCTGTCACATCATGGCAACAACTTTTTACCACAAGGACTCTCATGGCACTCTATTGCGATGTGCATATTTTGATAAGGCCAACTCTAGTATCAGAAAGGATCATAATGACATCGATTAGTTGTATACAAGTGCTACGATCTTGACAAGACAACTCCTTCAGCAAGGTCATTATTGGCATATCATGGCACCAGTCTCTACATCAGCACCGTTAGTGGATTCAAAACAGTCAGTGGTTATCTAAAGCATCCAGGCTATTCACAAAATCAGAAATACAAAAAAAAATTGAAAAATTAAAAAATCGTCACCCTGATGAAAACCCGCAAATGAAAGTTCCGTGATACTAAAAAACGTAGCAAGTCAAGAAAAAGGAAAGAGAAAAAATTTCGCACCATCGGTGAAAACTCCTCGCAAATGTGCGCCCCGATAAGTACTCATATGATGAAAACTCCGCAAAATCGTAGCGCCATGTAAAATAAATCGCCTATGTGGACTCTATTAATTTAAAGTAAGTCATTTCTATATTCTAGGGCCTTCTTTGATATTAGCATCCTAATTACTAATCCATATCATTCCCACTTATCTTGGTCTTGACATAAAACTGACACACATAAATCATGCTTTGGGAAAACTCTTGACATGTCTATCCTTCGGTCATACATGATTCACAAAATATTGCGTCATTGATCACATGGTCTTTATTGTCCTTATAGGTGACAGCCATTCTGAAAATGACATTCTTAGTTCCCATGTCTCCCATCCTTTTACTTCAATGTTACCCTTGAGTCTCTTTATGCTGTCACCATTCATTTCTCGTCGTAAACGGTCTGGCGAAACCTATCATCCCATCTAGCCCTAACCAAGTCATTCCAAATGCAACGAGTCCAATTCATACAAGCACATTATCCAAAATTTTACTTTACTGCGTTCCTGGCCTGGCTGTAGACCTTGATACTTTCGTCACATTATCGCCATCGTCCTCACGTTTCAGATGCGCCCTTCCTATCGCCAAAACAACGTTGTCATCACTCTTATCAATTGGTATTCGCTTTGATCTAGGGTAATAATCATGTTTGTCCTTGATTCTCATGTAGGTACTAGCGCATTTGTCATGATCCTCTTAAACGTCAAAATCCAAAAAAATCATAAAATGACAAAAAGACCAAAAACATCATAAAAAGTCCTGAAAAAAAAAAAATCATAAATTGTCCTGAAAAAAGACAAAAACATCATAAAATATCCTAAAGAAAGACCAAAAACATCATAAAATGTCTTGAAGAAAGACCTAAAAATCATAAAACATCTTGAAGAAAAACACAAAAACATCCAAATCAATGTCAAAATATTAAAAATGGAGTCAAATTCAGTCATATCAATCAGTCTTCGTCATTTGTCCGAACTACGTTGTCTCTGTGCACTTGCTACATAGGCAAAACTCACATTTTGAGTCCCTGAGACATTAGGTCAGTCCCTTCAGGTTTGTCAAAATAAAATCATGATGCAATCTTTGGTCACCAAGACAAAGTCATTGGTCGTGTTGAACTACGAGGTCTCTGGGTGTATGACGTAGGCAAGGCCATCTATTGATGAGCCCTCGAGGCCGCACTAGGTCAGTCCATTAGGGTTCATGGCATCACACTGGCACACACGTCAAAAAGTCTTAAAGACAACATGAATCTTTCCCAAATGAACAAAACTCATCATGACAATCATTATCACAGCAAGACAATCTCATCGGCACATATCATCATGACAATATTGACATATGGCCAACACAAGTCAAACTCAGTCAAAACAAGTCAAACTTAGTCAAAACAAGTTCTATTCTAAACAAACTATCAACTCTGTTACCTTCGTGATGGGTCCTTCAAGAATAACCTCCGCCATTGGCGCCTTAGGATGTGTGTCCCTTCCCAGGGCATCGGCCCCTTTATCATTTCCAAATTTTTGAGGAATCCTTTTCTCGACACTTAAGGATCATTCCTCTCTCGGACAACAACGTTTTAGATGTTTCCCCTTTCCTCAAGAAATGGGTAAAACTCCGATACATTGGTGTTCTTAGGATGTGTCCTTTCCTAGGATATCAACATTATCTCGTGATGTGTCCTTCCCTATCATGGCAACCTTCGGCATCTTTCTTCCATCTCGCATCATTTAAATTTACATTGACACATCAATGCACCTCTATCCGCATTACCCTGGCAAACACTGACAAATTTCTTTGATCTTTATCATGTTATTAGTTTTTTCAGCTTAGATCCTACTTTGGCAGATTTAGGAGAAGTGGTACACGATCATGTCAATCGACATGCATGACTACTAGTTTCTCGAGGTCCCATTCTGGGATTTGAAAAATGAATGGCGATCACGGTAAGACTCTTTTTGTATTTTGACAATCATGCTACTAGTTTCTCAAGGATGTCCTAGAAACAAGATTTAGAGAAGCAGCGACGTTTCATGATTTGTCCTTGTCTTTTTTCTGCATGTGGTTGATTATGGCAAAAAGACTGGGGCAAGCACACTCCTAGTATGAGTCATGATTATCCTTGTTTGCGACTATTTGTCTTACGTGATGGTACAACCTTGCACACCTTGATCTATGTCATATCATGGTGTTTGTTAGCCATCACAACAACTGGCCCAATGATGATTAAGAGCAATAAATATTAAAATCCTACGGTAAGGTTTTGAAGGATTTGGTCTAGGAACTAACATGCATTTTCTTTAGTCTTGTCATCTTCTCTGTCCCATCTCATATAGGCATTGCATCCATATCATAATCCATATCTTTTTCATTAACATTTTTTTTGTCTCTTCATATTCTAGTTTTCTCATTAATTTCGAGAGCACACCCATGTTCTTGGAACCCGTCTTTCCTCTCGAGGGGGCATACCATAACCCTCCTTGTCATTCTTCCTCATCTTATTCCTAGTAATCACGTCTTGACTTATTTTCTTTGTCACAATGCGAAAAGCGACATTATGACAAAGAGGGGCAAAATGTAGACACCTAAAAATGACCTAGGCCTGCAAGCTTCATTTTACCACTGGGCCCTAGCATGTAATTATGACATTTAATTATGTCCTTTGGTCCATTATCTTCGACTATCGATTAAAATAATCTCATAATTATTTTAATTTCATCCATGCTCATTTTATTCTTTTCATGATTATTATTAAATAAAATAAATTTTTATTTATTTATTAAACAATGCCATTAATTATCTGTCTTCCCTTTTTTAATTAAATAAATTTCTTTTAATTTATTTAATTCCCCTTGTCATTTATTCTTCTTTCTGATTATTAAATAAATAAATTTCATTTATCAATAACGTATCACTTTTCACGGTCTTAATTGAAATAAATTGATTAATTTATTTAATTAATTGGTCTTACGTCTCACAAATTAAATACTGAATTTTAATTATTTAATTGCCAATTAATATTCTCTCATTTTAAATAAATTAAATTATTTAAACAATTCCTCAACTGAATCGGTTGGCCCATTTTGGAGGTAAATTCAAAAAAAAAAAAGATTATTTATTATCTCAAAAATCATTATTTTGAATTAATTTAATCTAAATTAGTAATTAATCTTCCAAAAATCAAGCAATTCTAAAGTGTGATTCTTTGATTTTTCAAATCTTATCTCGGGCCCACATCTTTGCCCTTGATTTTCAATTCAAAATCAGGCAATCTTATCTTCTTGATTTTTCAAAAATCTTCATTTTCTAATTAATTTGTCTCATTTATTCTCCACTGTCGATCCGATTTTATTCTGACCGTTCGATTAAAGATTTTTCCCTAACCCTAATTAGGGATTCTTAGGTGTAATCTGGATCGTTCATTTCATTGATTTATCTTGTCCGTCCATTTGAAATGGCCTTTTCTATAAAATACCATCTTCTTCTCATTTTTGGACAGACATTTGGTGTAATTACTATAGGCATTTATTTATTTACTCTCACATGTTCATGGTCATAGGCAATCTTAGTATTTCAATTTTGGCATTATTTTAGACATAGGCATTGGTTTGTAGACATAGTCATTTAGGCAATATCAAATCCTTCAAATATTGTTGTAGGGCTTAGGCATTTTAGATTGCTCAAAAGATGAATCTGAGGGCAACATTATCCTGCAAGCAAGAAGGTGCTACAAAAATGAATCATGGAGACTTCAAATATCAGGTATAATCGTTCTTTTGGTATTTCCATTGTGTTTTGTAGTTACTTTGGGTTTTTATCATTTTGATTTCAATTTAATTGATCTAATCTAATAATCCAGAAATTACCCTCAGTTACAAGATGCCTCATTTCCTAATATGAGGACAAAATAATAAATCAAAATATTAGGATGCAAGGTTGACCCACCTTTCCCAATACTTGGCTAAGTTTATCATCTATTGAGGAGTGGATCCCAACAACAATTGTGCTTAGTGCTTACTACTAATCCAAGGAATACCTATTCATTTTTTCTTTATTGTATGCCTAATGACTCCTCATCTCAAGTTAATTTGTGGGAATAGATTTTTATGCCCTCCCTATGACTAAATGGCTATAAGGAGGTGAATATGATATGGTGGAAAAAAATAAGATATAAGTTGGTTTAGTTCTCATAAACTCTCAAAAAATAATTGAATTCCTACATCCTAACTAGAAATACCATGAGGGGTTTAGATCCCATTTTAGACAAAAAATATTAATATACTCATCACTAGTTCACTTGGACCAACTAAAGAGATGGTGAACTAAGGGAAACTTAGTTGTATTGATAGATTAAAACTTAGTTATTTCTCTTTCCATTGTCCCCTCTCCACAAAACACCCTTATTTAAGTAGATTCCCATAAACCCATCTCACATATCACCCCTCCTAATTCTTTAAACTTTTCAAACTTCTTATTCCTCATACCTAATAATCTATCCTTCAAGCTCAACACTTCCCACCTCAATAAAATTGATCACCTTGATTCCCTAATATCCCTTTGGTTGATGTTCCTAGACCTCATCAAAATGGTAAGTGGATAAAATTGTGGAATGATGCAAATTAAATCTATTGCACTACCTTAATATGATCTTACAATAAGAATATGGCTACAAAGAGATTTAGAATGGAAAAAAATATGGATCCAAATAGAAAACTTGTTTGGCTTTAAAGCACTTACCAATAACAACTTTTCACCGAAGGCTGCTTCCCTTGAAATAAAACTTAGAATATTTGAACTTAATTGTGGTAGAGGATCTCAATTAAGAGATAGGCTACATTAGATGAAAGGATATAAGGGATACAAATTATTTTTTAGTTATCTCAAACATACGGCACTTATATAGATAATATCTATCGCTGATCCTTAGTTTATTCATTGTTTTTTTTATTCAATTATAATTTTTTTCAATTTCTATTAAACCAAACTCAAAATAATGGTATAGATTAATATTCTTGTCTTTATCATAATTAGAAGTTGTATAAATTGTTAAATTATATATTTTTTAACATATATAAAATGTATGGTTGGATTAGTGAGATATTTATAACCAGTATGCAATATATTTAATCATATAATTATTTTTGTAATAGAGATGAATAATTAAATAAATGCTATAACAATATATAAGAGTTAGATAAAATAATTAAAATTAATATATTAATAACCATTAAATTGTGATACTTGCAAATTTAATATTTAAAGTATAGTTAATAGTGAGAGATGCATTAATAATAGTATCGCATTAGCAAGTTAAACCAAAAAATTAATTAAAGAAAGGATGTTAATTCTATTGGAGATGGTTATTGTTGCATCGTAAACGCTTAAAGCATTAATTAGCGTAATTAAAGGATTAAAAAAAAAAATTATTGAGTTTTTCTAGTGAAAAATTATGGGCATAACAATTATATATTTTTTAACATATATAAAATGTATGGTTGGATTAGTGAGATATTTATAACACAAGTATGCAATATGAAGTCAAACTTTTATTAGATTTGATTCTTAATAAATTAGTTTTGACACCCACCTTATAGCTTTATGCACCCATAAGTTTAAATAGTTTGATGGCATCTAAACTTTATACATATAAAAATATGATAAATGTGTGATTATTTTGCTTTCCAATCTATAATTTTTTGATGTTCTTAGCTATATAATTGAGATGATTCACTCATAATGTAATGATAAAATTCAACCTCATATGGAGGATTTTATATTATCTTCCATTAAATTCATCCCCTTTATGAGATTCATGGAATACTGATATTCTAGTCCTAATTTTAATTTAGACATATCTTAATCCAGATGAATTTAGGTTCAAATTTGTAGCCGCTAGAACTTTTCACTTACATAATCCTATTTAGTTCATTTCATGCTACCAACCAGATTAGATATTTTTATCCCTAATTATTTTCAAATAATTTTACACTAATATTTGTTTTCTTATTCTTTCTTTCATTGTTTCATTTAAAATTTGAACCATTTAAGGATGCTATGTTATAGATTATAGTTGTCTTCCAATTCTTTTTAAATTGTTAATGGTATGAAAATATTATTGATGAGTAGATGAATTATTAGAACTATTTTAGATAAATATATTCTCTATATTTATGCAAGGAAAGCTAAGGTGCAGAAACAACTTTCCTAATGTCAAAACCTCAAGGAAAAATGCAAAGACACTTTTAAATTTTACAATTACAATCCAATTAAGATGCACTTGAGAGAGATAATAGAAATAGAGAATTAAACACACACATATGAACATCATATTTATGTGGGAAAACCCTTACAGGAGAAAAACCCACCACACCAAGAGAAGTCACTTTGTATTACAGTAACAAAGATTACATATAGAGTTCTAACTTATCTTTTTGATGTCAGTTTACAGCAGCATTCATGAAACATTCAAGTTATAGTTTTCATAGAATATAATTCACAATGATACACTTTGAATAATTCATTTACAGTCTATCAACCATCCATTCGTCGAACAAATCATCCAACCATCGATCGAACCAACCAACCCAACATCATTTGCAAAACTAGACTATATTCATGTTGCCCCTATCTGTTGAACTTCCTCTCAGTAATGGCCGCAATAGTCTAACTACTACCAGTTCCCATTCTGCTCCCTAATTGGTCGAACACAAGCCACGTAGAATGGTCTTCACTCGGTCAAAGTGTTCAACCTGTGTTGGCATGTCGGTGAGACACTAACCGTGTCTCCCCGATGCCAACAAAGCTAACATTCGATATCGCCAAGAGTCCTTACTATAGGCAAGAGGTTACACTGAGTCTAGAAAGCTATCGCTAAGACTTATTGCTTTCGCTGAGAGATCATACCGAGCCTTTAAAGTTACTCTGAAGTGCTCATCTATCGCCAAGACATATCGCTATCACTGAGACGTTACTCTGAAGTCTTAAGTCATACCAAGCACCAAACAACAGTCGATAAGACTTCTCTCCATCGCTAAGAGTTCTTAGCGAACCCTTGGTGTTACTCGGATGCCTCCAAGATGAAGCTGTCAGCGAGACATCATTCATTGCTAAGACTTCATAGTGACCCCTTTCATTACTCTGATGACCACATGTGTAACACCCTATCGGTGAGACATTGGCTATCGCTGGGACTTCATACCGAAGCAAGCCTTTCGGCCAAGGGTCCCATCGACATCGCTTGTCACCCAGAGTCTCCCCGATATACGATAGAAATGGCCTGTCGACCAGAGATCTCCACGGGCAGTGAGAGATAGAAAAGTCACATTGAATGAAATGTCACAGCGATAGGCTCCTTTGGCATGATTGAAACATTGTCTCGACGGCCTGTACAAACCACAAGGTTCCAAAGCTACTAGTCGGCTAGACACAACGCATGTCACACCGACTTGTCTCTCTTAGAGGTTTCAGCCTATGGGATTGAGAAATATATTTCTAACAATCTCCCACTTGATGAAGATCACATAGAAACCTCTAGAGCACAAAAAAATTACTGAAAAACATGGGTACTAAGGCCCATCAAATTAGCACACCACCTGAACTTGTCTGTGCTCACTAGCTTCGTCAATGTATCTGCAACATTCTCCAGAGTATCAACCTTTTCTAGACTGACATTTCCATCCTCCACCATATCTCGTACAAAGTGGTACTGTACATCTATATGTTTCATCCTATCATGGAAAGTAGGATTCTTTGCCAGAAAAATTGCACTTTGACTGTCACAAAAAATAGTTATTTTCCCTGCATCAAAACCAATGTTAGAACACAAACGCTTTTATCCAAATTGCTTCTTTACAAGCATGTGTAGTCAGCTTTATGTATTCAAATCAGAGGGACAAGCTGTTTCTCATAGCCTCGGCCAGCTTTTACTTATCCAACCCCACTGCACCACCATCATCATGAAAAAATGTACCCACCGGGTGGACCTCCCCGCCGCTAATGTCCCCTTACCCAATCAACAAAATCCACACATAGCCTTGAATGTCATGAGTCCTCTCAGGATTCAACTAGGTTCCTATGGTATTGCAAAGCATATTAGCAGTCCCCTTCAAATATCTAAAATCTCCTCACATCCCAAGGCTTCTTCAGATTAGCTTGCTAAACTGACTAAGTACTCATCATGGGCAATGTCCGCCTTGTACAAAACCATTGCATACATGAGACCTAACCCCAACTAGTATGGTAGGACTGTCATGTCCTCCATCTCGAGGGAGATTTTGGACAATTTTCAATAGATAGCTTCTATTCCTTTGCAAGACTGAACAACTAGTTGCTTTCGCACTCATTCCTACAAAATCTCTAGAACAAAATTCCTATATACTTAATTCGATTGATTTCCAAAGTTTTCTATTAGTCCCTCATTCCTAGTTATCTCCATCCCTAGAATATACCTAGCTGCACCAAAGATCTTTCTATTTCAAAACTTAGTGTATAAACTAAGACTTAAGATCGAATCACAACTTACTATTGCCTATGAACAAATATATCATCAACATAGAGAGCAATAATAAGCACTTTAATCACTTTCAACCCCTATATTGTGACACAATGATCAAATTTTGATCTTTACAAATCCCAAAAGACAAACAAAAGTATTCAAAATTCTTTAAAATGCCATCTTGTGGGAGACTGCTTTTTAACTCATACATAGGATTTTATCCTGAGATAGACGTACTTTTGCTACAGGAGAAAATATTTCCCCATAATCAATTCCCTCTACCTGGGAATAACCCTTCGCAACCAACCTTGCCTTGTACTTTTCCACACTACCATCTAGACCAATCTTCTTCTTAAATACCCATTTGTAGCCCACAACTTTTCTGCCTTCAAGCAAGGGCATCAAACTCCAGGTATCATTTTTCTCTAATGATGCCATCTCTTCATTCATGGCTTCCAACCAAGAGTTTGAATCAGACATTCTAAATGCCTCTTTTATAGTCCTAGGCTCATCAGTGCTAGAAATCAAAGCATAGGCACAAGTAGAATCTATCAAAGAGAACCCATACCCATCGGGTTGCTTTCTTTCATGAGTTGACCTCCTCACTTGCTGAGGCTGAGGTTCTTCTTCTTCTTTAGAACTTTCAGAATTACTAGAGCTCTCCTCAGTTTTAGGTACATTTTGAATTTTCAATTCCTCTCTATCTGGTGTGAGAGGAAATTAACTACATCCTTTTTGTTTTCTGATTTTGTCTTTGACTGTAGATCCAAGGTAGAAGGATTCAGCTCACAAAAGATAACACTTCTGCTATACAAAACCTTCTCCATATTAGGATTCCAAAGGTTGTATCTTTATGCCAACACTATAGCCAATAAAATACATTTGACTTTGTTCTCCAATTTAGATATTTTTTCATACGACACATGAGCATATGCCTCATAGCCAAGAACACAAATATGTCTTAAAGAGGGCTTCTTACCAGACCATGCTTCCAAAGGTGTTTTCTCAACAAGCACAAAATTTGGAGAACGATTTATCTGAAAGTAACTTGCAGTAGCAATAGCCTCGCATCAAAAATCAACAAATTCTCCAAGTCAACACTACCGAAAGCATACTACTTCTCAGGCTCTCCATCACTATCAGATAAACCTTTCTCGCAACTCCATTTTTGTGGAGTATAAGGTGTAGTCTTATGTCTTTTAATCCCATGGTCTTTGCAATACCTCCTCGAATTATCAAAACAAAATTCACCGCCATTATCACCTTAAGCATTTTATTTTTCTTCCACCCACTTTCTACAAGGTTTTAAATTCTTAAACCGACCAACACTGATTTACTTTTCAAAAAATAAACAAATGCTCTTTCTCGAATAATCATCAATGAATGACACATAGTATCTTGATTTAGACAGAGAAGGAACATCTAATCGACCAAATACATCGTGAATGAATATAATCTAGCAAACCAAGATTTATGAGGACTTTGAATAAAAAGAAACACTCTGATGTTTTCCATATATACAATGTTCATAGAATTCATATTCAAAGCTACAACTCATCAAGCTCCCCTCAACCAGGTTTTATTCTTCAAGGCTTTTAAACCTTTTCTCCAATGTGGCCTAGCCTATGATGCCAGAGCATAGTCTTTTCTGCTGGAAGTTTAACTTCCATAGAGTTTACACAATTAGGAACACTTCCCTCTTTTCCTCCATGAGTAGCTTTCAGTGACTTTACAAAGACACTGTTACATTGAACTACATGTGCATCCAACTTGTACAAGGTACTAATATGAGCACCCCTTGCTAGCAACATTGAGTCTCTAGTCATCTTGCAGCCATTTCCAGAGAACGTGACTTGCATTTCAATATCATTCAGCTTACTGACATACAATAGATTTTGAGCCAGACTTGGTATATGCATAACATCCTTGATCCCCTTCACTTTGCCATCAGGGAATTGGATTCTGACTCTTCCACGGCCAACTATTTCCAAAGTTGAATAACTTGCCAAATACACCTTCCCACCATTGTATTCTTCATACTTTGTGAACCGGTCTCTATGAGATGTCATGTGGAAAGATGCTTTAGAATCAATCAGCCAAACATCATCTGATGCCTCTGTAGCCAAGGCTGCAATGAAGGCGTCTGCATCACTTTGAGAAGAATCATTATCTAAAGAGCTCTTCTTCTTCTTCTTCTTTTTCTCCTCTTTGCAATCCTTTCGGACATGACTAGGTTGCCCACAATTCCAACACTTCACCTTGAACTTTTTTCCAGGAGACTTTGATCTCCCTTCTGATTTTGATTTAGATTTCTTGTCCTTCTTCTTGCCTTTTTCTTTTGACCTTCCTCTAACAGCAAGGGCCTCCTTTGCCATCTCAGAAAATTTCCTTCTCATCTCTTCTGATAGCAAAGAACCAAGAACATCTTCCATCTTGAAACTGGATGTTGTACTCCTAATAGCCATCACCAGGTGATCCCAAGAGTCTGTCAAAGAATGCAATAGAAGCATACAACGATTCTATTCTTCAATTTTCACACCAACAAATGTTAATTGTGCAATCAACATGTTAAAAGCATTTAGATGATTAGCAACAGATCCTCCCTCCTACATTCTCAAATAATATAGCTTCTTCCTCAGGAACAGTTTATTCACCAAGGATTTCCCTTGATAAATAGATGCCAGTCTCTTCCAAAAGGAAGATGCAGTCTTCTCCTCATGCACATTTAGAAGAACGGAGTCTTCCAAACAGAGCCTTATTAGCCCCTTAGACTTTCTATCTGCAAGGTCCCAATCTTCTTGCTTCATGCTTGTAGGTTTAGTTCCAGGCACAACAATCCAAAGATCATGATCAACTAGAAGATCTTCCATTTTGAGTTTCCACAACTCAAAATTGCTGCCATTGAGTTTCTCTATTTCAATCTTTGCTGATGTGCTAGCCATCTCAATCTATAATTAGAAATAACAAACCTCTACAAGACTCCCATTGAACAGAATTGACACAAAAAACCCAACGTACCCACAAGGATAACACAACTGGCCAGGATCTGATACCACTTGCAAGGAAAGCTAAGGTGTGGAAGAAACTTTCCTAACATCAAAACCTTAGGGAAGAATGTAGAGACACTTTTAAATTTTACAATTATAGTCCAATTAAGATGCACTTGAGAGAGATAACAGAAATAGAGAATTAAACACACACATATGAACATCAGATTTATGTGGGAAAACCCTTACGGGAGAAAAACCCACCACACCAAGAGAAGTAACTTTGTATTATTGTAACAAAGATTACATACAAAGTTCTAACTTATCTTTCTAATGTCAGTTTATAGCAACATTCAAGAAACATTCAAGTTACAGTCTTCACAGAATATAATTCACACTGATACACTTCAAACAATTCATTTATAGTCTATCAACCATCCATTCGTCAAAAAAATCATCCAACCATTGATCGAACCAACCAACCCAACATCATCTGCAAAACCAGACTATATTCATGTCACCCCTGTCTATTGAACTTCCTCTTAGTAACGACCGCAATAGTTCAACTGCTAGAGGTTCCCATTTTGCTCCCTAATTGGTTGAACACAAGCCATGTAGAATGGTCTTCACTCGATCAAATCATTCAACCTATGTTGGCATGTCGGTGAGACACTAATCATGTCTCCCCGATGCCAACAAAGCCAGCATTCGATATCACCAAGAGTCCTTACTATCGGCAAGAGGTTACACTGAGTCTAGAAAGCTATCGCTAAGACTTATCGCTTTCGTTGAGAGATCATACCGAGCCTTTAAAGTTACTCTGAAGTGCTCATCTATCTCCAAGACATATCGCTATTGCTGAGACGTTACTCCGAAGTCTTAAGTCATACCGAGCACCAAACAACAGTCGGCAAGACTTCTCTCCATCGCTAAGAGTTCTTAGCAAACCCTTAGTGTTACCCTGATGCCTCCAAGATGAAGTTGTCAGCGAGACATCGTTCATCGCTAAGACTTCATAGCAACCCCTTTCATTACTCCGATGACTACATGTGTAACACCCTATCGGTGAGACATTGGCTATCTCTAGGACTTCACACCGAAGCAAGCCTTTCGGCCAAGGGTCTCCCTGACATCACTTGTCACCCAGAGTCTCCTCGATATATGATAGAAATTGACTGTCGGCTAGAGATCTCCATTGGTGGTGAGAGATAGAAAAGTCACACCGAATGAAATGTCACAACGATAGGCTCCTTCGGCATGACTGAAACATTGTCTCGGTGACCTGTACAAACCACAAGGTTCCAAAGCTGCTAGTCGGCCAGACACAAAGCATGTCACACTGACTTGTCTCTCTTAGAGGTTTCAACCTATGGGATTGAGACATATATTTCCAAAAATCTAGATATATTATTTACCAAGGTCTCATTGCTTCTTTAGGTGTACATACATATATAACATGGAAAATGAAGATGTTCCACCTACAGAAAATTTGTTTGGAAATACCACTAATGAGATTAAAAAATTGAGAGATTCATTAGCATAGGGTGCAAACCCAGGGATATATAGTGAAACATGCATGTTAATATTACATAGTCTAGAAAAAATAAAAGATGAACTTGAGAGGACTAGTGCATATTCCCTAGATAGAGTAGCTGCTATTCTTTCCCTTCATGTGGGAAGAAGTACATGGTGACGTTCCCCTTAAACAAATACAGGATAGTGTCACCAAAGAAATGATAAAAGCCACTTGTTTTTCATTTTATCAAAATGTGTGTAAGGTTAGGGGATACTAGGTCACTAGATGTGTCGATCATCCTATGGCCTCATTGATCTACCCATGATTTCTCACAGCACATGGTCTATACCCAAACAATGACCAGATTCCATTATATTTTGTTCAACAGTTGTATGTTGAGGTCCATTTGGGCCTCAAAGTTAACTACCTAGACATTCCACCATATGCTGGTCAGGGGTGTGGCAGGATTGCTGATAGGCCCACCTATCATCGAGGAGATAGACCACCCCCAGTGTTTATGGTATTGGTTGGTGAGAGGTCTCCTACTCTCACCCCAACTCTAGCCCCCATAGCAGATGAGGTTGTCATTGCTTCCCAAAAGGAAGCAATTGACACTGTAGGTGACATTGCGGCTGCCACCACTAGGATATCTTATGATCATGTAGGTTAGCACAGTGGACCACCATGGATCCTTTTACAATGGTCAAAATCCCTACTCTACACAACTTGATGCACTTACAGGAGATATGGCATGCATGACTCTCCATTGTTTGGCTGAGGACCTGTTGGAGGCATATGCCCACATTGTATCAGACAATGGGATCAGTATAGAGCATGTTAGAGAACATTTGAGATGCATAGGTTGTTCAGTTCTAGGATCCTATCACTCTTAGCCCAGCACTATTGCATGTCAGGATCCACCTATAGATCATTCGACAACTACACATACTATTGGTTTTATTGATATGTTGATTGGTTCTGGTTCATCATTGCTGATGCCATCTCACCTTCATAGTCCTCTACATTCATCATTTATGGCATGACACGGGATAAATCAGATAGATGCAGATGTTGATTCGTCACTTGACCATGTGGTGGATATGGTGGAGGAAAACCTTGCAAAGGACTTAGGTCATCCAATTTCAAATGATGTGCATGTATGTGTGCATGTGCATGTGCATGTGCATGTGCATGTGCATGTTTCAATTCTTTTTTCATTATTATTATTATTTTTTAACTAGATATTCATGTAAGTTGATATATATGTATATATATTGTTACAGGTGGACATACCTCATATCACTCCTAGCCTTGGTCCAGATCGTGTGCATGATTGACGTGACTCCATGGATGAATCTGCTGCTAGTGGACATGTGATTTTTATATTTTTATATAATCACACATGTATATGTACATGCAATATTTATGTATGCATAGATCTAGATTGATATTTAAAACTACAAGTTCATTTAAAAATAACTTTCATAAAATTTATTTAATATAAATTATATGTATTTAACACATCCTATACACAATTTTATTTGCAGGGCTCAACACATCCATCAGAGCAGGACCGTTCTCATTCAGATGGTTGTTCCACTAGGAGTAGACATTCATATTAGGCCCTGCACACTAGATTTATGATATTTACCACATGTATTTGCTATATGATGATCTTTAGTATTCGAGATTTGATGATCTCTAACTTACATTTGCTTATATGATATACATACATTTGCTTATTGTTGATCTTTAGTATTCAACATTTGATGATCTTTAATTTACATTTTGCTTATATGATATGTACATATATTTTCTTATATGATATATACATAGATTTTCCTCTTTGCTTATAATATGTGTTATGTTTATACATTGAATCCCTTTACATGTATGTACATGTGTTTGCTTCTGGTTTAAACATGTTTACACATAATATATGTATGCATTTGCTTTAAATATTCAATATACATACATGTTTTCTTATTTTATGATCTCTTACATAGCTTACATTTCCTTATATTCAATATACATTTGATCTCTAGTAGAATCAACGCCACTTTATAATTAAGTTCATTCATGTTGATCACAATAAATATTTTTGTAAAAATGACTTAAGCAATATGAACCATTGAGTTGAGAACAAGATATAATCTTTTTGACAAGTAACTTGAAATTCAATTCAAATATAATTAAGAAAATTCAATTCAAATTATACCTCTAGATTATACATTTTTGACAAGTAACTTGAAATTCAATTCAAATATAATTAAGAAAATTTAATTCAAATTATACCTCTATTATACATTTTTGACAAGTAACTTGAAATTCAATTCAAATATAATTAAGAAAATTCAATTCAAATTATACCTCTAATATACATTTTTGACACTTTAACAAAATTTTAAAATTACTAGATATGTTGTGCATACCTATGAATTAAATAACAACAAACTCCACAATGAAATAACTTGTTTGTTTACTACTTGATTAATTTAAACTAGGATCTAGTTATTCCATGTACACTAGAATAATTTTTTTCCCATTCCATATGCATATAAATAGAAGCTTATTTATCATTATTCTGAATATCAAATTGCAAGATTAATTCTCATTTATATCACTTGGAGCGCAGATTTTGGAGAAGTTTTTGCACATTTATCAAGGAGGAAAATATTGGAGCTCGACAACTTTTCATTTTTATCAATCAAGGGCAAAATTTGGAGGAGAATTTAACTAAGTTGGTAGAGGACTTGTTTTGAGTCATCTTTATGTTGAAGAAGAAAATGGGACAACAAAGAAAAATAAAAAATGCATCTCAATGAAAATTGTCAAAAGAAGAAGAACAAAAGAGGCGTGAACAAAACTTGGAAAATTATCATAGAAAGAAACAAGGTACATGCTTGTTTCTTCTCTCTCTCACTCTCAAGTGTGTGTTTAGGACTTTTGTTTTGAAAAAAACATGAGTATTCATTTGATGGGATGAAATACATAATGTGCATTACTCCACCCAATAATTTGGTTAGTACACCTAAACATAAATTTGTATGTGCATACATTTTGCATTGGATTTCTTATTAAAATTAGAAATGTTTAATGTATGAACATTTTTCAACTTACAATACCCCAACCTAAAATGTACTCTTAAACTAAAATATTGTACATTAAATCCTTCCCTACAAACCTTACACTTATCTTTTACCAATACCTTTGTTTAATGTTTTTGTCATCACATTATCATTGTTGAGTATTGCATCTACACAATTTTCTCTTTACTTTGTTCATGAAGAAAATGATAGTGTACTTCAATACATGCTTAGTTCTCCAATGGAACCTTAAATTTTGTGTCCCTCAATATGCCACTTTGATTTTCATAATTTTTTCAACCACATTAATTATTTTATGGCTTTGCAAATTCCTATATATTCTAACTTTGCACTTTGAAATAAACCATTATTTTTTCTTAATTATTCATGAAACTACACCTTCATGTACAATGAAGTAGCATTCTAATGTTGATATTTGGTGATCAATATCCCCTATCCAATCTACTGTGGAGATATGCATCCAAGATCAAGAAATCCTAATTGAAAGAATAGGAGAGATTTGTTGTCCTTGCACATATGTCTCATTTTTCTTGGACAATATAAAGACTCCCCTTTACATTTTATGTTTCTTTTTTTCCTTTTCATTTTTATTAGTTCTTGTTTTTATATTGTCTTTCTTTTCTTCTTCATTTTGCACTTATTTTGTGCTTTTTCAAACTTTCAAGTTTTATTGCACTTGAATGACTATAAGTACTTTTAAATGTCCTCAAGTCCCATAAATTTTTAACTTTTTTCATCTTAGCATGATATTGGAAATTTATTTGAAACCTTGAAACATCTTATAGCCAAACTTTGTTGGGGTTCTTTGGATCACCTTGTTATACTTTAAGGGTTTCCTTTGCTATATCACTAGCCTAAAAGTTCTAAGTCACTTGTATGCATAATCCTCAAACTTTGATGCTTGGCATGAAATTTGACCTATGTGTATCCAATCCTTGGCTATGCATTTATGGATTTGTTTTCATACATGTGCATGTAGTTGTTTTGTGTCTTTGGTCTTTTCTTTTCATCACTTCAATGTTCTCATTATTTTTATGTTTTATGCTCTAGGGATTCCTTAAGCTGGAGTCAAGCCAAATCTAGATATTGGATCAAACGAATCTGTTGAAGAACACATGGACCTTGCAAGTTGTGGGAGGAGACCCAAGTTCAAACAATGCTTCGTTGGAGAGGGTCAAGATCACTTCCTTCTACCGGTATGGATGAGCATAGATAAAACTAGCGTAAACTTCTCCACTTATAGCATCATGTCTTATGAGTTTTGGTTTGCTTGCATACATAAAATTCATCATATAACATCATCTCTCACTTTTGTTTGCAAAATATTTTGTGACATGTAGGAAGGGCCATGAAGTTTTAATGCCTGGTCAAGCCAAATCTAGACATTGACCAAATGAATCCACTCTAAGAATCCATGGTCCTTGAAGATAAGGAGGAGGCACAAGTTCAAACAATGGATGTTGGAGAGGGGTTGGGATTACTTCCTCCTATTGGTATGGATGAGCATATAAAACTAGCTTGAGAAGGTGGGTAAACAAATTTCTCATAGAAATTTAGATCATTTACTTGAAATGGATATGGAGAAACTCAAATATTATGCCAACCAGCCTTATAATAAGAGAAAAAGGTCAATGACTAAATCTGTAAATGGAATGATCAATCATCATTTCAATCATCTTGATACACTTGAAAAAACCCAATTGTTATCACGTTTACTTCTTCGTGATGAGCTTAAAGAGTCATTACAATTGTTGGGTGTACATTCGACATCAAATAAGAAGAAACACATGGGTTTACAAAAGGATATTGTTCAAAATGTTAAAAAGGGTTTAAATTCCATTGAGAAAGGATCTCGATCAGTGGATAAGGCCACTACAAGAAGAGTGATGTTGACATCTATTGTACATCAAGATATAGCAAGAAAAATAAAAATGTCTGCACTTTCAACTGAAATTGGTTATACTAGAACCACATTGATAAAATATGAGAAAAAGAGAAAGTTTTTGGATGAGATTTTAGAAGACAATTGGGAAATTATGTGTAGAGCTCCCCATTCTGACAAGATTGAAGATGTTAGGAACTTGGTCTCAGGTTTTTGGCATGATCAGACTCGTCCATCATCAAATACTAGAGATGTTATGAGACACATGATTGGACCTAGTATTTATGAAAATCATATCAAACATTGGCTAGACATAACACAATTTGAGATGTATATGAACTTTTGTAATGCATATCCTCATATAAATATTAGGCAAACAATGTTTCAAAGGTTAAAGCCATATTATGTGAAGATAAACAAGTTTTTTGAAACTTGTTGTTGTCGTTATCATATTGAATTTGATCTCTACTATGGTGTTTCAAAAGATAGAGAAGAAAAGGCGTGGGTTCAAAATGCACCTCCTAAGTAGGAAAGTTTGTTCATAAAGTCTATATTATGTGATCATGAAAATGGACCTCAAATAAAGCGCATAAAGAGATTTGCTAAGACATAATGGAAATTTGGCTAAATTTCCTTCAAGAATTGAGGATACTCACCTAAGAAATGATAAATTGCAAGAGGTAAGTACTATTTTTAGAGAGTTTATTTGTTTCAATTTCTCATAGATTGTTATTTGGATTCTCTTTGATGTAATGTTTCATTGATTGTGTGGTTTATTAGTTATTCACATATTTTACTCACATAGGTACAAGTATGTAAAGTTGTAAACAAATTTTGGGAAAGAATCCACAAGGTTGAACTATGTAGAAGAGGAGATTCCCATTGGAAAATTTATGGAAGATTTTCAAAAATTGATACGACCATACATACAACATTCCTTTTTTGCTAAGTGGCAAGCACAACAATTCCAAACATTGAGAGATACTTTCCCACGTGGAACAGTTCTATTATTAGTTGACTTTGTAGAAAATTACTCCTTTGTACATCAAAAAGAGATTCAATTAGAGTATTACTTTTCAAAGCATATCACTATTATGGTTCATGTGTGTTATCGACATGCACAGTTAGAATTGGATGGTGTTGAGAGTATAGATGAAAAATGAGCCATTAAGAAAGAATATCACTTTTTATATTAGTGATGATAAAGAGCATGACACACTTTTTGTCCAACATTGCTTTACAATATTTTTTGAGAATTTGAGAAGCAGGGGTGTAAAATTTGAAAATCATTTTGTATGGTCAGATGGATGTGCGACACAATTCAAATCTTCATAGCCATTCTATGCACTTTGTAGATATAAAATCTACAAAATACCACATGTTTGGAGTTTTTTTGAGAGTGGGCATGGAAAGGGTGAGCATGATGGAGCAGGAGCTTGCATCAAACGAGCTTTAAGAAAGCATCAAATGAGTTATCCAGAAGATCATCTAGACAATGCACATGATGTTGTTGAATAGTGCAAGAAACACTTTGCATCAAATGTGGTCGACACATCTTCAAGAACAAACCAACACATTCCACATAGAGTGTTTTGGGAGATATCAGGTATGTATAAATTACATTAAATCAAAAATTTGAATTTATTTAAATTTAAAATATATATATATATATACATATTTGTTCACATAAGTTTTTTTTTGTACATATGTATCTAGGTGTGGATAGAAGATCGATGCATGGATGCAAGAGGGTGGAAAAAACAAGATGTTTGCATTGTGTTATGAGTTTAGATAGTCGCCATGGATGGAAATTAGACACAAGGGATTAATCTTGTTTTTGCACTGAGTACATTGAGGGAAACTCTGATTATGCTTGCAACAATCAAGAACTTGGATATGTTGGTAAATGGGATACGGTGCCACTAGTTGTTTCAGAAACATATGATGAAAACGACGAAGAAAGATTTGAAGCCATTCCTTTGATTTCAATTGATTATGACCATATTTCAGGATTGGTTAGAAAAGGTACACACATGTAAGTTTTCAATAATTTAAATATTATATATATCTAGTTAATGATCTTTAAAGACATTTCTAATTTTTTAGAATTTTTTTGTGTAAATTTGGTGTACAGGAGATGTTTTTACAGTCATAGCAGAGCCTAGAAATATTGAATGTGTTAGCTATTATTTGTTGTGTTGCACAGAAGAGAGGAATAAGCTAACACAACCTGAAACAAGTGATGGAATATCATTTCCCATAGGTGAGTTTGAATTTAAAATTTTATATACATTGTATTCACATGTGTACATTACATTATAAACATTAAATATATATTATACAAACCTTGAGCATGAAAATGTTGCACACGTTCATATGTCTTATCTTAGGTTCATGTTTACCATGCAGGTTCTATTGTAGTACAAGGGACATATCTAAGACAAGTCAAAGTTGTTCAGCATGGGATTCATTTTGTTGACTATCAACCTGATAACAAGGTATATCAATATAGTCACTTAATAATTGCTACCGCTCTAAATCTTCATGCAGTTGCACATGCACGTGGCCAAAAAAAATGGAGACTAGATTGTGATGATCATCAAAAACTTCTACATGTTATTGAAGAGCGGGCTGAACCAGAATCTTTGACTTAGATTATATCCATGGGTTTGAAGTTCACTTGTAACCCTATACATGTTCAAACGAGAACTTATAGTAACTTGTACATCTAGGTGTAAATCATTTTTTGTAAATTACAATTATATGTACATATTTGTTTCATGGAAAATTATTAAGTTCAAAAATCTTTGATAACATCATCTCTGACTTTTTGGTTGCATATAAACCCATGTATATATGCTTTCAATCCTTATTTGAAATGTAGTGAAGTTTTTTAAAATCATTTTGCCTAAATTACAATTATATGTACATATTTGTTCCATGGAAAATTCTTAATTTCAAGAAACTTTGATAGCATCATCTCTCACTTTTTTTGGTTGCATGTAAACCCATATATATGCTTTCAATCCTTATTTGAAACGTAGTGAAGTTTTTTAAAAGCAAATTTTTCCTAGATTACAATTATATACAACTTATATTTGTTTAATGGAATTCTTAAGTTCAAGAATCTTATATACACTTATATACAACTTATATAATTTGTTCCATCGAATTGTTCCATGGGAAATTATGTAAATTTTAAAATTAAGTATTATCTAATTATAAAATTATTGTACACATATATAAAACACAAATCAATGCAAATAAATAAAAAAACCCTAACCCTTAAACCCTTTACCCTATAACCCTAAACCCTTGTACCCCCTACCCTCTATCTTTCTCCCACTCCCCCCTCTCTCTCTTGAAAGTATCTCCAAGCTCCTACCCACTCTTCCTCTCTCTCCTCACCCTTAGCCCTTCGCTCTACGCTATATCTCTCCCTCCCCTCTCTCAAGTCTCCCTCCTACCCCCTCTCCTCTCTCCTCTACCCTTAGCCCTTAAACCCTAAACCCTTGTACATAGATCTACCCTTTATCTCTCTCCCTCCCCTCTCTCTCAAGTATCTCCTCCTACCTCTCTCCCCTCTGCCCTTAACCCATAAACCCTAAACCCTTCTACCCCTACTCTCTCTATCTCTCCCACTCCCTGGTCTCTCTTGAAAGTCTCTCCTCCTACCCACTCTCCACTCTCTCTCACTACCCTTAACCCTTGGCCCATTGCCCCCTACCTTTATCTCTCTCCCCTTTGCCCCCACCTCTCTCTTTCAAGTCCCTCCTCCTGCCCCTCTCCTCTCCCTCTACCCTTAACCCCATGGAAGCCCTAGAGCCCTTGTACACCCCTGCCTTTATCTCATCTCCTCCCCTCTCTCTCAAGTGTTCCCTCCCACCCCCCTCTCCCTCTCTCCCTCTGCCCCAAGGCCAGCTAGAAGCCCTGCCGCTGTCTCTCTTCCTCACCTCTCTCAAGTCTCTCCCTCCTGCCCTTTCCTCTCTCATCTACCTTAACCATGCCGACCCTAAGCCCTTCTGCTCACTACCCTCTAGCTATCTCTCTCCCTCCTCTATCTTGAAAGTCTCTCCCTCCTGCACCCCTCTCCCTCTCCATCCTCTACCCTTAGCCTTAAGCCCTACCCTTTATCTCTCTCCTCCCCCCCACTCTCTCTCAAGTCTCTCCCTCCCACCACCTCTCCCTCTCCCCTCTACCCTAAAGCCTTAACCCCTACCCTTTATCTCTCTCCCACTCCCCCTCTCTCTCTCAAGTCTCTCCCTCCTATCCCCTCTCCCTCTCTCCCCTCTACCCTTAACCCTTAAACCCTAAGCCCTTGTACACCACCTACCCTTTATCTCTCTCCCAATCCCCCCCTCTCTCTCTCAAGTCTCTCCCTCCTACCCCCTCTCCCCCTCTCTCCTCTACCCTTAACCCTTGTAGACACGAAAATATATTGATTGACATTGTGCATCTAATATTGACTTACTAACATCATTTCTTCCTGAATCATCCCTCGGTCTAACCATTTAATCAAATTCCCCTATCTGATTAAATTCATCAATATTCGTCTCTTAATTAAATAAATCATTTTTTCTAATCAAGTCATCTCTTTTATTAATTAAATCAATCCATCTGATCTAATTATCCCTATTTAATTAAATAATCAATTTATTTGATTAAATCTCTAAAGTCTATCCATTAAATTAAATAAATTAAAACCTTATTTGATTTAATCTAACACCATCTCTTTTAATTAAATAAATCAAAATCCTTATTTAATTAATCTCTTATCATATTCCTCTCTTATTTGATTTGAATAAATCCATAAATTTGAGTCAAATAGGTCACATCATCTAACCTCTCTCATTAAATTAATTAACCCTTGATTAATTTAATCTCATCTCATGTCCCATCCTCTAGATAATGCAAGTTGCACATGAAAATAGATTTAATTCATTTATTAAATCTCTATTTTCCTCACAAGGCATCTTTTGGAATATTCTCTCAATTTGAATTCAAAAATTCCAAGTCAACATGTACATCCAACAAGGCAATAAATTCATCTTACATGTCCTTTGCCTTGAGCCAAGTGGCATTTATTGTATTTTCCCTTCCCTCTTACAAGTCATTTCAACAAATTTGAATTTCAAATATTGGCATTTATTGGCACAAACCCCAAATCTTGCACATCCTTCATCCATTCATAGCTTGACAAGTGCCATCATATAATTGGATGAATGTTAGTCCCACATTGCTCCAATTTGGACATTCATGCATCTTGAAATTCTATAAATGAAAGGCTCATATCTTCATTTCATCATCCACAATCCAAGCAAAGTTACCATGCTCAAATATCTCTTGAATTCCATCCATTATCATTGAGTCATAGCTAGGTTTTGCAGATTTTTGGCTTGGAGTCTTCATTCTTCATCAACAAAGTGGATCAATCTCTTCAACATTCGAAGCTTGCATCTTAGGAATTGGGAAAGGGCCAATTTTCACATCAAATTGGCACCAATTCCCCCATGGGATCATGAGTTTGCATATCTAATTAGGATTTAATCTTTATTTTATCATTTTCATTGTGTTCTTTGCTACTTTTTTTCCTAGTTTGAGGTTGTAAATGGATTTCATGGGGAATCCTTGTTTATGCTTGCAATATCTAACTTGATGTGTTTATTCTCTTTGTTTTGCAGGTATCTAGATTAGGGTTAGCACATTTGGCGCTAGAAGGAGGGTAGGATATCAATTTCAATCCATTCTTTTCAAAATTTCTGCATTTTCACTCACACCTAGAAAATTCCAACGCCAGGAGCTCAGCATCGCTATTTTGGTACTGCAGGCTCGTCAGCGTCGCTATATGACACCGCTTGAAACAAGAACTGCGCCATTGGGCTTGTCCCACCAAATTTTTTGAATTTCAAACTCTGCCGCTGGACTTGTTGACTTGTAAGAATTTTCAAAAATAGCGACACTGAAGGAAACTTTGACGCGGGTCAGAAATTGTGATGCAGTTGAGCTCTCTATCCTGACACAGAGTGTCGTTGACTAGTAAGCGGCACTGTGAGGGCACCACTTAGAAACCAAACTGCGAGGCCATCACGAGTTGCGACGCTGGGAGATAGTAAAAAGGGAAAAATTAACTTTAACACATGCTTTTGATTTATGATTTATTTTTCCTCTGTTTTTTGCTTTTTAATTTCTATGTTTTTCCAAAATTTGACTGGTTTTACCTCTTTGTAGGTTGGAAATCAAAAGAAAAAGAAGCATGAGAAGGATGTTCGTCAAAAAAAAGTGTTTTTAAACACTTTAGTGTTTGTTTAACACTTATTTAAATTTTTTTTATCTTCTCCTTCTTAGGACACTAATTTTCATTTAGGCTTAAAAATAACTTTTTCCATTTCTTGCAAAGGCTAAAATGAACTTTAGGATCACAACTTACTAGATTTTGTTTATTGGATTAACAAATTGAACAAATGTTTCTCACTTTTCATTTGGTGCTTAAAATGAATTCACATATTGCTTTGAGGATTTAAAAAGAACAAGTGCAAACATTATTTTTCGTGAAGGCTTACTTAAACTAAAGCCATTGAAAAAGGACGTATGCGCTTCTCTCGTGCTTTATAGCGATCTTGAGAATCAAAAGGCCTTTTTCATGACTTTGGGTTGAGATAAAGCAATCACCTCCACACTTCGATTTGGGTTTAGAATTGAACAACATCTTGTGCGAGTGTGAGTGGGGGAATTTTCGCGTATACTCTCTCTTTGTTGCTATCAAAGATTGATTGAGTTACAAATTTTGTTCTTCATTCGCTTTTGTTTATCTTAGAGGGCCCGCCTTGGGGAAAAAGTACTCACCCAAGGGAACGACTCAACTGGTAACACTCTGAACCCGACAGTATTTCTAGTCGAGATATAAATGTGGATATTGGAAGAAACGCCAATATCACGCGGTTGACTCTGACAAGATGAATTCAAAAGGGGACTCTTGCCACGTTCGATCAACTCCTACGAATGAAAAGTCCTTACTAAAACCCATGTGCTAGAATTTGCAAAATCCTTAATCTATTTGTTCGTGCAAGAACAGCCGTTTTGAAGCCGCCCCACACTTTTACGGTCTTCTAGTAGAAATGGGAAGGATGCCATGGGAGTTTCATGGGTGTTGATACTTGGCTGCCCCGATTGACATTAATGAGCCGTGGAGGGGAGTCAGTGGGGTCAAGCATCTAACCATTCACTAGAGATAAGTGTAGCTGGACTTGTCCAAGTGGGAATCCAAAAAATATTGTCTTACACATCCATAGGATTGTACTTATTCTTGGGTTACAAAATGCATTGCTTGATCGAAAACATCTCAAAAACAAACACTTAACATCATTCAAATTTCAAACCCTTTTGGAGGAAAAATACAATTGACTCAATCCATATGTTATTGCTTTCCCTTGGGATTCACATCCTTAGAGGTTTCTAAACATTAGATTATATCTCGATTTGTCTCCTTAAGTAAACAATAGGAAAACCCTTGCCTTAAGTTCATTGAATTTCCACATAACATATCTTGTGGGTTTTGAAGAAATTAAGACATTGGACATCTTAGTTTGAAAACCTAATTGAAGAAAGTATTTTTGGTAAAATAAATTCATTAAGCAAAGCTAAGCAAAATGAACTTTCATATGTGTTGAAGACTCACAATCCCAAAGCAAAAAAATCATTGTTGCAAAATCCAAAAATGTGTGTTCAAATCAAATCAATTTTTGGTCACAAAGGTCTATAGGAAGCATTTGCATGCTCTTGAATATCTAGATCTAGGAAAACAAAGTGTCCCTTTTAGGTTTATCTTAGGATCAAAGCAAATCAAAATATTTTTCATCCATCCTTCAAAACATCAAAACATCATCTCACCATCACCTTTTGGAAAATCTTGAAAACATCCTTATGCTAGGCTTTCTTTGGAAAAATCAAACATTATCAAAAACACCTTTGGCTAGGTATGTGTAGATGCATCCTTTTGCATATGCTTAGTCAAATTTATCAAAATCATCTTGGTTAGCTTGGTATATGTAGATGAATCCTTCTTCATGTACTTAGTGAAACAATCATCTTGTTTGAATGGGTGTGGGTAGATGCATCCTTCTCCTTGCACATATTCAAATCATCATCCTTTGAGAAAATCTATCCCTTAGATCATTATCCTACATCTTAGGGTCTATTTGTTCAAAAATCCAAATCGAAATAAAAAATCAATCAAGGACAAAATCCCAAGGGAAAATCAAAATCAAAATCCGTAACATATCCGAAAGTCCTAAAATCCTAGCATCTCCTATCAAGATTAATCAAAAGACCAAAACATCCACATCATCCATTCCTTACATCATTCATCATTATCATCATATCATCATCTTGATCCTTAAAGGTATCCTAAATTTTTTTACTTTGGGACATAAAATAAAGATCGAACTAGAAAATCAAGAGATTCATCTCCCATATTCTAAAAACTTGATCCTTGTTTTATGGTTCAAACTAGATCTCAATACAAGAAGAGTATGGAAGCCAACAAAGAAACACCCGCTTCAAGCGATCTTAGCCAAAAAAATGTAGAAATGAATCCCACATAATCAAGTAATCCTTTGACTCACTCATCATTGCAAAATACGCAAGAAGAAAACCAAGGAGAGGACCCTACCTTTGGAATGTCTAGCGAGGAAATGACGGAAATGCTCCAAAATATGGACAACCATAGAATCATCAACATCATGATGAGCCTCAACCCTTCGTTATACATGCTTGAACTAGCAAAACAAGGGGCCAAGTTACCTTCAGATTTTGACATGAGTACCATAGTATAGACATCATTTCCTCCCATCTCATCCACCATTCCCATCACATCTACACCCCCATTCCAAAACATCACTCAAAACATTCTGCAAATCATGATATCTTTTGCTGCAACCCAACCAAACGTTAACAAGGGAAATGCATTTCTCAATACTCTTCAAGCACACCCCCTTGTTAATAATCAAAACATGGATGCAAACACTGCCTTGGAACAAAAAATACCCCAAAATCCATTGCATAAGAATGTTCCCCTCACCTTCCATCATGATCCATGATCATCATTTTTTTGCGCAAAGCCTCAAACTCCTCTCCTCAGAAATTCACAAGAGGAAGGAGACATGTTCAGACTAGGGGGCATTTTCGACACCACAATGTTTTCACAAGAGCTTGCACCCCTCACATTTCCACCTCTTCCACTATTTCCATCATCATCCACATCACTCCTTGGTTTAGGGCTTCCCCCTCTACTAATATCAATCAAACCACCATCCCAAATATCAACCAAAGCATTGTACCAAACACTCAAAATTTGTCGTTGATATCGCAACAACAAATGACAAATACACAAGCAGTCGCAACATCATCAAACACCCCCTTAACATCACAAAGCATGGTCTCTCAAGGACCAACCACATCAATAGCACCATCCATCATGAAAAACACCAATACCACCTGTTGTGCAGTTTTTGCACACACGCCCCACTTGGAGTAGGGACCCTCTTTTAGGATGTCTTTTGACCTTTGGCTTTATTGGACTTATCATTTTGAGGTCTTGACATGTTAGTCTTGTTGGCTTTGACCTTGCCTTGAGGCTGGAGTTGATTAAAATTGAGTTTTAGGCAAGAACCGGGTTTTTACCTAGGTCTAGGATTTTCCAGCTCCGGCGGATTTCTCCGGGCCTTGGTTTACTGTCCGTTCATCGCTGCATTTTCCGAAGCCGGGTTTTTGCTTGACCCAAAAATTTTCCGTTTCTGGTGGATTTTCCCAAATTGTGCCAAAATCCCGAACTCCATCATTTTCCCGGTTTCTGCATTTCCGCAAAATTTTTGTCCATTCGGATTTCAGCGTATCTTGGGATGTTCCGAAATTCCGTTTTGGGCTCGGGTTTCCGGATTTGTCAGAAGTGTCTTGTCGCTCATTAATGATCGAGGTACCTCTGCTCATACGCACAAATGGATGGACATAAAACCTTTTGGGCATCATTTTTTTAACTTTTTCATTCATTTGCTTGCTGCTTTGGCAATTGAGAGCTTTCATTCGAGCTTTGAGCATTGATCCTGTGTTGCTTGCGCGTGGATTGTTTGGTGCTGATTGAGGTTTTCATTACTTGACGTGTTTGCTTCGTGGCTGCTTCTTCGACCTCGAGCTTTGATTGGATTGATCCATGGTAGGTTATCATGGGCCCTCCTTTTATTTTTCATGACGATTGAGTTTTTCTGTGCTGAATGGTGGTCGTTTTGGGTCGGCCCATACTTGGTCACAAGTTTATTTTATCAAATTGGGGTTTGACCTATCTTTTCATGAGAACTCATCACCCGCGCCTTCTGTGTGTGCTCATATTTATTCATTAGATGGCGGGTGAATCCATTTGGATGATGTCCTGGGTCAGTTTTTGTGTCCCCTAAGCGTGTATTTTGCCATATTGAGTAAGGTTAGGGTTTTCGGTGCTCAGCCCAGAATAGTGAATTCTTTATGATTTGTCAGTCCGCCGCTTGTGTTAAACTAACCCCTACCCTGTGAGGATTCGGAGTACCTTAGATTGATCTTTATAGACGATATTTTGAACCTTGAGCTCATCCTGGTTTTCATGGCGGGGGTCTGTTCATCAAAATTAGGGCACCGTCATTTTTGCCATGAAGACTCTTCATTCGAGAAATTTGAGAATTTGAAATCATTTTCATGCTCAATCTTGTTGGTCAACATGAATTTTGGGACCATTAGAATCCAGGTGGAGAACTTTGCATAATCATTCAATCACCAGTTCGCGTGTCATCATTCGTCGGGTTCCCGTGGTGTCCGCGGAATTCCTACACACCCAGATTTTCCCGGTTTAGGCTTATTCCATGGAGTGTTGTAATTTTCATAACATTTCAAGCGGTCCACGAAAATCTGTCCCATCTGGATTTTTCTGGGTTTCTTGTATGGCTATATCCTTTTTGATTTTTTTGAAGGTAGGATTGATGGAACAAATGTTGAATGCTTATTTCTTATTGCCAATGAATGAGTTTCATGATAATCTGATGATCTTTTGGCTAAATTAATGATTTATTTGACTAATGATGTTTTGGCAATGAGAATCTGTCTGGGTCGGATTTCTCTAAAATTTTACCCCGACTGGATTTTCTCGGTTCGCATGATTTTCCCGGACTGCTTTATTTCTCCGGATCTTCAAGGACTGGCATTTTGTGAAGGATTTTAACTGCTTTATATGATTTATGCTGATCTTTTGGTTGGAGTGTATGCATGATAATTGAATACTAATGATGTCCTTTGTGAATGTAGGCTGAATCAAGCAAGGCTGATGCCAAAAAATCAAAGGGAGATACGGAGGGGTCTTCCATCTCAGAAGCAGAAAGATTAAGGTTAGATATGAAGAATCAACTTCCAGAAAGCAAGGTATCTTCTGTGTGGGCCGAGGTGTCTGACACCAATGTTGGGGCCTGGAGATATGAAGAATTCAAGCAGAGGATGGCTCAAAAAGATCTGTCGGCCTTAAGGCAGGGAATGATGAAATCTGGGTTAGTGCATGTGGCAGGTTTCCCTCCAGCAATTCAATGTTATGAGCTGATTCTGGAATGTGCCAGGCAATATGACTTCGATACACAAAGGGTTGTCAGTACTGAAGGAAGGGTTCTGGCCAACTTCAGTCCTGTTTCCATTTCCCAAGCCTTCTACATGTCGGATCTACCTTCAGTGTGTGCTTTGAATATGGACTTGGCCAGGACATACTATGAGAACGAGCCCATCAAGGCTCAACAAATGATCAACTCTTGGTTGGAGAAGCCAAAATCACACTATTCTAAACTGCCCAAGCAGTTGCACAGAGTCAAATTCAAATCACATATCTATAATGCAATAACATTTTTGAGTGGTGGCAGGACTGAAGACGGCTGTGAGAGAACTGGATGGTCCATGTGATCAGCAAAATTGAGCAGGGAACTAACTATCATTGGGCAGGGCTCATCAGTTCAGAAATTGATAAACAGTTGAGGAATGTCCTAGAGACTAAGAAATTCACCATGTCCTCTTATGTCATGTATGTACTAGCCAGATTCTACCCATACAGGGGTTTGAATCCACGAGGGACATTCGGACAAGACATTGTTTATGAGGTTTACCTAGAGTTGCATCTAGGACACAAAGATTACCGGAGAGCCAATGATGCATTCACAATGCATATCACCAGGATGCTCCAGAATGCCGAGCATATGAGATTGTCAGATGGAGCCAAAGGGCTGATAAAGAATTATGGGGCATGGTTCATTCAATTTCCCACTTTCACTTACATTCAAATTGATGGATGCCCGGTCGCCCCATATAGGTTAACTAGGTACCCCACATATCACATTGTGCTATTGGAGATTATCAGACAGATTTGTGAGTTTGATGCCATTGTGAAGAAGGAAAAGCATAAGACAGGCTTTGGTGGGGATTTTCCCCTTGGAATTGGTGTAGCAGAAATATGTCCTTCTATTCAATCAGCACATACAGCAGGAGACGAGTTGGCAGCATATGGTTTCTCCTTCCACTCCAAAAGGATGAACTTCGACATCACAGGAGAGGCACAGAAGAAAGCCACTAGGGAATATCGGCATAAAAGTGACCTAGAGGATTATTGGGCCAACATTAAAGATGATCTTGAAGCTAGAAAGAAGAGGTACTCCAGACTCCCTGTCGATGCAATCAGATAATACAATGTCAAGATGATCCCTGACCAACTGCAGGATGATGGAAACTTGGTACAGGATCATGCTTATGAAGCTGTGAAGGACAGGTCGATCGGGGATATCAACTGGAACGAGGATGAGGTCACAGAGTTGGAGGACCTAATGGCCCCGGTCATGAAATTTACCTCCTCTTGGTTAAAGCATAAAATTTGGGAGTTGGAGAGTGAGAAGGTAACTTGTACCTTCAACTTGATGGGAGACCTTAATCCCATGTCTACTTCAGAGGAATCCAGGGAAGATGACCCCAAAGGGAAAACTACGAAGAGCTCTCCTTTCAAGATAAAAATCAGAGGACCTAAGGAAGGTGAGCCTGAAACAAAAAGGAAGCCAAAAGGAAAAAGGAGATGGTAGACTTTGAAGCTTAGTAAGTCTTCTAATGAGGAAGAGTTGGAAAAGGCAAAAGAGGAGGATGCTCCTCCACCACCGAAGAAGACAAGAACCTTCAGGACTTCAAAGAGGAAGGGTCAGGTTGCCTCAAAAGATGAGCCTCCTATTATTGATGTGGAGAGTTCAGGAGGAGAGAAAACAAAGGTTTACATGAGAAGATCGAGGACTCCATCCCCTAAGGAGCCAATGCAAAGGAATGACCTTTCTCTGGAGATAACAACTGTTGAGCCATCTAAGGCTGCTTCTCCTCCACCGAGCATACCTGAGCCAAAAATTCCTGAGGAACATGAAATTAGCGGGGAGGCAGAGCCATTCAAGGGAGGGGCACTCTTTGATGAGGCTACTGAGCTTGAAGTTGAAGAAGAAGAAAGGCATACTTCTCCTCTTGTAATGTATGAAGATTCTCCAGAAATTGGCAGAGGAAATGGATTGCCTAAACAAGAGGGAGACATTCCTGTTAGAACCCCATCACCGGTGCAAGAGGTGGATCTTGAAGAAGATGATCAAGGTGAGCAGCTCTTTGAGAAGGAGGAGGATAAAATAACTGAAGAAGAAGATAAAATGACAGAATAGCAAGAGGAAGGAAAAGTTGAGGAAATCCGGGTAGAACCTGTAGCCCTGGATTGGCTTGAAAAAGAGATAGCAAGGAAGAAGCAGGTGGTAGTTGAGGACACTCCCTTGGATTGGGATGAAATGTTGTCCAAAATCGGAAAAGGGAAGAAAAGGAAGGCAGCCAAAGTGGTCTCAAAGATGGAAAGGGATGAAGCAAACAACATGGTCATCCACATTGCCACCCCTGCTGTGGACAAGACAAGAGAAGATGTTACTGGTCAAGTTTACAATGTGCAAACTATTAACCTTGGACCGGCATCCATGGTGCAGGACATAGAGGAGTATGAAGGGTCTAGTGCTGTGATTATTGGCAGGTTGAGGAAAGAGACCCAAACCAAGCATGAGCTAAGGAAGGAGAATGAAAGGCTTAAGAAATGCTTGGAAGAAGTGATGAAACCCCTGCAGTCTCTCCATCCTTCTTCTTCTACCACTCCTGGCTTTCTGCCCAAGGAAACTATCTCCGGGATTGAAAAGATGAAAACCTCTGCTCAAGCTACAATAGATTGGCTGAAGGATGTGCAGATCAAGGGAGATAGTGCAATTAAGGATATTCTATCAGTTGGAAAGGATGCTGTCAGAGCCAAGGAATTGTTGGAGCATGTGCTGTCTCAGGACAAGGAAGACGTGGACCTCTTGTTGCAGGAATCTAGGGTCATCATGGGACATGGTAAGGAACAGCTGGCTGCAGATGGAATTCTTCCTTCTTCTAGGTTAGATGAAACTTGGGAATGGTTTGAGGCTCTGCAGATTAGGCAGAAGGCCATGAAGAAGATCCAGAAATGGAAGAAAAAAATAGATGGTGATCTTACTGTAGTGTATGATGGATGCATTGCCTTCTTTGAGGTGATGACTGGAAGGAGAAAGATTGCCCCAAAATATCTAAGTCTGGAACAGCTGAAAGAGTGGTGGCATGAAGTTTATGCCCCAGATTCTGAGAATGTAATAACTGGTCACCAGTTAGATGATGCAACCACATATCTGGCAGTAATGGAAAAATATCAAGCCAATAAAGAGGATTGGGATAAGATTGTTGAACAGTCAAAGGAGGAGATAGACTCCATTAAAAGTCAACTTAGGATATTGCCTTTGCCAATTGTCACCGAATTGGATGGGACATTTTTGAGGCTTCAAGGATCATCGGCTCAGAGGAAGGATAAGGGAAGTGGCAGTTAATGCCTATTTTGAGATTTGTGCTTCCCTATTATCATAGGGCATGCATTGGACTGGACTGCATTGGGGATTGTGTCAAGGCCGACCTTGATGGTGGATGGCATTTAATGTGTGCCTTATTTTGTTTTTTCTAGGCTGACCTGTTTTGGAAAATATATTTATCTTGTAAAAATGTTTTGTTGGGCCGACATATCTTGAGATTTTCTATAACAAGGGAATTTTTTGCCTCATTGTAAAGGGGGTTAGCTAGAAAGTAGTGGAGATAAGTAAGAGCAAAAAGGAGCTAGAGTACTTTGTAGTAGGAGTAGTATTCAATTTCTTGAAGCAAATACTGTATTAGAACAGTGGAATTGTTGCAGCCTTTTGATGATTAATGCAATTGAGGACATTGTGGTTTTTCTGGTGAAATCTCTTGTGTTATTTTATCTTGCATGGTTTTATTATTCTATCTTTCAAATTGCTTAAAGATTTAGGGTTTAGTGTTCAGAATTAAATTAGTTTTAGTTTGATGAATGGTGTTTATGATCTCATATTTGGAGTGTTTGTAGCAATCTCTGGTCTATACTCCCAGTAACTATCTGATTGTAGTAGGCTGGTGAAGTCAACCTGGACCATATATTTACATGTTCTTGAGTTCAATTGTGGATGAATGTCTATGATTTGAAAATCTACATGCCTTAGAAGATTGCACCGTTCTTGTGATATTGAATTGTGGGTTGATCAAGGATTGGTTAATTAAGATTGGTCCATTCCAAATATCTGTCATTTGCATTGTTCATTCTAGGAATAGTTTAGATTTCATCATATTCTTGCACCCTTATCTTTTGCTATTTCTTTATTATTTGGTTAGATTTAGGATTAGAGATCATCATATTGCAAAATTTGGTAATTGAGAAGATACAGTTTTCTTGTAGTAAGGTCCGATTGTGATTACCAGCATTCCACATTTTATCTGAGTTGTTTATGCATTGTCATGACTTGACACCCGAGAGACCTTGGGGTGATTTTTAGTGATTTATTATTGAAAATAACCTTTCAAGAGAGATAAAATATTGCATTCTATCTGAGTTGTTGCTGTGCAGAAAACACCATCAACACCACCCTCATGAATACCATTCCAAATCCATCACCACCCCCACCACCACCAAATTCTACAACATCAAGCCAAAACGATGGAACATTGCAAGCTGCTTTCCAAAGGAGATACCAACAAGTTCAGAAACAAAAAGGTAAACAACTAGCTACTCAACAAGCTACTCAAGCTACACAAGATGCCCAAATAGCACAAGCCGCATTACAAGTGCAACAAGCCCAATCGTTATTACAACAACAACAACAACAACAAAAAGCCACCCAAGCTACTCAAGCATTACAAGCATTACAGGCACAAAAGGCTACTCAAGTGCAAACCCTATTACAACAACAAGTAGCACAAGCACAAGCACAAGCAGCTCAAGCACAAGCTCAATATCAGGCACAACAAGCCCAATATCAAGCACAACTTCTTGCACAAAGAGAAGTAGCACAATTGCAGGCATATCAAAAAGCATTAAAGCAATACCAAGAGCATCAAGAAGCATCAGAATTGGTAGCCCAACAACAAGTGTTGTTGGAACAACAACAAGCACAACAATAGCAAGATCAACAACAAGCGTTGTTCATACAAAAGTAGGTAGAAGCCTACCTCGCTCGGCAAAACATGCAGATACTATCGAACAACACACCAACCAACCCACCCATCCAAACCATGATTGAAACACCCCAAAACACTTTCATCGCACCCCCTGATCCACAAAATGACGTGACGACACAAATCAGGTTGCTCTCACAACAAGTGCTCTATCTTCAATCGGGGTGAACAATGAAGACAACAAGCAACTTGTGTCCCTATCCATTTGATAGGAGCCTAGTAATGAAACCATTCCCTAAGGGATTTTAGATCCCCAAATTTGACAAATATCGAGGGACGGGAAACCCTGAAGATCACATTAGGGAATTCCAAGTTCATTGCATGGAAGTCGCATATGACAATACTTATCTAATGCGGTTGTTCCCTAGGAGTTTGGCAGGCCACGCCATGGAATGGTTCTCTCGCTTACCTCCGGGCATTAGAACATTCCAAGAAATCATGGATGCATTCATTAAGAATTACGCATGCAATATTGCAATGGATGTTAGTCTAGAAGAACTCTACGCTCTAAAACAAGGAAATGGTGAATCTTTCACCTCATTTCTACAACGATGGTGATCCAAGGCCAATCAGAGCAAGTGGACCATGCCAGAAGAATAACAAGTTTGCACCATCATCGCCAACCTTGAAGGCCTCTTGGCATTTCATCTCAAGGTTCAGGGCATTACCACATATGATCAATTGATTCCCAAAGTGCTCGGCATCAAAAGAGCCCTCATAACCCAACCCGCAGAATCAACATCATACCACGAACAACAAAACAACCGCCCACCATCCAATTACAATGATAAAACTCGCACGTGGGAAAGGAACAAAAATGTTACTAATGATGGTGTCATTGATGCCAAGGTGGTCATTAGTGCTCCTTGCCAACATACACCCGCACCACAAATCCAAACACAACACCAAAACACTCATCACACAACATACCAACCCAACAACAATCCAACCATCAATAATCTCAATGACCAAAGGGGACCACCCCAATGCAAAATTTATCCCAAATGAAAATACACCACTTTGGGGGAACCACTTGAGGACATAATGAAAAAGTTGATCGACGAACCGGATGTCAAACCTCCTTGGTATAACGAGAATCAACTTTTCGAATTCCATAAAATCAAAGGCCACACCACAAATAGTTGCATGAGACTCAAAAACATCATCCAATATCTCATCGATAAAAAATAAATAAACGTGGAACAATCTACGGGAAATCAGGATCTTAAAATATACACGAATTTGATGTTGAATCATGGCAACAAAGGGAATAAAAATGATAAAGGGAAGGGTAGTGTAAATCATGTGTATGAAATAGTCATTGCCTCCCTAAATGAAGATTGCATGGTCATCACCATCAAGGGCGCCCATGCCGAAGATTGTGGAGTCACCACAAGAGGTGGAAAGGTCACCATTGCAGGATCATCCCAACCAAATAGAGTCCCTGCATCCAGATCTGTTCCTAATGGCTACAATGTCGTAGAAAAACTCAAGAGAATGCCAACACAAATCTCCATCATGGAGTTGCTAAAAATATCATCTACCTATAGAAAGATCCTTGAGGAAACATTAGCATCATCCACTATCCCCGCAGATCTCGACGCGGAGCAATTCCAAGCTATGGTCGGAAATATCATAATAGCTAATCTCCTTACATTCTCTGACCAAGATTTTCCCATCCAACCATCTCACAACTGTGCACTTCACTTGGAAGCCATAGTACACAAGAGAAAAATCAAAAGGGTCTTGGTGGATGGAGGTGCAGGCTTGAACATATGTTCTCTAAGCCTCATCAAGCAGTTGAAAATATTAGAAGATTCCATCGACAAAGGAAAGGGCATTATTATAAGAGCATATGATGACCAAGAAAGAGTGTCTCAGGGCACAATCAAACTCCCTATTCAAGTAGGGCCGACTCTCATGGAAACTACTTGTCAGGTCTTGGACCTTGATTTGCCGTATAATATCCTCTTGGGATGTCCATGGATCCATGCAATGAAAGTAGTAGCATCAACCCTCCACCAATGTGTGAAATTTACACATAAAGGACAAGAGGTTACTGTTCATGGAGATCCTAAAACTTTCTCATACTGCAAAAATATCGAAGCAAAGTATTACAAAATTCCCCAAGTACCAAAAAATGATGAGGGCCCATCCACATCATACATCGACCCCGCCACCCTCACATCCACTTCTGAGATAGAGACAACCGCCATTCCCATCATTTCTTACATCAAGCTCATCATCCAAAAAGATGGTTGTGGAAGCTTTAAACTCCCTAACAATGCTTTTGTGGTAGGAGAGCTACCACAATCTCCTAGATCATGAGGACGTCCACAAGAAAACCAAGCTTCCACATCACAAATGCATCCTAAAAACTATCCTGAATTCACAAGCTGGGGAGACCTTGGACAAGAAGTTATTGAGGCAGATCCATCACATATGATTTATCAAGATGAAAGACCAACAACTAATTTACCAATGGATGAAAGAAGCAAAGGTCTACAAATGATGCTTGCAATGGGCTACAGCAAAAATCAAAGACTGGGACAAAATGACAATGGCCTCACAATACCTATCATGCTAGAGACATGACCCATAACAAATCTTAGCCTTGGATGTACCCCTCTAAGAATAACCATACATGGCAGAAGTCCTCCGGTTAGAACGGTTGATTTTTCTCCTCAGCCAACAGCAGTAGAAGTACACTTACCAATACCCACAGGTAGAGACATACATAACTTTATAATTGAGGCCTATATTAGTAGCGATGATGAGGGTACCATGACTGATCTACCTAGGCTATTCAAAGATACCACCCTGTGTATGATTAGTACCTTATCCTTCGAACTAGACCAACAAAATCATGAGATCTGCTTAGTCTACCCCCAACTTATCGACTACGACCAATGAGGACCACCAGTTCTTGATACATTTGAAAATGATGAGGCACTCTCAGAATTCATGGGATTGAGGGATAACATTCCAGATGGATATCATAAGGTAGGGTTTATAATGGAGTTGGACACACATTCCTATTATAGGGAAATAATTGAATCCTTTAGTTGCAAAAGTGAGAAACTAAGAATCATATCCAAGTCCTTGAGTGAAAACCACACTGTGGCACTCTCTGACAAGAAAAAAGTAAAAAGAAAGGACGTATCCAATGGTGAAAACCTCTCTAAGGTGCCTGAGGATGAAGGATTCAATCTTCCTTTAAGAGCTATTCATTAGGAGAAGTCAGCAGTCTTGGCCGAAAAATGCAATCCTGTCAACCTAGGAATAGAGGAGACCCCCAATATCACATTTTATGCAGAATCACTATTATCAGAAGAGCAAGAACTCCTAGCAGCATTCCTAAGGGGAAGACATATAAACTTCACATGGAGTTATGCTGACATGCCATGACTTGATCCAAAGACTATGGTTCATCACTTAGCAGTGTATCTAGAAGCAAAACTGGTCAAACAAAAGCTTTGAAAAATGCATCCTCAAATAGCCTTATTGGTCAAAATGGAGCTCAAAAAGTTGTTAGATGCAGGATTCATCCAACCAATCAATTATCCAGAATGGGTATCAAACTTGGTACCTGTTTCAAAGCCTGATGGAGCCATTAGAATCTGCACAAACTTCAGAGATTTGAACAAAGCATGTCTAAAGGATGATTTCCTGCTTCCTAACATTGACATGATAGTAGACATGATAGCAGGGCATGAGATGCTATCATTAATGGACGGATTTTCAGGATACAACCAGATCATGATAGCAAAAGAAGATCAACATAAGATGGCTTTCACTTGTCCATGGGGGACCTACTGTTGGAACATGATGCCATTCGACCTAAAGAATGCAGGAGCAACCTATCAAAGGGCCATAACATTGATATTCCATGACATGATTCATAAAATAGTTGAAGACTATGTCGACGACATTCTAGCTAAGTCAAGAAAAAGACAAGATCATATAGCAACCCTAAGTGCTATCTTTGACACTGGAGGAATACAAAGTCAGACTAAATCCCAAGAAGTGCATCTTCAGCGTACAATCAGGTAAATTGCTAGGATACATAGTGTCCATGAGGGGTATAGAGGTGGATCCAGTGAAGGTGAAATCAATCCTTGAAATGGAAGCACCAAAGACATTAAAGCAACTAAGAGGCCTCCAAGGAAGACTCCAATCCATCTGACGATTCATAGCACAACTGGTAGACAAGCAGAATCCATATTCTCACCTACTCCACAAGGGAGTAGTGTACAAATGGGATACGAAATGTGAAGAGGTATTCAACAAAATCAAGGAATACCTACTAACACCACTAGTGTTAATGCCACCCATCCCAAAGAAGCCATTGATCTTATATGTGTTAGCAATAGTAGCAGCCCTTGGAGCTCTCCTAGCTCAGCATGATGAAAAAAAAATGAAGAGGTTCATCTATTACATCAGTAGGACAATGGTCGGTCATGAGCTAAACTACTCATTCATCGAGAAAGCTTGCCTTGCAGTAGTGTTTGCATCCCAAAAATTCAGACATTACATGTTGGCACACAAGATAAAGCTCATTGCCAAAATTGATCCCCTCAAGTATCTACTATCAAAGGCAATGCTCACAAGAAGAATGGAAAAATGGGTAATGATACTATCAGAGTATGACATTGAGTATGTAGAGAGAAAAACCATCAAGGGTCAAGTTATTGCAAATCAACTAGTGGAGGCACCAATCTATTCTGAGAATCCTCTTGTCTCAGAATTTCTAGATGAATCCATTTTAAACCTCAACGTAGTTGACCACTGGAAACTATACTTTGACGGTTCATACACATAACATGGGTCAGGAGCTGGTGTCTTCTTCATCACCCCACAAGGGGATTGCATACCAAGGTCATACAAACTAGCATTTCCTTGCACCAACAACATCGCGGAGTATGAGGCTTTGACTATAGGTCTAAGGATAGCAGTGCAATGGAACATCATAGCTCTAAAAGTGTATGGAGACTCTCAGTTGATCATAAATCAAGCCAATGATGAATATCAGACTAAGGATGACAAGCTCACTCCATACAAGAAATTGGTGGAGACTCTAAAATAATCCTTCATTGATATAACATTTGAGCAGATTCCAAGAACCAACAACAGAGCAGCAGATGCCATGGCTACAATTGGGTCCCTATTAGACATCCCTCACAACATTCCAAAGTATGAATTCTTGATCGAGCAGCTTCTTGTTCCTGCATTCAAGGTACCAGAATCAGAATATGTGTGTGAAATCGTTGGTCCTGGCGATCCTTGGTATCATGACATCTATACATATCTTCGAATAGGAGTCATACCCGCTGACCTACCATCAAACCTAAAATGAACCTTTGTTAAAAAGGTATCCAGATTTGTCATCCTAGGTGATACCTTATACCATAGAAGCATAGAAGGTACCTTACTATGCTGATTAAATGCTGAGGAGGCATTAACTGCTCTAACCAAAGTTCATAATCGTATCTGTGGCTCACACTCGAGTGGAATGACCATAGCCAAGAAATTGCTGAGGATGGGGTATTATTGGCCCATAATGGAATGAGAAGCACATGATCATGCTAAGAGGTGTCTACAATGTCAGCAGCATGGAGACCTCATCCATGCTCCAGCTCAAGAGCTTCATCCCATCATCACACCATGTCCCTTTTCGCAATGGGGACTCGATCTCATTGGGAAAATCACACCCACCTCATCTAAAGGCCACAAGTTCATCATAACTGCAATTGAGTACTTTACTAACTGGGTAGAGGCCATACCCATGACGTATATAACTATAAAACAGATATCAAAGTTCATCCTAAACTATCTTATATGCCGCTATGGTGTCCCACAAGCCATTATCTCAGATAATGGGACACCATTCAATAATTAGGAAGTATGTGACTTATGCGATAAATTCAAAATCCAACATCGCTTCTCCACCCCATACTATCCCCAAGGCAATGGCCAAGCAAAAGCTACTAATAAAACCATTCTGAAAATCCTTAAGAAAATAGTCAATGACGCAGGTCGTGACTGGCATCTGCAGCTTAATCCTACCCTCTGGGCCTATCGAACCAACATCTGCACACCCACTGACGCCACCCCCTTCTCCTTAGTCTACGGATCATAAGTCGTACTCCCCATTGAGATCGAGCTTCCATCCCTCAGAATATCACTGCAAAACCTCAACACTGATGAAGACTATCGGGTGTCAAGATTGAACGAGCTGGAGCTACTGGATGAGCAACGTATCAATGCTTTGAATCATTTGCAAGTCTATCAGAATAGACTCAAACGGAGCTACAACAAGAAAATCAAAAGCAGGACTTTCCAAGTCAGAGAACTAGTCTCAAAAGAAAATCAGAAAAATGTCCCAAACCCAAGCAACAAAGGCAAGTTTGAACCTAATTGTTTGGGACCATTTGTCATAATGACAAGTTACAAGTCAGGGGTATATCAGTTATCAACACCTGAAGGGGAACCTCTGTAGGAGCCCATGAATAGCTCCCATCTCAAAAAGTTTTATGCCTAAATCTTTCAAGGTATAAAACCAAAAATCAAAAAATTAGAAAAAGTCTTGAAAAAATGGTCACCTTGGTGAAAACCTGGCAAATAGGCATCTTGGTGACAACAAAAAAAAAATTACAAAATGATCAAAAATAGTAAAGAGAAAAATCGTCCTCTAGTAAAAACCACTTCGGTGGCACTTTGGGCAAGTACCTTGGTGAAAACTTGGCAAACAGGTGCCTTGCGTAAATAAGCACTTTCCATCCACTAGGATCTTTACAACTTGTTTTGCATCATCCATCCATTTTGCTTCCATCATCCATCGCATTCAAGTCTTCATCCATCACTCATCCACTCGCATCCACACTTTAGCTTGGTCTTGTTTTCGTATCATGATCCCTCCTAGTACTACTCAGCCCATCCTCAAGGTCAGTTTGTCCTGCCTTTATCAGAGTAGTCTATTGCATCACGCTGGGGGCATGTTCTTATCGGATTGGATTTGTGTATGATCTTACAGACCTCAAATCAGAAAATCCAAAAACATCAAAATATCAGAAAATCTAAAAACAGGTCAAAAAGTCTATCAAAATGCCAAAAACAAGGTTGTCTTGTCGAACTACATCGTCTCTGAGCTTGAACGTAGGCAAGGTTGATCTTTTATCATCCCCCGAGACACTTAGGTCAGTCCTTTAGGAGTTCGTCATAATAAACTGACATTTCATCATGTATATCTTCATCTGTAAATCGGTCAAGTCGTCAATCGAACTACATGGTCTCTACGTGTATAACGTAGGCAAGGCTCATCTGTTGATTAGCCCTCGAGGCCCCTAGGATAGGTCTTTAGGTTAGACTCTTGGTCAAAATCTCAGAAAATCCCAAAAACATTGGAAAATCAAAGATCAAAACATTTGAAAACCTCAAAAAATACCAAAAAATAGCCTCAAAACATTGCAAAAACATCAAAAACATCCAAATATTTGAAAAAATTCATCCATCTCATCTCACTTACACCTGCAATAAACACCACTCATAATAAATCTATCGTCACCATCAAGCTTTGGTGAAACAGTTGGAAACAAGTCTAGCAGATTAAAAGTAAAACTCCAAACGTTAAGTCTTAAGTCTAAGTCGGTACGTAAGCAAGTTGGTGATCTCTTCGTACTGGTAACTCATCATCTAAATTGGTCCCATATCAATCATCCCCTAGAATACCTTGGATAAACGAAATGACATGCCGCCATCCACTAACATGTCCTAGGATGAATCCTTCCTACAATGGGCATTATCTTCTGGCAATAAGTCTCGGTTATCATCCTTAGAAAACACATCCTCTTTTCGTTAGCGGTATTGAAGAGCATCAGTTTATTTGTTTACTTGGTCTTTATCTTTTAACTTATCTTCTTTTGTGCTCATTCCAAGGACATCTTGATGATATCCCAAAACAGAGGATTTAGAGAAATAGGAATGGGGAAATGATCATTATCTTTTGTTTGCTATGCTTGTCGGACGTTCTTGTAATATAACCTCAACAAATACTTCCTTTGTTACATATGTATGGAAGAGGTCTAGGGAAACTTGTTGACTATTGTGTAGATAGGTTTACCTTTCCATTTTTTGGTTTGAGCTATCTGAAACTTTTGAAGTGCATCCTAGCAAGGTTTTCGTATGTCAGGTGTGAACAAGAATACTCCTATCTGCTTGTCAAGTCAAAGTTCATCTCACTAGGTACAACACCATCCTGGTTCCCTATACCTTGATGCATCGTACCACGTGCGTTATCAAACATAAGGAAATTTGGCCCTTTGAAAATCCCAATTCCTCAGCAAGTAATCATCATCATCATCATCATTTGCATTTTGTACCATCTTGTGTCTTGTTGAAATGACTTCTTCTTTTCTTACTAACCGCACTAACAAGGTACTATGACAGTTGATCATCATCACCACCATCGTCATTGATCCTCCATCCACAAATCATTAGCATATTGCATAAGAATATCATATAGGAAACATACACATAAACAGGTTATCGTAAGCATTCTTCATAGATAGACACATCCATTCCATTTACATTGCATCTCATGGAATTATATCAATCATTGCATAAACATTCATTTGCATTTCATAAACCATTTCATATAAACCATGACATAAGCATCTACAGAAGCATTTCATAATCATTTTTTGCATAAACAAGTAGGTATATAAGCATTTAACTCATTAGGCATACATACTTGCATAACATCATGACATCATCACATTACATCTACATTGCACATCATTGCATCACTTTGCATCGCATACTCATATCACTTTGCATCACATATATCATCATTTATTATGTTTAGGATAATAATATTTGCTATTTTAAGCATCGTAAATAAACCATCTCATTTGCATCATATCACGACCATCGCATTTCATATTTCATTATCCATATCTTCTCATAAATAACATCATAAAACATTCATTAAATCATTCCACATAGGCATAGATGTATAAAAATTCATTTATGCATCCATTCATTAACATTTCATAAGAACAATTTACATATCATTTCACATATCAACCCATCACTTTTGCATAAATAGATCATCACATTGGCATATCATAGGATAACATAATATATATCTGTTAGTTATAATCATAACGCATACATCATTAGAAATAAATGCATCCATAAAAGACATCATTGCAAAGCATATAGAACTAAACCATCCATGCATAAAGGAGAACATAGTACATTGCATCAAAATCAGCTCATATATCACATCATCAACTGTCATAGTACAAAGAATAAATCGGATCACTATACATATGTCAATCAGTACAAAAGGCCCACTAGGGCTATCAAAAAGGAGCCCATAAGGCACAAAAAGTATGTATCATCTCGATCAAGCTCGATCCCTATGAATGCTGCCCTCGCCCTTGTCACCATGACCCTCTGGTGGTCTCTGGCTGGCCCGCTCTAAATACTTTGTGACCCACTCTGCTCTGGACACATCATCATGATAAGCCCGACGGTAGTACTCTACCTCTCGGATGGCATCCCTATAAGATCGTACTGGCATTGTACCCTAGGAGGAGGAGGCTGTCATACTCTCGATCTGCTATCTACGACCTAGCTCTGTAGCTGCATGTACCTCTGCAGCCTGTCTTTGCTGCACAACCTAATCCCTCTCTACCTTGAGCTACTCTCTCTCAGCCCTCGCCTGGTCTCTCTCTGCTATCACGGCCTAAACCTGGGCCTATAACTGTGCAATCAGCTCATCTCGACCGCCTACTTGTCCCTATGGCTACACAGGTGGCTGCACCCGAGGATGGTCCTCGCCTCGTGGTGGCTCCTGCTACTGGTCCTACATATGAACATCTCTGTGACCTGGCGGGACTAGGGGCACACTTGGTGGATCCTTTCGAATCTTGACCCTCAGTCCTCGCCCTTGTCCTCTCCCTCTACCTCTGACCCTGTGCACCTCTAGATCCTCACCTAGAATGGTCAACCGAAGTGGAGGTCTAAACCAATCCCTGTAGGCCTGAGTGGTGCCGGGATCTACTAGGCCCTGATCATAAGCCCACGGTCAGGCTACCAAGTACCTGAAGCTATCAACCACTTCAAAGGTAGGAATACCGTGTCCCCATGATATCTATGTCATGCTATGAGCAAAGACAACTACATAGCCGTCATCAGGCTGATCCTGCGGCTCTCTGAATTGATGCTGTACACGCCCAGGCAGATACCTCTCAATCATTTTGTGCTTCTACCCCTGCATATATCACTCCTGGTGGTAGTAAAAGAGCTAATCAACATCGTTGGCCTATCTAGGCCGATCAAGGTATGGATGCAGAGTAAAAACTAGCATCTCGTCTAGGACCCACCTCGAGTAGGGGATCCCGTGCTCTCTAGTGTGTGTAAAGGACACACCACCTCTGTATCATGCCATGAGGGCATCGTCTGCCCCCATCAGAACTGGAATGACATGTGGACGCAACACAGAAATGTGCTCCCACACCCAGACATGAAGTAGTGTCACACCAGCCCCCAGTGTTCTGCCATCCACGTATACGTACTCATGGAGGTCCCTATATAATGAGGCCAGGAGGATAGGCCCCCACACAAAATGAACTGACCTGTCTCGGACCGTCCGCTCCCAGTAGTATCCCCAACCGAGATTGAAATATCACCCTCGTCTATCTGGGGAAACAAGACTATAAATAATAGCTACAACCGCCTAGCAGTAGGGAGGTGCTATAACCCTGTATCGCTCTAGCTCAATCTGTCCCTCGTAGTAGATGATGTCTCGTGTGGCAAGGACTCTGCAATAGGACTAGCGTCCCTCATCCATATCAAAAATTGCCTGTCGGCCATGAATAGGAAATTGTAGAATGCACCAAACGTCCCCCAAAGTGATGGTGGCCTCGCCAGTGGGGAGATGAAATGACGATGTCTCGCTATGCCACCTCTCGGCCAGCGCTGATAACATCGCTAGGTGGGTGCGCACGGGCGCCGCGTAGGCAATGTGCCACAATCCTGCAACTCCCAGTCGATCTTGGTCCTTGTCGCTCAAATCCAGTAAGACGCTCACCAAATCTCGCAACCGGTGCTCTTGAGAGTAGAGCTCCCTTGTCACATCCTGCATCAAGGAAGGTCAATGTGTTAAAAATTTTCAAAAATTCCTGGTCGAACGCTCCTGAAAGCTCCCAACGGCGCAATTTGTGATGGCGTCGCAGTTTGATTTTACTCAAACTCTGACACTCGAGCCCAAAAAGAGCCAAATGGCGCCACCACGATGCACTTTCCCTTCTAGCGTCATAGTTTACGTGAAAAGGGCACCATCGTGGTGCACTTTACCCAAACCGGCCCGCCGAGCCCGAGCCCAGAATCAGAGTTTCTAAACTCTTAACTGCACCGCTGCGGTGCCAAACTGCACCATTGCGGCGCAAGATGGCACTGAGCGGCGTAGTTTAAATTCTGAGCAGCGCTATATAGTGCCACTGGAGTTGAGCTCCCCTTTTAAAGCATTAATTAGAGCATTAAATGAAAAAACTAAGCTTGGGTAAGGACCACATACCGGTGCCCCGATGCCAGGTGGCCACTGGTATGTCCGAACTCGATTAGTGATGTGCAAGGGAAGTTGTCGTTGTGCCATATCGCTGGGGAGTGGTGCAGGAGCACCCAGGGCCTTCAAGGAGCACGCCAAGAACTAGGAGAGTGCAAGGGTCAAGAGGACCTTCCAATCATGTCAAATCATCAATTATGATGTATTGGAGCCTATAATGGCATTTGGGTTGAATGAGTGTAATGAGAATGTTCAAAGTTTCAAGGTTCCTGATAAGGAATTTGGATTAAAAATGCAATGTAAGGGAAAATTAGGTTCTAGGGGTTTTGATTAATGATATTATGCTTAAATAGGTCAAATAAACTTGGATAGTGAATATCCAATGGTTTTTAGGTGATAGATTTTAATAAATCTCTAGTTTGTAATTTCAAATTTTTAAATTTTAGTTTAGGCGGGAAAAGGAGTTTTAGGTGTTTTAGAGGTAATTATGCATTGTAATCAATTCCAATCAGTTGGATCAGTTGGGGGATGGTTCTATAACCCCAAAATGGTAATTTGTACAGAGGTTGGGCGTTTGGAGAAGTGACTGTACGGACTGCTACAGAAAATAGTGAAAAAACATAGTTTTCTTGCATTTTCTTGAGTCTTTTTGATGATCTATTGAATCCTTTTGAATTTATAATCAATTGGATGGTTCAAGAACCTGTATTTACTTTCAATTAACCTCTTGAATGATCTGAAACACATTTATAATCAGTTCTTTTCATTATATTGCTGACTGTCCTAAAAAAAGTGCAGATTTTTCACTAATTTTGAGGTTTTTCATGGATGATTGATCCATTTCAAGGTAGAATGCTGCTGTGACCTGTGAAATAGATCATTCCTAACATGTATCATACATATTTAACCAACTAATGTGCAGGAAGGAAGAATATCAAGGTGTACACCAAGTTGTCAAAGGGAAAAGTGCTTGAAGATGGAGGCTAGGGTGTAGTAGCAGAAGATCTGCCTTAATGAGGGGCATGTTTTTGAGTTTGGATCAACTAAATATGTTGTCCTAATGGTGTAGAGTCAATGAGAAAGTTCTGGAAGTGATTGGAAGGTTAGTTTTCAAGAAACCCTAGTTTTTTAGGCAAGTTGAGGAGGGGTTTGTGCTGAGCATGTTAGATGTGTCATAGAGGTCTAAAAACTTGGATTCCTTGGTTTTGAGTCATTTTAGGAGACTAATAAAAGTTTTATGGTTAGGGGTTGAGTTTAAAGGGGGGTTGCTTTGTAAAAGTGGGCTAATTAGGCCTAGTTTTTGAGGAGATAGCAGATTTTGGAAGGGTTTTTCTGAAGCAAGTGATATCAAGGTTTGGATGTGTTGTTTGTCATCACAAACCACACTTGAAACAGTCATTAGATTTGGGGTTCCTTTGGAAAGTTTGAGTGCAAAGTCAAAAAATCACTGCAGGAGGCCTAGTTGGGCTAGTAGCCTAGTTAAGGTGAAAATTTGGTTTTGTGTCTAAGTCAGAGGGTTGGGCTTTGAAATCATTTAAAACAAGTTTGTTTGGGTCTCTTAAGAGTTTTCCTAGGGTTTGGGTCCATAAGGAAGGCAAATAAGTCATGAATGCAAAGTTGAGGCCTTATCTCTAAGTTGGTGTCTAGTTGAGAGATTGAAGAACAAAACTTTGTTAATCCTAAATCTTTGTGTATCTTTTGAGATCCCTGACCCTCTGCATCAGAGTGGTATCAGAGCAGTGAGTAGGTCCTTTAGGGATTGGAGAAGTAGCAATGGCACCAAAAAACCAATTGGCAAGGGAGTTGGAAGAGTTGAAGGAGATCTTGGAGAGGGAGAGAAGAGAAAGAAGGGAACAAGAAGCAGCAAGAGAAAGAGAAGAAAGACAATGGAGAAGAGAGAGAGACACTATGCAGGCAAGGATCAATAACCTTGAGAGGAGTAGGAGGAGAGAAGACCAAGAAGACCAAGAAAACAATGAAGAGGATGAAGAGCATGTGAGGGTAAATCAGGAACATCAAGCTGATGATACAGAGGACCCTGAAGAAAGGAGGTTAGTGAGGTTATTGAAGGCAGTACAGGTTCATGGAGGGAAGAGTCACATAGACTTACCTATGTATCAAGGGAAGATGGATAGTGAAGAGGTATTGGGATGGCTTGATGCCATGGAAAACTACTTTGAATTTGAGGAGATGGATGAAGAAAGGAAAGTCAAGTTTGCTAAAACCAAGTTGAGAGGCACAACATTGACATGGTGGACAAGTTTCCAGAATGATAGGATGGCTAGAGGATTGGCAAAGGTCTCTACATGGGCAAGGATGAAGAGTTTGGTTAAGGAGCAATTCCTACCATCTGATTATACCATTCATGTGAAAAGGATGAGGCAGAATTTAAAGCAAAAGGACTTGGATGTTATGTCCTATACTGAGAAATTTCACAAGCTTAGTATTAGAGGAGGTTATGAGGAAGAAGATGAGAAGATAGCCAGGTACATCAATGGCTTAAGGTACAATCTACAAGATGAGATTGGTTTGCAATTGCCAAGAACATTGGGAGAATGTTTTCAGTTGGCCATTAGAGCAGAAGAAAAGGTGAAAAGGAAGCAAGAAAGATCAAACAATGGTGGAAGAGGAGGTAGTTCAAACAGGGGCAGAGGTAATAGAGAGCAAGGACAAGGCAGTAATGATAAAAGCAGCAATGACAAGGGTAAAGAGATATTTTCTGATCAAAGAGGTGGGTACACTCCAAGAGGAGGAGGCAGATTTGGACAAGGTAGAGGACCATTCATAGGCAGATGTTTTAATTGCAATGAACCAGGGCATCCTTCCTTCAAATGTCCTAAGTGGGAACAAGCTGATAAAGGCAGAGAAAGGAGAGCTAACTTGGTGCAAGAAGAAGAAGACAAGAAGGAGGAACCAAAAACATTCATGGCAGACCCTGTGATTGATGGTGAGTTTCTCATGATCAAGCAAGGAGAAAGACTTCATCAAGAACCAAAGGTAACCATTTTCAAAACAAATTGTCTCAGTCATGGTAATATATGCAGATTTCTTATAGATTCAGGGTCACATAACAATTTAGTTTCACTTGATATGATAACCAAGCTAGGGATTGAAACATTTGATCATCCTACTCCCTACAAGGCCACTTGGGTGACACAAGGACAACATGTAGAGATTGGTAAGAGAGCTTTTGTTGATTTTTCAATTGGTTCATATCATGATAGGGTGCTTTGTGATGTCATTCCAATGACTTGTGGTCATATCATCTTGGGGAGACCATGGAAATATGCTAGAAGGACATTGCATGATGGTTTTTAGAACACATATTTGGTGCATAAGGATGCAGTTAGATACAAGTTAGTGCCTTTTCCTTTGGAGCAGTCAAATGAAAGTTTTATGATCTGTTTTGAGAAGCATTTGCAGGTAAATGAGCAGGGTAAAATAGGGGAAGACATTGGTAGGTTGAAAAAAGACAAGTTGCAGCAGGGTTGTGAAGAAGACAGTCCTAAAAATTAGAATTTGTGGGATTTGGACAGTATCAAGGTTGGAGGCATTGAATGCCCTATAATTGAGCATGATAGTGATGGTATCTTTTCACAAGGAAATCAGGGGAATAGAGGCAGAAGCAGGGCACAAAATTAGACTGAGTTCAAGCAGCAAAAAGGACAAAGAAAATAGATTTTTGGCTCTCACATGATGAATGTCAAGAATGCAGATTGGCAGAAGAGAAAGACAATGACTTTGGGGGACTACATACCTACTCATTGGAAGATGAAAACACATGAGAGCAAAAGGTCTTTTGGTGGCAACACATGGGACACTTCTTGGGGCAAGAGTTCTTTCTTTCCTGGGGAGAATGGTGCAGGAGCACCTAGGGCCTTCAAGGAGCACGTCAAGAACCAGAAGAGTGCAAGGGTCAAGAGGACCTTCCAATCATTTCAAAGCATCAATTATGATGTATTGGAGCCTATAATGGCATTTGGGTTGAATGAGTGTAATGAGAATGTTCAAAGTTTCAAGGTTCCTAATAAGGAATTTGGATTAAAAATGCAATGTAAGGGAAAATTAGGTTCTAGGGGTTTTGATTAATTATATTATGCTTAAATAGGTCAAATAAACTTGGATAGTGAATATCCAATGGTTTTTAGGTGATAGATTTTAATAAATCTCTAGTTTGTAATTTCAAATTTTTAAATTTTAGTTTAGGCAGGAAAAGGAGTTTTAGGTGTTTTAGAGGTAATTATGCATTGTAATCAATTCCAATCAGTTGGATCAGTTGGGGGATGGTTCTATAACCCAAAAATGGTCATTTTTACGAAGGTTGGGCATTTGGAGAAGTGACTGTACGGACTGCTACAGAAAATAGTGAAAAAACATAGTTTTCTTGCATTTTCTTGAGTCTTTTTGATGATCTATTGAATCCTTTTGAATTTCTAATCAATTGGATGGTTCAAGAACCTGTATTTACTTTCAATTAACCTCTTGAATGATCTGAAACATGTTTATAATCAGTTCTTTGCATTATATTGCTGACTGTCCTAAAAAAAGTGCAGATTTTTCACTAATTTTGAGGTTTTTCATGGATGATTGATCCATTTCAAGGTAGAATGCAGCTGTGACCTATGAAATGGATCATTCCTAACATGTATCATACATATTTAACCAACTAATGTGCAGGAAGGAAGAATATCAAGGTGTACACCAAGTTGTCAAAGGGAAAAGTGCTTGAAGATGGAGGCTAGGGTGTAGCAGTAGAAGATCTGCCTTAATGAGGGGAATGTTTTTGAGTTTGGATCAACTAAATATGTTTTCCTAATGGTGTAGAATCAATGAGAAAGTTCTGGAATGATTGGAAGGTTAGTTTTCAAGAAGCCCTAGTTTTTTAGGCAAGTTGAGGAGGGGTTTGTGCTGGAGCATGTTAGAGGTGTCATAGAGGTCTAAAAACTTGGATTCCTTGGTTTTGAGTCATTTTAGGATATTTCTGAAAGTTTCATTGTTAGGGGTTGAGTTTAAAGGGGGGTTGCTTTGTAAAAGTGGGCTAATTAGGCCTAGTTTTTGAGGAGACAGCAGATTTTGGAAGGGTTTGTCTGAAGCAAGTGATATCAAGGTTTCTATATGTTGTTTTTCATCACAAACCACACTTGAAACAGTCATTAGATTTGGGGTTCCTTTGGAAAGTTTGAGTGCAAAGTCAAAAAATCACTGCAGGAGGCCTAGTTGGGCTAGTAGCCTAGTTAAGGTGAAAAATTGGTTTTGTGTCTAAGTCAGAGGGTTGGGCTTTGAAATAATTTAAAACAAGTTTTTTTGGGTCTCTTAAGAGTGTTCCTAGGGTTTGGGTCCATAAGGAAGGCAAATAAGTCATGAATGCAAATTTGAGGCCTTATCTCTAAGTTGGTGTCTAGTTGAGAGATTGAAGAACAAAACTTTGTTAATCTTAAATCTTTGTGTATCTTTTGAGATCCCTGACCCTCTGCATCAGGGAGTTAGAGCTCAAATCTCAAGATTGCTAATGGAGGTGTGTGAAAATGACTTGAAAGTGACCCCTCGGGCCCCTTTTAAGCCTAAAAATTAGGGTTTTTTAACCCTAAAAAGCTGCCCTATTAGGGTTTTGGACCCCCGAACCTGTTTTTGTCTGATTGAGGCTTTTTTTTTCATTTTTTATTGAATTTAGACACGTTTTTAGCCTCTCTGACCCCTTTTAGACCTTTTGGGTACTTTGTCATCTTTTTTTTCGCGAGATCACCCAAAAAATTAAAATTTTCGTCCGATCTCTTGAGGGGGCAAGTTTTCTCTCACCATGCAGCAGTGGGGCAATTTTTAAAAATATCAAATTTTTTTGGCTTTGATCAAGATCGTTTATTCTTTGAACCAATGCAATGAGTGCATTGCTTCAAAGAGGGGCAAAATGTAGACACGTAAAATATACTGATTGACATTGTGCATTTGATCCTGACTTACTAACATCGTTTCTTCTTGAATCATCCCTCAGTCTAACCATTTAATCAAATTCCCCTATCTGATTAAATAAATCAATATTCGTCTCTTAATTAAATAAATCATTTTATCTAATCAAGTCATCTCTTTTGTTAATTAAATCAATCCATCTGATCTAATTATCCCTATTTAATTAAATAATCAATGTATTTGATTAAATCTCTAAAATCTATCCATTAAATTAAATAAATGAAAACCTTATTTGATTTAATCTAACACCATCTCTTTTAATTAAATAAATCAAAATCCTTATTTAATTAATCTCTTGTCATATTCCTCTCTTATTTGATTTGAATAAATCCATAAATTTGAGTCAAATAGGTCACATCATCTAACCTCTCTCATTAAATTAATTAACCCTTGATTAATTTAATCTCATCTCATGTCCCATCCTCTAGATAATGCAAGTTGCACATGAAAATAGATTTAATTCATTTATTAAATCTCTATTTTCCTCACAAGGCATCTTTGGAATATTCTCTCAATTTGAATTCAAAAATTCCAAGTCAACATGTACATCCAACAAGGCAATAAATTCATCTTACATGTCCTTTGCCTTGAGCCAAGTGGCATTTATTGCATTTTCCCTTCCCTCTTACAGTCATTTCAACAAATTTGAATTTCAAATATTGGCATTTATTGGCACAAACCCCAAATCTTGCACATCCTTCATCCATTCATAGCTTGACAAGTGGCATCATATCATTGGATGAATGTTAGTCCCACATTGCTCAAATTTGGACATTCATCCATCTTGAAATTCTATAAATGAAAGGCTCATATCTTCATTTCATCATCCACAATCCAAGCAAAGTTACCATGCTCAAATATCTCTTGAATTCCATCCATTATCATTGAGTCATAGCTAGGTTTTGCATATTTTTGGCTTGGAGTCTTCATTCTTCATCAACAAAGTGGATCAATCTCTTCAACATTCGAAGCTTGCATCTTAGGAATTAGGAAAGGGCTCTTTTTCACATCAAATTGGCACCAATTCCCCCATGGGATCATGAGTTTGCATATCTAATTAGGATTTAATCTTTATTTTATCATTTTCATTGTGTTCTTTGCTACTTTTTTTCCTAGTTTGAGGTTGTAAATGGATTTCATGGGGAATCCTTATTTATGCTTGCAACATCTAACTTGAGGTGTTTATTCTCTTTGTTTTGCATGTATCTAGATTGGGGTTCGCACAACCCTTAAACCCTAAACCCTTCTACTCGCTACCCTCTATCTCTCTCCCACTCTCCCCCTCTCTCTCTCAAGTCTCTCCGTCCCACCCCCTCTCCCTCTCTCCCCTCTACCCTAAACCCTTAAACCCTACCCTTTATCTCTCTCCCACTCCCCCCCTCTCCCTCTCTCCCCTCTACCCTTAACCCTTAAATCCTAAACCCTTGTACACCCCCTAACCTTCTCTCTCAAGT
>VDFB02252616.1:78533377-78784780 GCA_007258455.2 Sequoia sempervirens | reverse complement strand
GAAGAGATCAAATTCTAGCCACTACCTCATCCAATCTATGTACATAGGCTTTAACATTCTCATCTTCAGACATATGTTGGGGATCAAAATGTGTTTCCAAATTCTATAATTTTTCCTCTTTCACCCTTTCATCACCACCGTACACTCTTTCTAAAGCATCCTAGACTTACTTAGTTGTCTTCAAATTCTAAACCTTAATCAACTCAGAATGTACCAAACTATTCTTCAAGATGAACTTTTCCTTGTTACTCACTTCATGTGCTCTAATTTCTTCAAGTGTACTTGGACCATTTGTAGGAGTGTAGGGATTCTTATAAGCTTTCTCTACATCAAATCCACAATACTTCATATATTCTTCCATCAATAGTTTATAGATACCATATTAAGTTCCATCAAACCTTGGATAATCAAAGACCATTTTGTTAGCCATCCCAGACCTTCCTTAAGCGATTAAGCTCTTCACCAAGGAACCAAGATCTAATACCAATTGTTGGATAGGACAACTAAGAGGGGGGGTGAATAAGTTGTCATAGATTATAACCTTAAATTCAATTATCAAAACTAACACATAAATTGATTAAGTGATTAACCATCAAATGAAAATGCACAAACACAATAACACCATATTTACATAGAAAACCCAATGAGCGAAAAACCATGGTGAGGATTAACTCACACTATAGAGTGTAGACACTTAAAAATGACCTAGGCCTGCAAGCTTCATTTTTACCACTTTCATCCTAGCATAATTATGACATTTAATTATGTCCTTGGTCCACATTCGACTATTGATTAAATAATTCATATCCTTTTATCCTTCATGATTATTAAATAAATAAATTTTATTTATTTATTAAATATGTCATTAATTGTCTAAGTCTCCCCTTAATTAAATAAATTTCTTAATTTATTTAATTGCCTTCTATTCACTTTAATTCTTCCTGATTATTAAATAAATCAATTACATTTATTTATTTAATATGTCACTAATTGTCTTAATTAAATAAATTGATTAATTTATTTAATTAATTAATCTTATCTTCTAAATTAAATAATTAAATTTAATTATTTAATTGCCAAATTTGATATTCCTCTCATTTTAAATAAATTAAATTATTTAAAATGTCATCTTAGTCTTAACTGTCAGCTCATTTTGGTAAATAATCTCAAAATGGATTATTTATTATGTCACTCAGTTCACATTTGGAATTAATTTAATTCCAAATTGGTAACTTTCCTCTAGAAGTCGAGTGATCGGGCAGGTTCTTGGTCCTTCTAAAATTGATCTTCACTCTAATCTTTATCTTCCTCATTTTCGAAAATCTTTATTTTCGAATTAGTTTCTTTATTTATCCTCCACCGTCGATCTGATTCTCTAAGATATTATCTTGGCCGTCTAATTAATGAATTTGCCCTAACCCTAATTAGGGATTCTCAAATTTAATTTGCACCTCTAATTTTAGGTTTTGGTCGGAATGCAATCTCACCCGTCCATTCAAATTGACATTTTCTATAAAATGTTATTTTCCTCTCACTTTTTGATTACACACACACAAGTAGACATATTATAGGTGTATTACATACTTATTCACTTGCACACTTAGGCTTCGCATTGCAATTATTATCTTTATTTGATCAAGTCTTGGCATGTTTAGGCATTGGTAATCATAGTCATAGGCATAGGCATTAGACATTTATGCAAATCCTTCAAAGTTTGTTGTAGGACATAGACATTTATTTGCAGATTGCTCGCACGTCCAATTTGAGGGCAACACGTCAACCAGCAAGTAAGAAGGTACTATCAAGGTGAATCATGGAAACTCATGCGAATCAAAGGTATAATTGTTCTTGTTTTCGTTGTTCTTGATAGGATCTTTTGGTTATATGTTTTATATGTTAGTTTATCTCACAATCTAACCTTAAGAAATTAACCATTGATACATTTGGTGAACCCGACATTTTGTAGAAAAAATTGTGTTTTCTTATTTGTTTTCACTGTTTTGTAGGTTACAGCCAAGAAGTCAAATGAAATCCCGTCACCTTCTTTTGAGCACAGAAAAATGGGTGAATAAAATAATTTAAAATGTTTTCTGATTTTTGTAGATCTCGGTCTCAGCTTTCCAGAACTTCAAACGGTTTGAAATTTTATTAAGATTTGAGAAAGTTATGGCCATTTTAGTGATCGCGGTTTTTTAAGTTTTAACTGTTAAAACCCAAATCTTCTTTTGTTTATAACACTTTTGTTTTGCAGGATTTTGTAAAACGTTTTCTGGGTTTTGAAGGTCTATTTCTTAGCTTTCCATAGATATCTATTATTTAAAATTTCGTTAAGTTTTGAAAAAATTATCGCTGTTTTAATTTGCTGCTATCATTAAATTTTTATTTTTATTTTTTTTGTTACTAATCAGGATTTGCAACTTGTTCGCGGTTACTTTTCGTGGGTTGAAGACAAACACTAAAACTACTAATGTATTGTCTTGTAGGTTCGATTGTCAAAGATCAAACATCAAAATAATGTGCTTGCCTTTTTATTAGTATAGTACACATTTTATTTTGGTGCAATTTAAAATGAACCTCTGTTTTACTATGTTTGAATGTGTTTGTAAAATGATAGGGGAGTATGCTCTCACCTTGTGAAAACTTGGTGATAAAAAACCTAGACTCATTTTTATCTGTTCTTACCTGATGATTTGGTATATTGGAGTATCCTCTCCCCTTGCGCTTTTGGGCGATCTTGGGTGTAAGACAAATGGTTACCAACTCTAGAAATTGGGCCTGCTTGGGGATTTCATCACCCCAACGCGACTCAAACCAGCAATGGAGCTAAAGCCAAGCTACCCCCGACTAGTATATAAATGTAAATCTTAAGGGAAAACCTAAGATTGTGAGTGCGGATGTGTCATATGGACATAGTTGTACTCCCTTAAACCTTGTTGAGCTTAACCTCTTTAAGTTGGAATGCCACCTTATTGGTGATTAATCCCTTGCCCCATGTATGGCCACTCGAACGGGGGTCCCGAACTAAAAAATTTTGTGTAGTAAGCCAAAACCTTCTATTTGCTAGCTCAGCACCGGTCGGTGTGAAGGCATCCACACTTTCGCAGTTTGTAGTAGAGGTGATCAACTTGCCATGGGAGTTTCATGGGGGTTGGAAGCTTGGTTGGCCTAAGAAGAGAGTGCACTGTAAGGGGGAGCCCGTGCATCCAAGCTTCTGAATTCACACACTACAGATATGCGGTTGGGGAAACCCATGTGGAATCTAGTGAATATTGTCCTGGCTTAACCTAGGATTGTACTTGTCTTATGTGTGCTTGCTTACATTCAAAAAATTGTGCTTGTCAAGTGCTTTCTAGATTTTTAAACAATATACACAATAGTCACAAATCTGGACACAAACAATTGACCTTAGACAACTTAGACTTTTCAGCAAAAACATCAAAACATCAAAAAACAATCTCAGTCCTCATTTTGAAGTTAGACTTTGCATTGTTCATCTTAGTCATCATTTTGAACCTAGACCTTGCATTTTTAACATTAAGTCCTTAGTCAAACATCATCATCTTAGTCCTTAGTCAAAATTTTGGTGTTGATCACCTTGTCATCTTACATCAATCATTTCCTTAGACAAACATTAACATCACCTAGTCATCCTAGTCAACATTTTAGGAAACATAGTCTTGCATTTTCATCCTTATCAAAAATAAAAAAAACATAGGTTGTCATCATCCTCACATTTCCTTGTCATTCTCATCATCATCATTTGAGCAAATCCCTTTTACGGTTGAGACTAGGCTTCAAAGACAACAACAACAAATGGCAAACTTTGGACAAGATTCCAATCCCAACATCGACAATAACACTTATGACATGAACAAACATTGGACATTTTCTGACCCATTTCAAAACATGAACATGCAATCTTCCATGAACATGCCATCTTCATCACAAAACATTTTTGAGCCATTAATAAAAAGAGACCAAAATGGACGAGTATATGTTGAAGACTTAGAAGCTATAGCACAAAATCCTAATATAGTCTCCTTTGTAGAAAACTCAATCTTACGCGATCCTCAAAGGTATCTAGCCATGCTTTTGGACCAAGGGGCTAAGTTACTACGAGGCTTTGACATAAATACCTTGCCACCTCCATTAGTCTACCCTCACCATCAACAGTCAATTGAAACAAATCCTACCATTAATTCACAACACATGTCTAGTTATCACCCTTATCCTAACTTTGACAAGGGAAGCCAACTTTCCACGAGTCCATTCCAAACCTCCACGTCATAATCTGACTCTTCACCTATCAATCCTATCCAAGTCTACATGCCTTATCAACCATCTAACAACTCATGTCAAGTCCTCACATCATACCATATTAATCCAGTCCAAGACTCCATGTCCTATCCTTGTCCCTCACATGCTAGTCTAGTCCAAGTCCCCATGTCCTATCCTAGTCCTTCATATACTAGTCTAGTCCAAGTTCCCACATCCTATCCTAGTCCGTCATTCATTAATCCTTTTCAAGTCATCCCCTCACAAGCAACATCTAGTCATGAAAATTCTATCATAGTCCAAAGTCACATCCCATCATCTACACTTGAGGATACATGTCAAAATGAAAGTCCAAAGTATGACATTATAACGTCACCCTCATGTCAAGAACAAGGTAGTCCATCCCATGACCCTATTTCCAAATATATCATCCATGACAACCCCATCTTTGACCAAGACCCCATCATTGACCAAGAAGTCCAAATCCATGACAACCCCATCTTTGACGAAGAAGTCCAAAACAATCCACTCCTTGACCTTTACACCATTCATGATCAAACACTCGTCGACCCTATACAAGCCTCGACTATTGACCCTTTCCAAACTGAGACACTTGCATCCATGGGACACATAGACGATATTCCTCTAGAACAAGAATCTTTCACTAGGGACATGCTTGCATATGATCAAGTTATAGCTAAAATCATTGGACTCTATGACACTAAACATAATGATGGCTTCGACATTTCCTTGGAAGCACCAACAGAATCATTTGAACCTGACATGTCACATGATTAGACCAAAGATATCAGTTAGGAATATGTCCAACATGACAATGAAGCTAAGACACTTTATCAACTAGGGTCATCTACCTTTGTCAGAGCAGGCTTTCTTACAAATGAAAATATTACAAGTGATAGTATCCACATACCTAATGATGGGTTAGCATCTTGCTTTCAAAACAATAAATACCCCATTGGCAACAAAATCTGTCAAAGCATGCAATATCAAGGCAAAGGACTAGGCATACACGAGCAAGGCATTCTAGAACCAATACAGCTTCAGACAAATTGCAAATATCAAGGTCTTGGGTATTCTTCAGTCAGCAAATCAAACGATGTTAGTGGTACCTCCTCGATACTGGGGGAAACTTTGTCAGATACAAACGTCAAAATGGAGTCCATAAGAAATCCTTGTCATAAGATTGCTGCCAACACCCCCTCCACCCACACCCTAAACCGTCATTCCATTATAAATAAGCCTTCCCTTTGGGACCAACAAAAAAAAAAGTCTTACAAGTCAAAAGATCAAAATCAAATGTCAAAGGCCATTGAATCAAACAAAAGGACAAGTGGACAAATGAAATTAAAATGGATCCCAAAGAAAGATGGATCAAACAAAGACACCAAGTCAAATATAAAAGTCAATCACAATGTGGAGCCACAAGACAAGAGGACTCCCACATATAACACATGTCCACCTCCTTCAAAATGGTCATCAATCAAGGCATATAAAAGTATTGGTTCCAAACACCATCCCTCCAAAATCTGTCATCCACCATCCCAAGTTTGGAAAATAAAAAGTCATTCATCCAAATGTCCAAACAACCTTTCTACATCTACCATCATCTGTCATAATCCTACATCTCGCCTAAAGTCCAAAAATCTCACATCACAAATCTGTCACATCATGGCAACAACTCTTTACCACAAGGACTCTCATGGCACTCTATTGCGATGTGTGTATTTTGATAAGGCCAACTCTAGTATCAGAAAGGATCACAATGACATCAATCAGTTGTATACAAGTGCTATGATTCTGACAAGACAACTCTTTCAACAAGGTTATTATTGGCATATCATGGCACCAATCTCTACATCGGCACTGTCAGTGGATTTAGAACAGTCAGTGGTAATCTAAAGCATCCAGGCTATCCACAAAATCATAAATACAAAAAAATTAAAAATTAAAAAATTAAAAAATCGTCACCTTGATGAAAACCTGGCAAACAGGCGTCTTGGTGACACCCAAAAAATCAAAAAGTCAAGAAAATAGTAAAGAGAAAAATTTCATCCAATGGTGAAAACCTAGCAAACAGGCGCCTTGGATAAGTACCATGATGAAAACCTGGCAAACAGGCGTCATGTGTAAAATAAATTGTCTATGTGGACTTTTACACTTGAGGGCAAGTCGTCTCATTTCCCATACCTTCCTCATGACATTGACATCCATCCATCTTAGCCCTATCATTTCCATCCATTTTCCCACCTACCTCGGTCTTGACATAAAACTGGCACACATAAATCATGCTTTGGGACAACTTTTGACATGTCTATCCTTCAGTCATACATGATTCACGAAACATCATGTCATTGATCGTCATAGTCTTATTGTCCTTATATGACATAGTCCTTGAAAATCATATGACAATTCCCTTAGTCTCATGTCTCCCGTCCTTTACCAAGGCCACCTTTTTTCCTTTTATGCTTGTCACCTATCTTGGCTTTCCCTTGTCAAACGGTCTAAGGATAATCATCATCCCATTTATTCATAACAAAGTCATTCCAAATGCATCGAGTCTAATTCATACAAGCACATTATCCAAAACATTACTTGACTGAATTCTTGGCCTGGCTGTAGACCGTGATACTTTCGTCACATTATCATCATTTTCCTCACGTTGTTTCGGGATGCATCCTTCCCACGTCAAACAACGTTGTCATCACCTGTCAATTGGTATTTAGCTTGACTAGGGGCACAATCATGTTTGTCCTTGGATTCTCATGTGTAGGCATTAGTTATATGCATTTTTCACGATCCTCTTAAATGTCAAAATCCAAAAAAATCATAAAATGACAAAAAGACAAAAACATCATAAAATGTCCTGAAAAAAAAGATAAAAACATCACAAAAAGTTTTGTAAAAAAAAAACCAAAAAAATCATAAAATGTCCTGAAGAAAGACCTAAAAATCATAAAACGTCCTGAAGAAAAACACAAAACATCCAAATCAATGTCAAAATCCTAAAAATGGAGTCAAATTCAGTCATGTCAGTCAATCCATGTCATTGTCGAACTACGTTGTCTCTGCGCATTTGCCACGTAGGCAAGGCCATTAGTCGATGAGTCCCCGAGACATTGGGTTAGTCCTTTTAGGTTGGTCCAAATAAATCATGGTATTTGTCACAATCGTCACATCGGTCAAATAAGTCAGACATAGTCAAACTCAAACACAAGATATTCATTTGAAACGCCAACGTCAAAATTGGTCAAAATCAGACAACACAGTCCAATCAATCATACAGTCAACATTAGTCAACTTGCCAAAACACATTAGTCAAAACAATGTCAATCTCGTCACTCTTTGGTCCTCTTCAAGATGTGTCCTCGGATTTGGACCTCATCAAAATGTCCTTTGCCTTTCAGGATGTGTCCTTCCTGATAATAGGCCCCGTAAAACCATCAACACCATCAAATTGGCAAAGCTCTTAAACTATTAAAACTATCAAATCGACAAGAAATCAATCTTTGGCAAACAAACATTGGCAAACAAAATTATATGGCTGTTAATTTTTCTCGTCTGTCTTGTCTTATCTCTTGATTATCTTGTTTATTTTCGTCTTATCTTTTTATTGACTTTTCTTTCTGGTCATGTTACTAGTTACCTCGAGGATGTCTCGTGAAGGATTTAGAGGTGCGATGACGTCTCCTAACCTATTTTATTTTCTTTGACTACTGTCTATGGATTGTCTTGACAAAAAGACTGGGGCAACTTCGCCCTTAGTATGAGTTAGGACATTCCTTATATGTGACTGTCTATTTTTCAAATGGATGACCTTGCAAACCTTGGTCTACATCATATCATGGTGTTTGTTTTCCATTTGTGTCATTTTACCGCCCAATGATGATTAAGAGCAATAAATATTAAAGTCCTATGGCAATGTTTTGAAGGATTTGGTCTAGGAACTAACATGCATCTTCTTTAGTCTTTTCATCTTCTCTCACTCATCTCATATAGGCATTGCATCCATATCATCATCCATATCTTTTGTAATAACATTTCTTTGTCTCTTCATATTCTAGTCTTTTCATTAATTTCGAGAGCACACCCATGTTCTTGGAACCTATCTGTCCTCTCGAGGGGGCATACCGTAACCCTCCTCGTCATTCTTCCTCATCTTATTTTGCACTGGGACATATTTGTGACTTATTTTCTTTGTCACAACGTGACAAGCGACATTATCACAAAGAGGGGCAAAATGTAGACACTTTAAAATGACCTAGGCCTGCAAGCTTCATTTTTACCACTTTCGTCCTAGCATAATTATGACATTTAATTATGTCCTTGGTCCACATTTGACTATTGATTAAATAATTCATATCCTTTTATCCTTCATGATTATTAAATAAATAAATAAATTTATTTATTAAATACGTCATTAATTATCTAAGTCTCCCCTTAATTAAATAAATTTCTTGATTTATTTAATTGCCTTCTATTCACTTTAATTCTTCCTGATTATTAAATAAATGAATTGCATTTATTTATTTAATATGTCACTAATTGTCTTAATTAAATAAATTGATTAATTTATTTATTTAATTAATCTTATCTTCTAAATTAAATAATTAAATTTAATTATTTAATTGCCAAATTTGATATTCCTCTCATTTTAAATAAATTAAATTATTTAAAATGTCATCTTAGTCTTAACTATTAGCTCATTTTGGTAAATAATCTCAAAATGGATTATTTATTATCTCACTCAGTTCACATTTGGAATTAATTTAATTCCAAATTGGTAACTTTCCTCTAGAAGTCAAGTGATCAGGCAGGTTCTTGGTCCTTCTAAAATTGATCTTCAGTCTAATCTTTATCTTCCTCATTTTCAAAAATCTTTATTTTCGAACTAGTTTCTTCATTTATTCTCCACCATCGATCTGATTCTCTAAGATATTATCTTGGTCGTCCAATTAATAAATTTTTCCCTAACCCTAATTAGGGATTCTCAGATTTAATCTGGACCTCTCATTTTAGGTTTTGGTCGGAATGCAATCTCACCCTTCCATTCAAAATGGCATTTTTTATAAAATGTCATTTTCCTCTCACTTTTCGATTACACACACACAAGTAGACATATTATAGGTGTATTACATACTTATTCACTTGCACACTTAGGCTTCTCATTGCAATTATTATCTTTATTTGATCAAGTCTTGGCATGTTTAGGCATTGGTAATCATAGTCATAGGCATAGGCATTAGACATTTATGCAAATCCTTCAAAGCTTGTTGTAGGACATAGACATTTATTTGCAGATTGTTCGCACGTCCAATCTAAAGGCAACACGTCAACCAACAAGCAAGAAGGTACTATCAAGGTGAATCATGGAAACTCATGCGAATCAAAGGTATAATTGTTCTTGTTTTCATTGTTCTTGATAGGATCTTTTGGTTATATGCTTTATATGTTAGTTTATCTCACAATCTAACCTTAATAAATTAACCACTGATACATAGAGAATATCAAAACTAATTATAAAAAGGCTCATTGCTTGAGATAAGGCTCACTGCTTGAAATAAGGACTCACTGTCTAGACTCACTATCCACAAGGCTACAACCCGGAGAGCTCACTGCCACAGAGATACAAAGAAGACAAAGAAGACTTGTTATAGAGAGACAACAATCCCAATGCAATGAAGATTCCACCACAATCACTTATCAAATCACATGAATGATAGAGTTTGTTGGATGTTGTGGATGTGTTGCTGATATGTGGTTGTTATTGATGTCAACACTATTAGCATTTGGTGTATTAGAGGTTGTATATGTCGAGGATATTAAGAAAATTGTTAAAGAAAGTGTTCTAGGTTCCCAGTGGAACTGTGCAAGTCATGAAGGCATCTTGTTCTTTACGTTGAAGTTTAGCTGATGTGGATTAAAGGGTTTTCTCTTTAGTGTATCTAGATCATCTACCAGAAATTTCAGAGGTCCGTGTATAGATTTGATCATGTTGTGGTCTGACAATATTTCTGTGGTCTCTGTCAGTGTTCCTGAATGAAGTTTGTGTGATTTTGGAAATATCAGTTGCTATGGATGCTTCTCTGTTGTTTCTTGGTGCTCTTGGATGTTTCTAGATTTTGCTCTATCTTTGTGGTACATCCACATTGATCAATGTGCTCATGGTCAAAAAAATTTCCTGCGTATGTTAGGTTTTTCTTATTCTTGGCCGACATGTTAGTGGTAGCATGTTGTGGATCTTCGAGGAGGAATTAATTGAAGTCCTTTTGTGTTGGAGTTGTGAATTTTGGTCCCCAATATGTTGTTGCCGACCTTGGTGGATTCACATTGAAAATTTATTTGTAAATTTGGGCTGACATTGTAAATATGTTTTATATTTTGGCCAACTAAGTTATTGATAAAATCTCATGTAGCAGATATATAAGAGCAATTGTTTCATCAGTGTAGTGTGTGGAAGAGATTCTTTGTGTGCTAGGTGTGCTCTTATGTGTGTATGTGTGAATATCATTTGATTACAGAGCAGAGTGTGAAGAAGATTGAGCAAAGTGTGAAGTAGTTTGTGAAGGATTTTTTTGTGGTCAATTGGAACTGTAATTAGGCTTGTCTAGAAGCTATTTTCTTAATTCATACCCTTCATATTTTAATCCTATTCTGTATTGTTGGGCAGTGAACCCCTTCTATAATTGAGTAGTGATCTCTAGGCAGTGTGCTTGAATGCATGTGCATTCCCCTTTATTGATTCTGTTATACATTTAACAGGGTATAATCTTGTGGACTAACATCCACTACGATTTTTCCCTTAACAGGGTTTCCACATAAAAAATCTTAGTGTTCTTTGTCTCTCTGATGTGTTAATTGTTTATGGTTAATTGCTTATTCATTATATTTGAGATTACGTTAAGTTTGAAAAGTTAATTATTTTGTGACAACTGATTCACCCCCCCTCTCAATTGTTTGTCCTTGTTTTTCCAACAATTGGTATTAGAGCAGGTTCCTCTGAAGAAGTCTAAAAGCTTGTGGTGATATGAGATGGAAACATTCAAGAAGGACAATCCAAGATTTGATGGAACTAACTAGTCACTGTGGAAAGCTAGGATGCAATGTCACCTAAGGTGTATTGGTGAAGCCTATTGGAAGATTACAAAAGATCCATATGTTATTCCTTAGAATGGTCCCTTCACTGTTGATGAGATCAAAGATGTTGAAAAGAATATTAGGGCTATTGAAGCTTTGGTGAGTGCTATGACAGATTCATAGATGGCTAATGTGGTAGGACTGTAGACAGCTCATGAGATTTGGATGAAGCTGGAAACTTTGTATGAAGGAGATGCACAGGTGAAGATGGCTAAGCTACAAAGTTTAAAAGGAAAGTATGAGAATTTGAAGATGGGTGAAGATGAAAATATCATTTCTTTTATGCAAAGAGTAAATGAAATAGTGATGGGTATTACAAGTGCTGGTGGTTCTCTGGATGAGGATGAAATTGTGGCTAAGATACTCAGATCCTTTCCTCCCTCCTACAAAGTGAAGGCCCATGCCATTGAAGAGCTTAGATCGGTAACAAAGATGTGAAGAGACACGCTGGTTGGTAAGCTTGCTGCTTTTGAATTAAGTGAATTTGGTGAATCTGTTCTGAAAACTGAATAGGCATTCAAGGCTACTATATCCAAAAGTAGCAATCAAAGATATGGTTCAAGATAATGTTCTAGAAATATATCCAAGTATTATGAAGAATTGAAACAACTTGAAGATAAATAAAGAGAGGTAGAAGAATTGGAAGCACTAATTGTAAAGAAAGAAGGCAGAGGAAAAGGTAAGTATGACAGAGTGTTAACTATTAAATGTTTTTCATGCAGTAAAATAGGTCATTTTGCATCAAGATGTCCTGAAAGAGTTCCTATAACTAAGCCTAACAAGTCTAGATTCCAAAAGAAATGTTACTTTTTCTGAAGGAGTGACTAATGATGAGTTTGATAAGGATATTGTAAATGGAGATTAATGGATTTTCATTGCTACCGTTGAAAATAGTCATGTGGCTACTGAATCTACTAAAGATGAGAAAGCTCTTGCAGCCTGAGTTGAAGAAAAGGATGAGTGGGTTATTGACAGTGGATGCTCACATCATATGACTGGTGATAAAAACAAATTTGTAAGTCTAGAGAAGTATGATGGTGGTATTGTAAGATTTGGAGACAACAATGCTGGTGTGATTCGTGGCAAAGGTTCTAACTATCTTGGTGGTAAGGATAACACTAAGGATGTTCTTTATGTTGAAGGCTTGAAGAACAATCTTTTGAGTGTTGGAAAGATGGTGGGCAAAGGCTATGATCTACAATTCAAAGATGGAAGATGCAAGATACATGGAAGTTTTAGCAATATGATTGCTACTGGTAAATAGACACAAGGTAATATTTTTCACTTGAATACTGCTAATGGGAGTTGTTTAATTGCTCAAGTAGGTGAAAGTTGGTTGTGGCATAGGAGGCTATGTCATGTAAATTTTGATAACATTGTCAAGGTAAGTTCCACTCAAGCAATAAGAGATCTACCTAAGTTAGTGAAGCCCGCTAACACAATTTGTAAGGAATGTTAGATGGGTAAACATACTAGAGTCTCCTTCTGGAGGAAACAGTTTCATTCAAATGATTTACTTGAGCTGCTACATACTAACCTCTGTGGTCCATCCAGATTCAGAAGTATTCATGGAGAAAGGTACTTTATGTTGATTATTGATGATTACTCTAGAATGATATGGGTTTCCTTCTTAAGAGAAAAATATGAAGCATTGGAAAAGTTAAAAAGTTTCAAGGATATGGAAGAAAATGAGAAAGGTCTGAAAATCAAGTGTCTGAGATCAGAAAGAGGTGGTGAGTTCACCTCTAGGGAGTTCAACTCTTTTTATGAAGAACATGGAATCAAAAGACAATTATCTGCTCCCCAAACCCCTCAATAGAATGGACTTGCAGAAAGAAAGAATAAAACAATTTTGGATGCTACTAGAACAATGATGATAGAAGGAAATGTGCCCTAGATCTATTGGAGCTAAGTTGTAAGCACTACTGTGTATACTTTAAATTGGGTAAATGTTAATGGCAATTTTGGTAAGACCCCTTTTGAGCTATGGTTTGGTTACAAACCTACTGTTAAATATTTCAAGATATTTGGAAGCAAATGTTATATCAAGAGAGATCATGATATAGGAAATTTTGATGCAAGAAGCGATGAAGGAATATTTTTAGGTTACTCTACTAAGAGCAAGGCCTATCGATGCTATAACAAAAAACTGGGAAAGATGGTTGAGAGTGCAAATGTCAGAGATGATGAGGATTTTGTCAAATCATCCAGATATTGTGGATATGATTTAGATGAAGACAATACAAACAAAGGGAAGAATGTTCAAACATAGAATCAACTTCAAATTGTGCCATATGTTCCATATGTTCCAATTGTTCTGATAAAGTAACCTCAATTCATTCTGGTAAATCAAGTAAGTCAGGAAGTAGAGACAAGTGCAAGTACAAAAGGAAGATCAAAAGAATCAGAAGTTCAAGAAAATTCTAAAACTCCAAGGTATGTAAAGCTAAACCATTCTGAAAGATAAATTATAGGAGATAAGAAAAAAGGAGTGTAAACTAGAAGAAAGATTGTAGAAGAGTACTACCTGATTTCTAAGATTGAACCTAAAAATGTCATTGAAGCCTGCCAAGATGAACACTGGATGGAAGCTATGAAGGAAGAGCTAACAAAAATTGAAAAGAATGACACGTGGATACTAGTTCCCAGACCTAAAGACAAAAATGTGATTGGAACTAAATGGGTGTTTCAGAACAAGCTGAATGAACAAGGTGAAGTGGTCCAGAATAAAGCAAGACTGGTATGTAAAGGGTATTCTTAGATGGAAGGTGTTGATTTTGAAGAAACTTTTTCCCCTGTTGCCAGAATCAAAGCTATTAGATTATTTCTTTCTTATGCTTCATATAAGGACTATAATGTCTATCAGATGGATGTGAAGTCAACATTTCTGAATGGAGAACTAGAAGAATAAGTATACATTGAACAACCAGATGGATTTCAGCTAACTAACAAGGAAAATATGGTTTGCCGATTGAAGAAAATTCTATACAGACTTAAGCAATCCCCTAGATCCTGGTATGCTAGATTGGAAAAATACCTACTAAAGCTTGGATTCACTAAAGGTACTACTGATAGCAACTTATATTTCAAATTGGATCATGATAAAGAGTTAATTATAGAAGTCTTTGTTGATGACATCATTTTTGGAGGAGATGACAATCTATGTATGAAGTTTGCAGATGAGATGAAGGATGAATTTGAGATGAGTTTGATTGGAGAGATGAAGTTATTTCTAGGATTGCAAGTGACCCGTTTAGACAAGGGGATATTCATATCTCATTCCAAATATGTGAAAGAGCTACTGAAGAAATTTTGGATGGAAGATTCAAAGCCTGTTGGTACTCCCATGGTGACTAGATGTAAGCTAATTAACATAGAATGATGATTCTCCTAAGGCGAATCAAACTAGATACAGGTCGATGATCGATGGATTGCTTTATTTAACCCAGAATAGACCAGATATTATGAATGTTGTATGTATGGTTGCCAGATTTCAGGTTGATCTAAAAGAATCACATGTGACTCCTATTAAGAGAATCTTCAGATATCTGAAAGGAATAGTTGACTTTGGACTTTGGTATCCAAAGGATGATGATAACACTTTGAGTGCATATACTAATGCGGATTGGGCTAGTGATGTAGATGATAGGAAAAGTACTAGTGGTGGTGTTTTCTTCCTAGGGAAGAAGTTGGTGTCCTAGTTGAGCAAAAAGTAGAATTCCATTTCTCTATCTACTGCTGAAGAAGAATATATTGCTGCTACAAAAAATTGTACTCAAGTGATATGGATGAAACAAATGTTGAAAGATATCAAGGTGGTATATGAATAGCCTATTGCCATATACTGTGACAATTCAAGTGCAATAAATATTTCAAAGAATCCGATGCTGCACTCTAAGACTAAACATATATCAATCAAGTTTCACTTCTTGAGGGAGAAAGTGAATGAGAAAGAAGTCAGATTGGAGTATGTGCCTACCAAAGAGCGGATTGTAGACATCTTTACTAAGCCATTACCAAAGGATACTTTTGAGTATCTTAGAGGAATGCTAGGGGTAATTACCCCTCCTAATAAGAACTAAGAGATGAATTTACTTACATCAATATGTGAGGTACACTGCTATATTCTGATCCAGATTGATGTTCCCGTGGTTGCTACTCAGGGGGAGTAGTTAGATGTGTAGATATGTGGTTCAGATTGTGTATATGGAAAGGTCATGTTTACCTTTGCCATTGATGTCAAAGGGGGAGAAGTGCAATGTGAAAAATCCTTTTAAGGGTTGAAGAGAAATTGAGGAGAAGAGTCAGAACCAAAGAGAAAGCGAGTGTGTTGGGTTGATGGTATTTTTCACATCATGTGTTTCCATCAATGCCAAAGGGGGAGATTGTTGGATGCTATGGATGTGTTGCTGATATGTGGTTGTCATTGATGTCAACACTATTAGAATTTGGTGTATTAGAGGATGTATATGTCAAGGATATTGAGAAAATTGTAAAACAAAGTGTTCTAGGTTCCTAGTAGAACTGTGCAAGTCATGAAGGCATCTTGTTCTTTACGTTGAAGTTTAGCTGTTGTGGATTAAAGGGTTTTCTATTGAGTCTATCTAGATCATCTATCAGAAGTTTTAGAAGCTTGTGTATAGATTTGATCATGTTGTGGTCTAATAGTATTTATGTGGTCTTTGTCAGTGTTCCTAAGTGAAGTTTGTGTGATTCTGGAAATCTCAGCTACTATGGATGTTTCTCTATTATTTCTTGGTGCTCTTGGATGTTTCTAGATCATGCTATATCTTTGTGGTAAGTCCACATTGATCGGTGTGCTTGTGGTCAGAAATTTTTCCTATGTATGTTTGGTTTTTCTTGTTCTTGGCTAACATGTTGGTGGTAGCATGTTGTGGATCTTCAAGGAGGAATTAAATGTAGTCCTTTTCTGCTGGAGTTGTGAATTTGGGTCCCCACTATGTTGTGGCTAACCTTGGTGGATTCGCATTGAACATTTATTTGTAAATTTGGGCTGACATTGTAAATATGTTTTATATTTTGGCCGACTAAGTTATTGATAAAATCTCATGTAGCCGATATATAAGAGCGATTGTTTTATCGGTGTAGTGTGTGGAAGAGGTGCTTCATGTGTTGGGTGTGCTCTTATGTGTGTGTGAATATCATTTGATTGTAAAGAAAAGTGTGAAGAAGATCAAGCAAAGTGTGAAGTAGTTTGTGAAGGAGTTTTTTTGTGCTTAATTGGAACTATAATCAGGCTTGTGTAGAAGCTATTTTCTCAGTTAATACCCTCTGGATTTTAATCCTATTCTATATTGTTGGGTAGTGAACCCATTATGTAATTGAGCAATGACCTCTAGGCAGTGTGCCTGAATGCATGTGCATTCCCCTTTATTGATTCCATTATACTTTTAATAGGGTATAATATTGTGGACTAACATCCACCATGGTTTTTCCCCTAACAGGGTTTCCACGTAAAAAATCTTGGTGTTCTTTGTCTCTCTAATGTTTTAATTATTTATGGTTAATTGCTTATTCATTAGATCTGAGATTAAGTTAAGTTTGAAAAGTTTATTATTTTGTGACAATTGATTCAACCCCCCTCTCAGTTTTCTATCCTTGTTTTTCCAATAGAGTTATCCTTCTGCTCATTGCATCCAAAAACTCAACATTTAAGTTCCGCACTTAACAACCACACACTTAACTCACACACTTTAAGAATAGCATTTATACTTTTTATGTACAATTTTCATCATTAGCACATTCTATATTTATACTGTCTCCAACTTTGAAAAGATATAAAGTTGGCCATCCAACTTCAAATTCAAATTAGGTCGGCGCCAAACATGGGTGATCCCACAATACTGGTTTACAATTTTTGGCCAAACTGGACACTGAATTGATTTTTTCTAACTAAATCTTCACTTTTGGGCACTTATAGCGGTAAACCATGAGAAATTTGAAGATGATGCAAACTAGTGATTTGTGACATTTTTTCTATAGATTCTAAATATATTATTTTGAAATTTTTTGGAATCAGATTGCACTTCTTCTTACATCTCCTTTGAAAACTAGTTTTTTTCAGTAAACACCATTTTTAAGGAGTGATGCTCACCGTATACAACATAACTTTTTTTCCATGAAGGATAAAATTCTAATTTTTTTAAATTTAAATTTGTAACTATGATATCTAGCACTTTCATTTGTTTTCATAATGTTTTACTGAATATTTTATCCTTAATAAAGTTTCGAAGTCAAACCAATTACAATTCAAACATAGGCGGACTGTATACAACATAACTTTTTTTGTATGTATTAAAATTCAATTTTTTTTGGTTGCATCAAGGACTTCAATATCTAGTGCATTGATATTTTTCAAATTTTTTTTGATAATATGCTATTTTTCCATATGTTCCGAACATAGAGCTTGATTTTTGATGAAAAACCTACATTCAAAAGAAATAAAAAATAAATATAATAATAAAATTAATTTTATTTAAAATTATACTTTTTGGGAAGATTATAATAAGGAATACATACTTTAAAAAAATAAAAATTAAGTGAATTCATTTGATCCCCCAAAAGGTAAATCAAAAGTTATTTTTTATCAACATTTTGATAGGTGTAAATTAGATTCCGTTATAAGTATGGTTTAAAACTAGTGGGGTTCTATCGAAGGGGGTTTGATCTAAGGTACTAGTTTGATCAAACCCTCTTCAATTAGAATCCTTTAAATGAAACTTTTCAAGGCTTAAATCATTATATTTTCTAAAAAAATGTAATTTTAGCAAAAATCAGGATCTCCCAAAAATTGTAAACTAGTATTGTGGGATCACCCACATCCTAGGATGGAATTAGAATGAGGGTGATCCAAAAAAAATGTTTCATCAAGACCCATAATAGATCAAAAAAGCTTCATGAACTTCAAAAGTAGTGCTTTACACATGGTTGGCCATACTAATGTAAAACACATAGATCAATTAGGCTTGATACTTCCTGTGTGAACCCCAATCCTAACACCTGCAAAACAATAAGAACAAACACATTTGATTAGAGATTGCAAGCAAGAACAAGGATTCCCCATGAAATCCATTCACTAAGTTCAAATTAGGAAAGAAAACATTGAAGAACACAATGAAAGCAACCAAATAGAAATTGAATCCTAATTAAACTAGCAAACTCATGATCCCATGGGGGAATTGGTGCCAATTTGATGTGAAAATTGGCCCTTTCCCAATTCCTATGATGCAAGATTGATGTATGTTGATGAATGTTGAAGAGTGCTCCAAGTTAAAAACCTGCATAACCTAGCTAAGAACTCAATAAGATGGATGAAGATTGCTCTAAATTTGAGTATAATAACTTTGCATAATTTGTGGATGATCAAATGAGGAATGAAGCCTCTTATTTATAGATGAAATTGAAGGATGAATTTCTAAAATAGAGCAATGTGGGACTAACATTCAACCAAGGGCAAGATGCCACTTGTCAATCTATGAGTGGATGGAGGATGTGCAAGTTTTGAGGATTGTGCCAATAAATGCCTATTTTTGAATTTTGAAATTGTTGAAATGACATGCAAAAGGGAAGAGAAAATGCATTAAAGGCCACTTGGCTCAAGGAAAAAGGACTTGTAAGATGGAGTAAATTCCTTGTTAGATGTACATGTCAACTTAGATTTTTGAATTCAAACTTGAAGAATATTCCTTAAAGATGCCTTGTGAGGAAAATGGAGATTTACTAAATGAATTAAATATATTTTCATGTGCAAGTGGCAAAAGCTAGAGGATGGGACATGAATTTAGAATTAAATTAATCAAGCGTAATTAATTTAATGAAGGGGATTAGATGATGTGACTTATTTGACTTCAATTTTAGGATTTGTTTAAATCAAATATGAGAGGAATGTGATAAGAGATTAATTAAATAAAGATTTTGATTTATTTAATTAAAAGAGATGATGTTAGATTAAACCAAATAAGGTTTTAATTTATTTAATTTAATAGATAGACTTTAGCGATTTAAATAAATAAAATTAATTATTTAATTAAATAGGGATAATTAGATCAGATTGATTGATTTAATTAAGAAAAGAGAGATTTAATTAGATAACTGGTTTATTTAATTAAGAGAGGAATATTAATGAATTTAATCAAATAAGGGAATTTGATTAAATGGTTAGACCAAAGGATTATTTAGGATGAAATGATGTTAGTGGTCGAGATCAGGTGCACAATGTCAATTGGTACATTTTACGTGTCTACATTTTGCCGCTCTTTGAAGCAATGCACTTGTTGCGTTGGTTCAAAGAATAAATAATCTCGATCAAAGCCAAAAAAAATTGTTATTTAAAATCTTTCCCCACTTATGCCTGACAAGAGAAAACATGCCAATATATTTCCCCCTCGAGAGATTGGACAAAAATTTCCAATTTTTGGGTGATCTTGCTAAAAAAGAGGACAAGGTGCCCGACATGTCCAAAAAGGCTCCAGGAGGCCAAAATCGTGTCTAAACGCAATAAAATGATCTAAAATAGGCCTCAACTAGACAAAAATAGGTTTGAGGGTCCAAAACCCTAGCAGGATAGTGAAGGGTGAAAAAACCCTAATTTTCAAGCTTAAAAGGGGCCCGAGGGGTCACTTTCAAGTCATTTTCACACACAGCCAACTAGCAACCTTGAGATTTGAGCTCTGACCTCCTGACAATATGGTGCAATGACAACTCTTAATGCTCTCGATGTGATGCAATAGACTACTCCGATAAAGGCAAGACAAACTGACCTTGAGGATGAGCCGAGTAGTACTAGGAGGGATCATGATACGAAAACATGATCAAGCTATGATGTAGATGTGAGTGGATGAGTGATGGATGGAGATCTAAATGCGATGGATGATGAAAACATAATGGATGGATAATGCAGAACAAGCCATAGAAATCCTGGTGGATGGAAAGTGCTTATTTATACAAGGCGCCTGTTTGCCAGGTTTTCACCACGGTACTTGTCCAAAGTTCCACCGAAGTGGTTTTCACTAGAGGACAATTTTTCTCTTTACTATTTTTGATCTTTTTTCTCATTTTTTTGGATTTTTTTGCTTTTTTGATTTTTTTTTGGTTACCAAGACACCTGTTTTCCAAGTTTTCGCTAAGGTAACCATTTTTTTAGGACATTTTCTAATTTTTTGGTTCTATTCCTTGAAAGATTTAGGCATAAAACTTTTTGAGATGGAAGCTATTCATAGGCTCCTATAGAGGTTCCCCTTCGGGTGTTGATAGCTGATATGCCCCTGATTTGTAACTTGTTGTGATGACGAATGGTCCCAACCAATTGGGTTCAAACTTTCCTTTGTTGCTTGGGTTTGGGACATTCTTCTAGTTCTCCTTTAGCACCAGTTCTCCAACTTGGAAGGTCCTGCTTATTATTTTCTTATTGTAGCTCCTTTTGAGTCTATTCTGATAGACTTGCAAATGATTCAAAGCATCCATATGTCCCTCATCTAGTAGATCTAGCTCATTTAATCTTGATACTCGATACTCTTCATCTATGATGAGGTTTTGTAGTGATATCCTGAGGGATGGGAGCTCGATCTCAATGGGGAGTACCGCTTTTGATTCATAGACCAAGGAGAAGGGGGTGACACCGGTAGGTGTGTGGATACTAGTTTGATAGGCCCAGAGGGCAGGATTAAGCTACATATGCCAGTCACGACCTACGTCATTGAATTTTTTCTTGAGGATTTTTAGAATGGTCTTGTTTGTAGCTTCTGCTTGGCCATTGCCTTGGGGATAGTACAGGGTGGAGAAGTGATCTTGGATTTTGAATTTCTCGTATAAGTTGCGGACATCCTAATTCTTGAATGGTGTCCCATTATCTAAGATAATGGCTTGTGGGACACCGTAATGACAAATGAGATAGTTCAGGATGAAATTTGAGATCTGCTTCCCAGTTATGTACGTCATGTGTATGGCTTCTACCCACTTAGTAAAGTACTCTGTGGCGGTTATGATGAACATATGGCCATTAGATTAGGTAGGCATGATTTTAACAATGAGATCAAGTCCCCACTGTGAAAAGGGCCATGGTGTGATGATAGGATGAAGCTCTTGAGCTGGAGCATCGATGAGGTCCCCATGCTGCTGACATTGTAGACATCTTCTGACATAATCATGTGCTTCTCTTTCCATTGTGGGCCAATAATACCCCATCCTCAGCAGTTTCTTGGGTATGGTTATTCCACTCTAGTGTGAGCCACAGATACTGTTATGTACTTTAGTTAGAGCAGTCAATGCATCCTCAGTGTTTAAGCAGCGTAGTAGGGTTCCTCCTATGCTCCTACGGTATAGGGTATCTCATAGGATGACAAATCTGGATGCCTTTTTTACAAAGGTTCATTTTAGGTTTGAGGGTAAATCAATGGGTATGACTCCTATTCGAAGGTATGTATAAATGTCGTGGTACCAAGGATCACTAGGACCAGTTATTTTGCACATGAATTCTGATTTTGGTACCTTAAATGTGGGCACGAGAAGCTACTCTATCAGGAATTCATATCTTGGAACATTGTGGGGAATATCCAGTAAGGATCCAATTGTTGCCATGGCATCTGCTGCTCTGTTGTTGGCTCTAGGAATCTGCTCAAATGTAATTTCGATGAAGGATTCTTTTAGAGTCTCCACCAATTTCTTGTATGGAGTGAGCTTGTCATCCTTAGTCTGGTATTCATCGTTCACTTGATTTATTATCAATTGGGAGTCTCTGTATACTTTGAGAGTTATAATATTCCACTGTACTGCTATTATGAGACCTATGGTTAAGGCCTCGTATTTTACAATGTTATTGGTGTAGGGAAATGCTAGTTTGTAGGACCTTGGTATGCAATCCCCTTGTGGGGTAATAAAGAAGATGCCAGCTCCTATCCATATTGTGTGTATGAGCCATCAAAGTATAGTTTACAGTGGTCAGCTATGTTGAGATTAAAAATAGATTCATCTGGAAACTCTGAGATTAGAGGATTCTTTGAATAAACTAGTGCTTCTGTAAGCTGATCTGCGATGACTTGACCTTTGATTGCTTTCCTCTCCACATATTCAATGCCATATTCTGACAGCATCATCACCCATTTGGCCATTCTTCTTGTGATCATTGCTTTTGATAATAAATACTTGAGGGGGTCAATTTTGGCAATGAGTTTTATTTTGTGTGCCAACATATAATGTCTGAATTTCTGTGATGTAAACACTACCGCTAGGTATGCTTTCTCTATGAATGAGTAATTTAGCTCATGCCCAACCATTTTTCTACTGATGTAATAGATAGCCCTTTTTGTTCCATTTTTATCATGCTGAGCTAGGAGAGCTCCAAGGGTTGCTGCTATTGCTGATACGTAGAGAATCAATGGTTTTCTTGGGATCGGTGGCATTAAGACTAGTGGTGTTACTAGATATTCTTTGATTTTATTGAATTCCTATTTACACTTGTTATCCCATTTGTACACTACTCCCTTGTGGAGTAGGTGAGAGTATGGGTTTTGTTTGTCAGCCAGCTATGCTATGAATCTTCAAATGGATTGAAGCCTGCCTTGGAGACCTCTTAATTGCTTTAATGTCTTTGGTGCCTCCATCTCAAGGATTTCTTTTACCTTTGCTGGATCTACCTCGATACCCCTCATTGACACTATGTATCCTAGCAGTTTACTTGATTTTACGCTAAATGCACACTTCTTTGGGTTTAATCTAACCTTGTACTCTTCGAGCTTGTCAAAAATGGCACTTAGAGTTGCTATGTTATCTTTTCTCTTTCTAGATTTGGCTAGAATGTCGTCAACATAATCTTTGACCATCTTATGAATCATGTCATGGCCCTTTGGTATGTTGCTCCTGTATTCTTTAAGCCAAATGGCATCATGTTCTAGCAGTAAGTTCCCCATGGACAAGTGAAAGTCATCTTATGTTGGTCCTCTTTAGCTATCATGATCTAATTGTATCCTGAGAATCCATCCATTAGTGATAGCATTTCATGTCCAGTTGTCATATCTATTATCATGTCAATGCTTGGAAGTGGGAAGTCATCTATCAGACATGCTTTATTCAAGTCTCTAAGTCTGTGCAGATTCTGATGCCTCCATCAGGTTTTGAAATAGGTACCAAGTTTGAGACCCATTCTGGATAATCTACCGGTCAGATGAATCCTACATCTAGTAGCTTTTTTAGCTCCATTTTGACCAATAAGGTGATCTGAGGGTGCATTTTTTGAAGTTTTTGTTTAACAGGCTTTGCTTCTGGATATACTGCTAAGTGGTGGACCAATATTTCTAGATCAAGGCCTGGCATGTCAGCATAGCTCCATGTGAAGTTTATCTATCTTTCTCTTAGGAATGCTGCTAGGAGCTCTTGTTCCTTTGATAGTAAGGACTCCGCATAGAATGTGATGTGTGGGGTTTCCTCTGTTCCTAGATTGATTGGATTGCACCTTTCTACCATGACTACTAATTTTTCTTGATGAATAGCTCTAGAAGGAAGATTGAATCCCCCATCCTTGGGTTCCTCAGAGAGGTTTTCACCATTGGATGCATTCTTTCTTTTTAATTTTTTTCTGGTTGGAGAGTGCCATAGTGTGGTTTTCACTCAAGGACTTAGATACTATTCTTAATTTTTCACTTTTGCGACTAAGGGATTCAATCGTTTCCCTGTAATAGGCATGTGTATCTAGCTCAATTATGAACCCTGCTTTGTGATCCCCATACAAAATGTGATCCCGCAGTCCCATGAATTCTGAGAGTGCCTCATCATTTTCAAATGTATTGAGAATTGGTGTCCCTTGTTGGTCATAGTCAATGAGTTGGGGGTATACTAGGATAATTTCATGATTTTGGTGGTTTGATTCAAAAGATAGGGTGCTAATCATGCAAAGAGTGGTGTCCTCAAAAATCCTAGGTAGATTAGATGTGGAATCCTCGTCATCACTACTACTACAAATGTTGGTTATAAAGTTATGTATGACTCTACCTGTGGATACTGGTAAGCGTAGTTCTACTGCGGTTGGCTGAGGAGGATTATTAACTATTCTAACCAGAGGACTTCAGCCACGTATGGTTATACTCAGAGGGGTACATCCAAGGCCAAGATTTGTTATTGCTTGCATCTCTAGAATGATAGGTGTTATAAGCCCATTGCCATTTCTCCCAAGTCTTTGATTTCTATCGTAGCCCATTGCGAGCATCATTTGCAGACCATTGCTTTTGTCATCCATTGGTAAAAAAACTATTGGTCTCTCATCTTGATATAGCATATGTGATGGATCTACCTCAATAACTTCTTGGCCAAGGTCTCCCCACCTTGTGAAGTTGGGATAGTCTTTAGGATACATTTGAGATGTGGAGGATTCATTTTCTTGTGGACATCCCCGTGATCTAGGAGATTGTGGTAACTCTCCTACAACAAAATCATTGTTAGGGAGCTTGTAGTTTCCACAACTATTATCTTGAATGATGAGCTTAATGTTAGAAATGGTGGGAATGGCAAGAGTGATGGGTGTCTCTATCGCAGAAGTAGATGTGAGAGTGGTAGGATCAATGTATGGTGTAGATGGACCCTCATCATTTTTTGGTACTTGGGGGATTTTATAGTACTTTGCTTCAAGGCTTTTGCAATAGGAGAAGGGTTTGGGGTCTCCATGGATGGTGACTTCTTTCCCCTCATGTGTGAACTTCACACATTGATGGAAATTTGACGCTACTGCCTTCATTGTATGAATCCATGGAAATCCCAGAAGGATGTTATACGGTAAGTCAAGGTCCAAGACTTGACAAGTGGTTTCCATGATAGCCAACCCTACTTGAATAGGGAGTTTGATCATGCCTTGGGACACTCTTTCTTGATCATCATATGCTCTTATTGTGATACCCTTTCCTTTGTCAATAGAATCCTCTGAGATTTTCAATTATTTGATGAGGTTGAGAGAACATATATTCAAACCCACACCTCCATCCACCAAGACCCTTTTGACTTTGCTCTTATTTACTATGACTTCCAAGTGAAGCACACGGTTGTGAGATGGTTGATCTGGGAAATCCTGGTCAGAGAATGTGAGAAGATTTGGCGTAATGATATTTCTGACCATAGCTTGGAATTGTTCTGCATCAAGATCTACGGGGACAGTGGATGAGGCCAATGCTTCCTCAAGGATTTTCTTATGGGCAGATGAGATTTTTAGCAACTCCATGATGGAGATTTGTGCTGGTGTTCTTTTGAGTTGATCTAGGACATTGTAGCCATTAGGGCTAGATCTAGATGTAGGGACTCTATTTGGTTGGGATGATTCTGGGATGGTGACTTTGCCGCCTCTTGTGCTGACTCCACAATCAACATGGGGGTCTTTGATGGTGATGAATGTGCAGTATTCATCTAGGGAGGCGACAACAGTTTTGTACACATGATGCAAGTTTGTGTGGGTGCCTTTCCCCTTATCGGTGTTATTATTATTCCCTTTATTGCCATGGTTAGGCATCAGATTCATGTATATCTTAAGATCTTGGTTTCCTGTTGGCTGTTCCATGTTTATAATCCTTTCATCGATGAGATCTTGAACTATGTTTTTTAATCTCATGCAACTGTTTGTGGTGTGGCCTTTGATTTTATGGAATTCATAGAGTTGGTTCTCATTATACCAAGGATGTTTCACATCCGATTCTTGGTAATTCTCAAAGGTAAGGGCCTTGATGAGTTTTTTGTTTATTAGCTTCTTCATTATGACTTCAAGTGGTTCCCCCAAAGCAGTGTATTTTTGTTTGGGTAATTTTTGTTCCATTGGGGTGGTCCCCTTTGATCATTGAGATTGTTGATTGTCGGATTTTCGTTTGGTTGTTGTGTTGTTTGATGGTTTTTTTGGTGTTGGATTTGGATTTGTGGTGTGGGTGTATTTTGGTGAGGAGCACTAATGAAAACCTTGGTGTCGATCACACCATCATTGGTAACATTTTTATTCCTTGCCCATGGGTGAGTTTTATCATTGTAATTGGAGGGTGAGTGGTTGTTTTGTTGTTCAGGGTATGAAGTTGATCCTACAGGTTGTGTTATGAGGGCTCATTCGATGCTGAGCACCTTGGAGATCAATTGATCAAATGTGGTAATCCCTTGGACCTTGAGATGAAATGCCAAGAGGCCATCAAGGTTGGATATAATGGTGGATACTTGTTGTTCCTCACTCATGGTCCACTTGCTTCGATTGGCCTTGGATCACCATTGTTGTAAGAATCAAGTGAATGATTCATCCTTTCCTTGTTTCAGAGATGAGAGTTCTTCTAGACTAACATCCATGGCAATGTTGCATGCATAATTTTTAATGAATGCGTCTATAATTTCTTGGAATGTTCTAATGCCTATAGGTAGGAAAGAGAACCATTCCATTGTGTGGCCAGCCAAACTCCTAGGAAATAGCTGCATCAGATAAGTATCGTCATATGCGACTTCCATGCAATGAACCTGGAATTCCTTGATGTGATCTTTAGGGTTTCCCATCCCTTGATATTTGTCAAACTTGGGGATCTCAAATCCCTTAGGGAATGGTTTCATCACAAGGCTCCTATCAAATGGATAGGGACACAAGTTGCTTGGTGTTTTTGTGGTTCTGCCTGATTGAAGATCGAGCACTTGTTGCGAGAGCAACCTGATTTGTGCCATTACATCATTTTGCGGATTAGGGGGTAGGATGAAGGTGTTCTGGGGTGTTTCAATTGTGGGTTTGATGGATGGGTTGTTTGGTGTGTTATTTGATGGTATTTGCACATTCTATCGAGCCATGTATGCCTCCACTTGTTGCTGTATGAACAACGCTTGTTGTTGTTGTTGTGCTAGGATTTCCTATTGTTGTGCTTGTTGTTGTTGTGCTAGGATTGCCTGTTGATGTGCTTGTTGTTGGGCTGCCAATTGGGCTACTTCTTATTTCTCTTGATATTACTTTATTGCTTGTTGATATTCTTGCATTTATGTTGCTTGTTTTTGTGCAAGAAGTTGTGCTTGTGCTTGCGCTTGTTATGCTTGATATTGAGCTTGCACTTGTGCTTGAGCTTTTGCTTACACTGCTTGTGTTTGGGCTTGTGCTTGTGCTTGAGCTTGTGCTTGCGCTGCTTGTGTTTGGGCTTGTGCTTGTGCTTGAGCTTGTGCTTGCGCTACTTGTGTTTGGGCTTGTGCTTGTGCTTGAGCTTGTGCTTGTGCTTCGTGTTGTTGCAATAGAATTTTGGCTTGGGTAGCTTGAGAAGCTTGCGCTGCTTGAGCGATTTGTTGTTGTTGTTGTTGCAATAAGGAATTTTGTTTTTGCACTTGTAGGAATCCCCTTTGAAAAGCAGCTTGCTGAGTTGCTTGCAATGCCACGTGGTTTTGGTTTGATATGTTGGAAGTTGGTGGTGGTGGGGGTGGTGGTGGATTCAGAATGGCGTTTATGGTGGTAGTGAGAGTTGATGTCGTGTTGGTGGTTTGAGTGGTGAATGGTGCTGTTGATGTGGTTGGTCCTTGAGAGACCATACTTTGAGATGTTAGGGGGGGTTTGATGATGTCGTGATTGCTTGTGTAGTTGTCATCTATTGTTGCGATATCGATGACAAATTATGCATGATGTTTTGATTGATATTCAGGATGTTGGTTTGATTTTGATTGATATTTGGTAAAGGTGGGAGTCCTAACACTTGCAAAAAAATAAGAACAAACACATTAGATTAGAGATTGCAAGAAAGAACAAGAATTCCCCATGAAATCCATTCACCAAGTTCAAATTAGGAAAGAAAACAATGAATAACACAATAAAAGCAACCAGATAGAAATTGAATCCTAATTAAATTAGCAAACTCATGATCCCATGGGGGAATTGGTGCCAATTTGATGTGAAAATTGGTTGTTTTCCCAATTCCTATGATGCAAGATTGATGTATGTTGATGAATGTTGATGAGTGATCCACTTTGTTGATGTTGATGAGTGCTCCAAGCTAAAAACCTGCATAACCTAGCTAAGAACTCAATAAGATGGATGAAGGTTGCTCTAAATTTGAGTATAATAACTTTTCATAATTTGTGGAAGATCAAATGAGGAATGAAGCCTATTATTTATAGATGAGATTGAAGGATGAATGTCTAAAATAGAGCAATGTGTGACTAACATTCAACCAAGGGCAAGATGCCACTTGTCAATCTATGAGTGGATGGAGGATGTGCAAGTTTTGAGGATTCTGCCAATAAATGCCTATTTTTGAATTTTGAATTTGTTGAAATGACATGCAAGAGGAAAGAGAAAATGCATTAAAGGCCACTTGGCTCAAGGAAAAAGGACTTGTAAGATGGAGTAAATGCCTTGTTGGATGTACATGTCAACTTAGATTTTTGAATTCAAACTTGAAGAATATTCCTTAAAGATGCCTTGTGAGGAAAATGGAGATTTAATAAATGAATTAAATCTATTTTCATGTGCAAGTGGAAAAGCTAGAGGATGGGACATGAATTTAGAATTAAATTAATCAAGGATAATTAATTTAATGAAGGGGATTAGATGATGTGACTTATTTGACTTAGATTTTAGGATTTATTTAAATCAAATATGAGAGGAATGTGATAAGAGATTAATTAAATAAAGATTTTGATTTATTTAATTAAAAGAGATGATGTTAGATTAAACCAAATAAGGTTTTCATTTATTTAATTTAATAGATAGACTTTAGGGATTTAATCAAATAAAATTAATTATTAATTAAATAGGGATAATTAGATCAAATTGATTGATTTAATTAACAAAAGAAAGATTTAATTAGATAACTGGTTTATTTAATTAAGAGAGGAATATTGATGAATTTAATCAGATAAGGGAATTTGATTAAATGGTTAGAATGAAGGATGATTTAGGATGAAATGATGTTAGTGGTCGAGATTAGGCACACAATGTCAATCGGTAAATTTTACGTGTCTACACTTCCAAATTCCAAAACTAAATTCAATAGATCCAAGGTACCACAACTCTTGAACCATATGCCATAAGGCTTCATCAAAGAGAAATCCGGACCAACAAAAAATATCCCAAACCTCAATCAACACAAAAAAAAAACACAGTTCACAAGCACTAGAACCAACAACCTTCTTTTAATACAATTTTCTCAATATCCTCAATAGCAACTAGTAGATAACTAGTTGACAGGTTGAAATCAATGACAACACTTCTTTCTTCTCCCATTCTTGAAATCAATGGTGCATGTTGTATGTAGAGGAACGTGATAAAATCAATAATGGAAAGAGTGATGTTGTGGCCCATGGAACATAGTGAGATGTAACCATGGTAATTTTGTCGCACATGCAAGGGATAAAACATGAGCACCACAACATCACAAAGCAAGCACAAAAGATAAAAGATAAAAAATGTACAAAGAGATAATAACATTACAAAAAAGAGACACAAGGTCGATCTGATATTTCAAGATCAGAGCTACTCATAAATATAGATAAATAGATAATAATAGTATATAGATGAACTATCATCAATCCCCTACTATATCAAGCCATATGAAGAAATACATGAAAATAAAAAATAGAAATAAAATATTGGGTCAAAATGGAAGGGAAGTCTAAATGCCCCCAACACTTTGCATCACCCCCAATTGTCATCAACCAAGAGGTTGTTAGCCTACCAATTTAGATCATTATAAGAGGAAGGCAGATGAGTTTGCAAGGGAGAAATATCAAGGGGGGAACCCTCTGATCCTCCCACAACAAGAGCCAATGAAGGAGGCCCCTTGAGGTCTCTTCCACTTAGTTCTTGTGGGGTAAACGTTAGTGACTTCGCAAAGATCGCTGCTAAGGCCAAAACCTTGTCTAGAGAATTAAAATTTCACTTCATAGGAGTGTCATGTGTTAAATCAATGGGAAAGGGAGGTGGCACCTGAGATTCACTACTAGATTCATCAAGAGACTTAGGAGCAGTGAAAAACTTCAGGGACACCGAGACTTCTTCTGTGACTAGGACAACAAATGCTAATGCAGAACCACCCTCCAAAGAAGGTGAACTATTTTAACCCTCATTTCTAGTAGGGTCATCATCCATCTTCTACTTTGTTAGAGGATGCGAGATCCCCACAAACAAGGTAGAAGGCGCGAAGGAGGAGAAAACCGTGGTGGACACCATCGAGGTATTTGATACATCCACGAGCTTTGAAAATGATGGGATGTCTGGAAGGGACATCAGAAGGGGTGGCTCAACTGAAGGAGCAATAAACACCTACACCCTCTTCGAGTGAGGATTTCTTACGCTTGTGGTGGGAGCTAAAAATAGAACAAAAGTTGAAGGAACTGAAGTAGAGGGGACGTGAGAGGAGGATGTAGCAGTAGGTGTCGAAGTAGAAACTATTAACTCCCCTTCCTTCCTCTACATAGTAGACTACTCAGTGGCCATATCCTTTCTTCGACGCTTATGCTCATGCACAAGGTGATTCTTGTAGCTCCAAGAGCTAGAGGATGGAAGTTGAGATGAAATAAAATACTTCTATTCAACCATCAGAGTGTCCAGCATGGTAATTTTTAGCAAAGGGAGAGGCTCCTAGATGGGAACAGGAGGGAGAGGTTGAGAGGATGGAATGATAGTGGGGGAGTGAGCTCTAATGCCTCAGTGGCGGGCCTCCTCCCATTCATTTCCCTAGAGGTAGGAGTAGTAGGAGACTACAGAGGCTGAGACATAGAGGACTCCCCATGGGAACCCTTCCTGTTACCATATCAAATGGGCCAAGGCACCATGGGTAAGATGATAAGTTCAAACATTGGGCACTTGGTCTTTCACCAAGAGAGCACCATTGGACTCTCTAGCAATTTCCTAGGAGTAGAATTCAATGATGTCGCAGTAGGGTGAGAGGAAGTGAAAGGAAAGGAAACAACGGCAGAAGAAGAAGAGCACTGAGTGTGCTTCTCCTCTTCTCTTTTTTGGGCCAAGGTGGCCTTACTGTCTACCTTGAGATAAGCCCTATGTGAAATGGCATAGGGAGAAGGAGGGTATTTGACCTTAGGAATTATGCCCCCACTCTTGTACTTCATGTAAGTTTGGTACAAGAGGTCCATCCTAGGAGGAAGTGGACCAACGGGCGTAGGCCAAAAGTGATCCAGTGAGTAGCCCCCACACACAATCGGTAGGTTATAGCCAATGCCATGGACTACATGCATTGTACCCTTATGGATGAATTTTAGACACTTATGAACCACCAAGGGAACTGTATTCATAGCGACCAACCAAGGGATACATAGTTTCACTTTGAAGAGCTAGAACCCCGAGATTATGTCAAAGAGTGCATTTACATATTTAGGTCCAACTAAGACGGAGAAGGTGATTCAGCTGAGGGGAGGTACAAAAAGCCCATCATGTGTATATATGGTACTCCTAGATTTTTCATACCCATCTTTGTGCAAGAAGTTAATCAACATAATCTACTTAGTGATGACATTCATCCGACATGTTGGGTCAACAAGAACACTTGTTATAGTGTTTCCATTAATTCATGTAGGGATGTATAAGGGATATGGCTCTCTATTATAATTCATCATCAAGTCCTACGGAGTGAAGGTTATGCTAGGAGATCCACTCACAAGTTACATAGATGGGATGGGTAGATGTAAAAAGGAGGCCATTTCTTTGCACACTAATAGAACTTTCATAGAGCCCCCAAATGTTTTGCAACTAAATTGTGACCCAATTAAGGCTTCATTCTGTGATGCTTATGGAACCTTCTAAATATGCCACTAGAGGTTGTAGGTTGGGTTGCAAGGTTAGGAACCTCTCAACACTTGCACCCACAACACTCCTAGGATACGAGGAAATGGTCTTTCAACACTGCTAAATGGAACCAAAAAGGTTCACATCAGGCTCACCAAAACGTAGAAGAGGGGGACCAACCACACCAAGGCTCCAAGTTGCGGAGAGCCAAGAGAGGAGAGCTACCCTAACCTACCTCAAGTTGGATAAGAGATTTTAGTTAAAAGATAGAAAATGAAGAGCACTGTCAAGTTCTTCTGTCACTCTAATAACTTGGGAGATTTCATGGGGCTAAATGAGCAGGTTTTTGGAACCTAAACTATACCTCAGATAGCTCTTTTCTAGAGGACAACAACACAAGTCAGGGATGACGCGTTGGCATCTCACTAGGGAACTACTGTTCATATGACCAAAAAGTGTAAAAGTATAGTGAAGGGTACAAGAACTTACTAACTACTTAGCGGTTGAGGTTTAAAGCACTAACTGAGATGATAATGAAAAAAAAACAAGATAACTAGAAAAGTGATATAGAAGATGATAAAATTGAAGGTGATGGAGATCAACTCATGAGAATTCCAACTCTCCAGCAAGCTCCACCCAAACGCATACCTAAACACAACCAAGAGGAAAAATGTTGGGGTTGTATAGGGGGATTTTGTAGTCAAATCCCCACTTTGGTTTTTCCACCTCCACGAATAGCTAGAACCATGAGATAGAAAATATGATAAAGAGAATAATAGATAAGATACTGAATAGTAACTGTAGACACCTAAAAATATCTCAATGGATCACATTGGTTAACTAACGTCATTTCTTCCTCAAACCCATCCTCTTTTTGCTTGTTTAATTAAATAAGCCTAATTATTTAATCAAATGCCTCATTTTCACCTATTAATGAAATTGACCTAATTGGGTTAATTCACCCCCTCTCACAATGAAATTTCATTTGATTTAATTAAATAATGGAAATTATTTAATTTTAATCTTGATTCCTCTTATTTAATTAAATAACCTAAACTATTGGGTTGGGGCCCTAGCTTGGTTGGCTAAATCTTTCCTATAGCAGGAGGTTGGTCACAAGTTCTAGTCTCCCCCACCCCCGTGGTACCGAAGGGCATGTCGCACCAGTGCTGCCGGTCACGTTAAAAATTTTACCAGGCGCACCTACAGTTTATAGGGGGTTGTGCTACCCGATTCCTGCAGTCCAAAAAAAAATATAAAAAAATAACCTAAACTATTTAATTAAATATCATATTTAAATATTTTTTTCATTAAATAAATTAATAATTTAATGAATATCTTCACATTCCTCATCTTGCACATTCAAATTTATTAACTAAATTGCTAATTTCCCTCTCATCCACTTGGATAGGGAATATTCCAAAGGAATATTCTCCTATTTTCCTCCAAAAAAAGGTAATGATTACTCCAAACAAAATTTGAAACAACTTTTTGAAGTTGTTGCAAAGTGTGTTTGTTTGCATGATTGTGAGCCCTTGATATTTTCTTGATCCATGTGATCTTTGATTCTCATCCATTGATGAGAATCCTTAATCAATGTTTCATCCTCCTTTCATTTGTGACTATTGATAGATCAAATCAATCTCATCCATTGCTTTTTCATTTGATCTCCATTAAATCAAATATTTATTGAATATCATATAATTCCCCTAATTTACATAATTGAAACTTTGTTTTAATTATTAAATTACTAATTCTTCCACTTTCAAGGATATATTCCTCCTTTGCACATTCCTCCAAAAGAGGAATATTCCCATGGAATATTCCTTCCCCTTTTGCACAATTAAACTTTGTTTTAATTTGCAAAATATCTATTTCCTCACCCATGAAAATATTCCAAAGAATATTCTTTCTCCTCATTCATTTAAAAAGGGAATATTCCTACCAAACTTCATGTGAAAGTTAACCCAAAACTTCATGTGTAAGATAACTCAAAACTTCTTGTTCAAGTTAACTTGTGACCTCTTGTGCAGGTTAGAAGTGTGTTTGTTTGAAGGAATGAGAACCCTTGATTAAATCTCATCATTGATTCTCATCCCTTGATGAGAATCCATGATCCATGCCTCCAACTTCTTCCATCCTTGACCATCGATTAGCCTTTTTGATCTTAACCCTTCATTTTTCATTTGCTTTCCTATAAATAAAGTACTATTTGGAGACAAATGGATCCATCTTTTAACAAAAAAATTATGTTGTTAATCATTTTCACTTGCACTCACATTTAACATCACTATAGATTTATTTAATTTCATATTAGCTTAAAGCTTCCATTGATGGCTTCCATGATAACATAGGTGCATACGTTTAACATATTTTGTAATTAGGATTTTAATCTTTTGAAGCTTGCATACATTTAGAATAGCTTTGCATACACCCATATCGATCATCTTAGAATATATCATGTTAATTTAGCATTTAAATCATGCTTTATTACATATATATCATTGGTTTCATTGATTCTCTTTAATAGTATCGATTGAAACAAGCTCATTATCCAAGGGATTGGGAAAGGGTCACCATTCCACATCAATGCGACACCACTCCCCCAATAGGATAAGTTTCAATGCCTTAGATTAGAGGTTTGCCAAGATTTCATGATTTAGAATGTTAGTTTTAATGCCTTCTTTATCTTTGTTTACAGTGAATGATCTTATTGGGATTAATGCTTAGTGGGTTAAATATGCCTTGAATTCATATGGATCAGGTGTAGTTAACCTATACTAATGATATTGGTCACATTTTGGCGCTAGAAGGAGGGATTGAACTAATCAATATAACAAATATCTCTTTAGATTTTTGTTTTCCTTGTGTTTGCAGATACAACAATGCTTTTTTAGGCTAATTGGGTTTTGCAAGTTGGATGATAAAAGCTGAAGTGAAGAAGCATCCTTGTCATAAAATCTTATAATTGTAACAAGAATTTGATGCTTTTGGGGAAATTATAACCCATCTATCATGATTTTCATTTTATGCTTTAGGACCACACTAATTTTCATTTGGGTTTTAAAAAATGCTCAAACGAAACTAAAATTGAACCCTCATTTCATCACTTTATTTTGGGTTTAAAATTGAACAAGGCAACTTAACATTTCATTTGGTGCATAAAATGAATTCATCTTAGCTTTAGGGGTTAAAATTAATGAGTTTTTGCTATGTTTTGATTTGCATCTTTGTTATTGAATGCATATGCAATTCTCTTGTGTCACTCGACGATCTTGAGAAACATAAACATTCCTTAACACTTTGTATAATCACCTACATCTTTCAATTGGGATTAAAAATGAACCCCTTGCTAGTGTAGGGAAAGAGTGTTGTGTGTGTTCTCCCCTTGTTTCATGCAAACTAGGATGATTGAACTACAAACATACTTCCTTGCTATTGTTTATCTTTAGAGGGCCTGCCTCCCCACTTTGAAAGGAGGGAACGACCAAAGTGGAAAAAAGCTAAATCCAAGATCTTTCAAGCTACTATATAAATAATGTATTTGTGACAAAAATCATAAAAAATACGTGCAGATGCATCATACCAAGAAGTGTCACCCTTAATATCTATGTGATATGTCAAAATATCTTCTTAGGAAGAGGCTAGGAGGCCTCTTGATTCTCCATAATCTTGAACTAATCTTTCGTGGGTATGGCCACCTTGAATGAAATCTCTTATTACAAACCAACTATTTAGAAGCCAAAAACATTTATTCTTGTTGGTGTAGGAACGGTCGTTCCAAATCCACCCCACATTTTACTATTCAATTGTCAAAACAAGAAAATCCTTAGAATCTTTGGATCTTCAGGATTTGATATTTGGTGGTCCTGAGAAGTGTGTGTCGTGGAGGGGAGCTAGTGTTGCCAAATCTCTATCTATTCGCATTGTCTTAATGTTTGGAGAAATCCAAGTGGGGATTCAAAAAGTAGTATCTTTTTAACCTAAGGTTGTAAATTCTTGAGAGTCAGTTTAATACTTTGCTTGGTTCCGAAATGTTGCAAACAAACATTCACAATCTTCCTCAAAATTTCAAACCCTTTGATCTAAATATGGATAGCTTTTGAAATAGCCTTGATATTAATGCTTATCCTAAGGCTTTCTATCCTTAGAGATTTCTAAATATCTTGACTTATATCTCAATCCATATTTTCCAAAGCTAACATAAGCAATTATGGCTTCAACCTCATGATTTTCACAAAATGGACATTGTGAAATTTATGATGTTTTTGACATAGACATTTAGCTTGAAAACTTAATCAAGACAAGTGTTTGTGTTAAAAGAAACTCATTAAGCAAGATAAATTGACAAATTGAACCCCAAATGACCATTTGGTGGCTGATTCCACTAGTTGAACAACCTGACCTTATGCCCACTATCATACAAGGAAAACATTGCAAATATTGAGTCCAAAATCATTGAGTTCTATTGTCAAAATAATTGAGTTCCATTATCCAAAGTCATTGAATTCCATTGTCAAAATCATTTGTGTCCTATTTTACCAAAATCATTGAGTCCTTAGGGTTTTTTCACTTTAAAGGTATAGCATGTTTCTCACTACCTTGGTCTTGGAAAACAAAGGTTCACTTTAGGTCAACATTGGGTCAAATATTTCATCCACCCTTTCATCAAATTTCATCCTTCACTTCACCAAACTTTGCAAAAATTTTGAATACACCAACACTATTCGACTTAAACATCAATCAACCAAACCCTAACTTAGCTACTTTTTAGGTGAAATGAATCATTTTCCATGCATTTAGTTAAGTTAGTTATCATCTTTGAACTAGTTTATCTTAAAGGTCACATGTCTGCCCTAAAGAAACTCAAGTTCATTAACATCCTTTATCTAAACATCAAACATCAAACTCTTAAATCAAAAGTGTTGTCCCAAAAAATTTTCAAAGATCATTTCCCCCATATCATTCACCTTCTCATCTCCCATTATCACCATTGCTCCAAAATAAATTAGAATGTCCCTTCAACCTAAATTTGAGTCAACTAGAGAGTTCAAACATTACAAATATCAACACAACTCTCCCATAGGCGACCCAAAATTGATTGTAACAACAAGATCACAACACAAGAGAGTCATGGGGAAAAGAAAAGTCACATTTACCATCAGTGATCCCAATCCTCAAGAATTTGATCCAATAAGTCAAGTTACCCCATCACAACAACCCTTGTCTCCATTAGGGCCGTATGAGATAAAAGATATCATGAACAATCCATTTGGACTTACTAGGGAAGAAAAAAAAGAACATCAAGCCTTAGAAAATGGGGCTTTAATTTCCCCATCTTTTGTTGCACAATCATTGACACAAGGACTAACTTCATCTACGATTCAGCAAAATCCATCCCTTGTGCCAAGTCAACTTTAACATCTAGTCTTGCAACTAGGCTAGGAACCAACCTTGGTCTCACTTCATGTCTAGGAACAAACACAACTGTGGGTATTCACAACATGACCATTCCATTAACCACCAAACTTCCCCAAAATACAAGTTGGACAACAACATTTGGAAAACCACTTACATTCCATGATTCCACAACAACCTCAACATTTTGAGAACAACCATCTTCATCCATCACCACAAATACTCCAAGTATGCCTAATGTTACAAAAGGTAATGTGAACCAAGTGCCTCAAGTAGGACAAGGGCAAGTTGACACTCTAACATAAATTCAACCATTGACAATTGGTTCCAGCAACCCCATCGACACATCGAAACAAGTGGTTACCCAAGCTACCCAAGTTAATCCACCATCCACATCAAACCCATCTATCATCGACTCAAATCAAAATAAAACCCTAGTTACGAATCCCATCAACTAAGGTAATACCTTGATCCCACCTCAAATACAACAAGGGAACCCCCTACCCTTTATTCAAGGGAACCCTTTCAATCAGTTACAAGGTCTTAATGTGTCATTACCATTGCAATACCAAATGGCACCAACATCGTCTTTTCCCTTGGTCCCCCACGTCATGAAAAATAAAATGGAACCTCAATCTTACATTCATCCATCCCAATACACTACCTTACAAGTGATGTTAAACCAAGCAAACCCCTTGTTAGCTCTCAAAAACACAGGCGGGATGCCTCAAGAGGCTGCCAATCTCCTGATACATTTCAGGGTAACAGACAAGGTCAAAATAATTTAACCTTCTACTCTTCAGGTGCTGCTAAACCTAGGTGGGTGTACCTTTCTGAATGAAGCAGACTTGAATTTTGATTGTCTTTCTTGTAGTGATTTGTTCATAATGGCAGATAGAAGTGAACAAATGAAATCAACTCGGTATAAATAGCAATAACAATCTTCTGATCTAAATCCTAAAATGTTCAATTAACTAATGTAAAGAAACTGAATGAATCCCAATGATGAAATGCAGAGACTAGTTCCTTATTGGGTATGCGAAGTCAAATGAAATCAAAATGAGCAACACTTCTCTGGAGAAAACTCAAATTATCTGGCATATATTTTGTTTACAAGTTGTATAAACATGCAAGACTGTGACTACTAAGCTCTACTTTAACAATCCAGATGAATCTCTCTGATTACTATGATCAACTAAAAGGATTTAAACTTGGCTTGAAAGAACCGATCAATTAACCACACAGATACAAGTGTGCACTGATGAATTGAATATAAACTTGTTATAACAATTTAAACAACCAGAAAGAATCAATCTTGGAGATAGCTTAGCAATACTCTCATTTAAATTCAACAGAAAATCGACACCAGAAATGTGTAGCAACATCAATTGGCTTTCATAAATACCTCCATAACATGCATCATAGTCTCTGATTTGAGAATATTTATTCTATTGTATCCATCATCTACCTACTGTATCTCGAAAATCTAATAGCTGATTTTTTATTTACAATCACAAGATGCATATTTATACACCAGTATCAGAAAAACATATCATACTGAGATCCCATGTCGGCCTACCGCTGAATTCGGGCTCACTTCATGTCAGCCACAGTATTTGAATTTTTGTTAATCATCAATGAAACAGTCGCCAAGACATCCCTGTAAGTATGCCGAAGGCAATTATATCACTATCAATCACCCCCTGTTCTTTGTGTTTCGCCGTGACTTTCTATTGTTGGGGAGATATCATACAATCTACAAAATGTGTTACCGATTATGTTTTTTCTTTATGTGTTTTCCACTCATTGAGACACAAGGATATCTCTCACCGATGTGTTCTTTTTGTTTCATTCACAGTCGCTATAACATTCTGACATCGGGGAGACTCTTGTAGAGCACATTATATCTTACCAAAAATCCTCATCCATCCTATGTGTCGTTGGGACAATTCAATTCCTATACTGACATAGTCCTCATGTGCATTATCAGCGAGACCAAAGGTCACTCGCTGAGACTTTACTTTGAAAACTTTAACTCTTACCGAGATGTATACCTTTCACCACCGGTCAATGTGACAATGTGAATTCGTTATGACTTCTTACCAAAAACAAAATGTTTGGCCGAAGTGAATCCTTCAATGTGTTGCTTAGCGAGACTCCTATGATATAAAATCTGTGTTGGAAAGACTTAATAAAGTCGATAAGACATTATTCTGAATGTGAGAAACTCTTACCGATAAGCCCCTTTTGTGCCAAGTCGGTAAGACACTGCGAGATCTCTATGACCTTTCATCGAAGCCAAAATATTTTGCCAATGTATCTCTATATATGCCGGTCGGAAAGACAAGATACTTTTGGTGAAACATTACCCCGACGACCCCTTAGCTCTTGCCAATGAATTTCTTGTTGCCGAGACAAAGTGAAAGTCCTACCGAAGAGAACAATAGATGAATTATGATCACCATGACATCAGAAACATCTTGCCAATAGGAAACTCAGACGTTTATCAGAAAAATGGATCGGGGAGACCTTGATATTGTCATGTCGATACAAACTGCAATGTGAAATATGCATGACCCGATGGATCCTATGGGGGTATATGGGAAAAATATGAGAAAAAATACCATGAAGAGAGGAAAATGTGCTCAAGGTAGGACTCATTTGGAAAATGCATGGGTATGGACAGCATGTAAAATCATAAGAATTTTACAGTTCCAACAGTAGCTCCATCTGGGGAGGAATGATAGTAAGATCATTGCAAGGATCCAAATCTTTGGGTGAGAAAACTAGACACAAAATGATGAGAAGTGAGCCAAAATGGAATGAATGGAAATGGAAATAAATGCAAAATGGAGATGAAAAAAACCCTAAACTACTATGCATGGAAAAGAATTTTTAAGAGGATTATCATGAGCTGTCCATGCACTGACAACCCTTAATCCTCTGTGTTGCTCAAGAGAAAAAATGCTTCAAGAATTGCCCATGAACAGGCAATTCCTAATCTTCACCAGCCATATTATGTAGATAATATGAATCTTCACCTCTCTTCCCAACAACAACAAAAGGTCCCAGACACAAAGCTTCAAATTTACCATGCTTACCCTTCTCCTGACACCTTGCGTTCCACATCAACACCAAGTCATTTTCTTCAAATTTTCTATCCTTTGCCTTCTTGTAAAATAGATACTTCATCTGTGTCGATAACTTCATGTTTTTATTTTGAGCAACTCTCCTTATTTCATCAAGTTCAACTCGTTTCTCCATTCTTTCCTCCATAGGTTTAGGAACATCCAAATCTTCCTGAAGGACAAACTTGTAGACTGGTAACAAATTCTGCAAAGGGATCCTGGCTTGTGCTCCATACACCAATTCAAATGGGGATTTTCCAATTTCTCTTTTAACAGTAATCCTATCAGCCCACATAACCAGTTTTAATTTTGAATCCCAAGCTTTCTTGTTCTGACCTAACATCCTCCTTATAATCTTCAAAAGACTCTTATTGCTAGATTTTGCTTGACCATTAGCTTGAGGATGGTAAGGAGCTGCATAAGAAATGGTAATGCCATATGTGTCACAAAAGCTTCTGAACTCATATGATCTAAAACACATACCATTTTCTATGATTAACCTCAGTGGTGTACCAAATCTAGTGATAATGTTGTCCATCAGGAAATTTTTCACCACTTTACTTGTAGCCTGTTTAGTTGGGATTGCTTCTACCCACTTGGTAAAATAGTCAGTGGCAACCAGTATCCACTTGTATCCTCCACTTGATTTTTCTTGTATCTCTCCAATGAAATCAATTCCCCACTAATGAAAAGGGGCATCAACCTACAAGGGTTGAAGTGCCAAAGCTCCTTGGTACTTCAGTTTTCTAGAGAACTTCTGGCAGGCTTCTCATTTTCTTACATGTGTAAAAGAACCATTGAAAACCTTAGGCTAGTAGTAACCTGCCCTGAGAATTTTGTGTGCAGTTGTCTTTGCTAAGTAATGTCCTCCACAAATTCCTTCATGCATTTCACTTAGAACATGCTTGGCCTAAGACTCATCCAAACATAGCAATAGTACACCATCCCTGTTCTTCCAAAATAGATCTCCATCAATGAAAACATATTTAGATGCCTGCAACCTCAAATTTCTCCTCTGGCTGTCACACAATCCTTCTGGACACTTCATATACTTAAGGTAATGCATGATATCAGTATACCAAGAAGTGTGCTCAATACTTGCAATTGCAATCCCTTCTTCTACATTACAAACTTTATTTTCTTCAATATTTGATTCTACCATCAACCTAGCCAAGCCTTGACCTCTCACTAGCTTAGTAATCTCTATCTCCATGTCAAACTCTTGGATCTTGTTAATCCATCTACATCTCTTTCCTGTTACTTCAAATTGTGTCAAAATATCCTTAACAGCTGCATGAGGGACATAAGCCACCACCCTTGCTCCAACAAGATATGGCCTGAAAGCTTTTGTGGCCTTCACCAAAGCAAATGCCTATTTTTCCATTATGTCATATTTCAATTCAAACCCTTGTAATGACTTACTGAAGAAAGACACAGGCTGTTCATGACCATCCTCATTCTTCTGTAACATAACAACAACAATAGTGTGCATTGAAGCAAATGAAAATATCTGAAAAGGCTTTACAAAATCTGGAGATATAAGTACAGGAGCCTCCTTGATGGCCCTTTTGATAGATATAAAAGCTTCCAAGGCTTCTACAGTCCACTCCATTTTTTGTCCTTTCTTCAACATTTTTGATATGGTCTTAATGATCTCGGCAAAGTTAGAAACAAATCTCCTAACAAAATTAATCTGTCCAAAGAATGACTGTATAGCTTTAACAGTTTTGGGAACAAGAATTTTGTCAATAGCTTCAACCCTCTCAGGATCTATCCTAATCCCCTCTGTTGAAACAATATGTCCTAAGAGCCTACCTTCTATGACTGCAAAATGACACTTCTTAGGGTTCAAGCTGATACCGTATTCTAGGGCTTTGATAAATACCTTTTCCAGATGTTGTACGTGATCTTCAGCCTTCTTTGAATAAGTAGTCAAGTCATCCTGGTACACCACCATGATAGCATTGATCAAGTCTGCAAATGCCACATCCATAGCTCTTTGGAATGTCACTCCTACATTAGTGAGACCAAATGGCATTCTTATGTATACATATGTTCCCCAAGGAGTTGTAAATGTTGTCTTATATTGCTCAGATTCTTTGACTTTAACCTGGTTATACCCTGAAAACCAATCCATCATAGACACTAGCTCACACCCTGTTACCTTATGCAATATAGCCTCCATATTGGGTAGAGGATAATTGTCCTTGAGAGATGCCATATTCAGATTACTGAAGTCCACACATAGTCTGATATCTCTATTCTTCTTCCTCACAGGGACCATGTTTGAGACCCACGTTGAACACCTAATTGGTTTAATGATTCCTCCATCTCTGAGCTTTGCCAATTCTTCCTGCATTTTAGGCTCCAATGTTGGATTTATGGGCCTTTTCTTTTGTTTGAATGGCTTAGCATTTGGCTTCAATGGTATTTCATGTTGGAAAAAATCTTCCTTGTATGCTTTTAAATCTTCATAAGACCAAGCAAACACATGCTTATACTTTCTTAGCAACTCAATCAACATTCGTCTAATTGTAGGTCTTATCTTCTTTCCTATGTACACCCTTCTTGGTGCTATCTCAGTCCCTAAGTTAATCTATTCAACATCTTCCCTTTTGACTGGTGTTTGCTTCATGAGGGACTGATCATTTCCATCATACACCCTCTCTAATGCCACTAAACCCTTAGGAAGCTTATTTGTTTTGAGCTGCAAGATTTCCTTTCCAAACACTATTTGCTTCCCCTCCACTTCTTCAACAAAAGCATTGAAGTCAATTTCTTGGGCCTCATATTGATTTATACAATGAAGGAATTTCAAAAGGTTAGTATCATCATTGAAGACTTGCCAACTATAAATGTTATTAGGAATAGCAGGCCTTGTCTTGAACTCAATCTGTGACACCCTAGCCAATGTGATATCATCTCTTTTCAGTGCCACATTTGCTAAAAAATCAGCCATTATGTTCTTTTATCTGTCAATCCATTCAATTGAGAAGGCATCAAACAAATCAATTGTGTCCCATACAACATTCCTATATTGTTTCAGTCTTTTGTACTTCGCTGCATACTTTGACTTAATTTGTGAAACCATCAACTCTGAATCCCCAAGAATAGCCAGCAACTTGATCTTATGTTTCACAGTTATGTTCAAACTTGTCAATAAAGCTTCATACTCTGCCACATTGTTTATACATTCGAATGCTAACAAAAATGAATATTTAAATGTAATACCTTTAGGAAAAACAAATACAATCCCAGCCCCATTACCTTTCTGGCTGCAGGCTACATCAAAATACATCTTCCATATGCCATTGCAATTCTATGCAACATGTTTTTCAATTGGGTCAGTATTGACCATCTCTGGTTGGGCTGGTTCTATTTTAAAATTCCCAAGATCAACATCACAAAAAAAATTGATCTGATCTTGTGGTACACAGTCAACAAGTTGGTTCATTCTTGGCTCCCTATACAATTTGACTTCTTGACCATTCACTAGAATTGTAGCATAAGATAGATCAAATTGGACATTTCCCCCAACTGTTGTTGTCCATTGTCTTGATAGAAGCATTCCAAACTAAGGAGGAGTATCAATCATTGTTATATCTATATTATATGCCACCTATGGATAAGTAGCCAGCTTAACTTCAACATCTCTCATAATGCCTACCACAAGAACAGGTCGGTTGTCCATTGCATAACACTTTCCTCCATTGGTATCTACCCACATGCCAAGCTATTTCATAACTCCTACTCGCATGATATTTATAGCAGCACCAGAGTCTATCATGCAATTCCTCAGCAGTTTGTTATTTATAAGCAATGTAGTGAAAAAAGGATCAACTTGTAGGGGAGTTGTTAATACCTCACTCAAGCAGACCTCTTGGATATTTACTTTATCCTACCTATTGACTCCTTTAATAGCTACTCTATTTTTATAATTCACATGTTTTTCATTTCCATTTGTTATCAATTGAACAACACTATCTCAATATTCCTTAATTTTCATCATTTCAAGTAGTGGAACAAACATTTTTACCTGAGATAATGCCTGAGTGAAATCAAAAGAAGAGCCTTCCACCTTAATAATTTTCTTTATTCTGACATCTCTCCTTTACTAGGTTGGTTAGGCTTTTGCATCTCTTTGTGTAATTCCTTCACTTCCTCCTTTTGGATAGGCTTCGGTTCACTTTTATCATGCTGTTTATTTTTTGGCTTCTTCACAATTCCTTGTGTCACCTTGTGATCCTTCATAAAGATTCCCTTAGGAACACCTTCCTTCTCATTTACTATTCTATTTCTCAACCAATACTTACCCTTTGCTTCCTCAACAATAGCAATAGTTAGTCTCTCTATTTCATCTTTGGTAAGTCTCCTCATACTGCATTGAGCAGGCACCTCAACAGAATGTGGCTCTGTATAATCCTCTTCAAAGTCAGAAAGGACCTGCTGTTCAGCCATATGGACATTGTATCTCTGATTTGAAACATCATACTCATAACCTTCATCCTCTAAAGATGAGTACCTCTCCTCAACATGGTGAAAGGTATTTGAAGTCAAATACACTGTGTGATCTTCTCCATTATTTTCCATGAACATTCCCTCTTCTTGCATTCTCTGGGCTACAACACAATAATCTGGGGAATGTGGCTTATCACAAGCTTCATAGAAATAATTGTTACTTACCATATAGGTTCCCTTCTTGCTCAATGGATTAGGAGTCTCCTTGTTTCTAGGCCTAGTTGTTATAGGTTTTCCATCCTTCCAGTCTGTATTATAAGGCATATCATGTAACCTCGGCCTCTCATTTCTGTATGTATTTTCATGTCTGTACTGATAATTGTTGCTTTGCTGAGGAGCCCTAGGGTTGTCTCTTTTATTGACTATCCCAGCAGCCTTCCTGTTGTTTTCAATTGTTAGTGCTATTTTATGTGCTTTAGCCAAATCTCTCAGGAATCTATTTCTTAGTTCATACCTCATTTTAGGATCAAACACATTCAAATAAACACTCAATGCTATAGAATCTAGAAACTTTGATCCAGGGGGTACTTTATTCTGCAATTTATTGAATCTCCGATTGAAATCATAAATTGAGTCATTTTGATTTTTCTGAATTCGCATCAATTCATGAAGAGTAGCATCTGGTGCATTTAGATTCCCATATTGCTCTAGGAATCGGTCCTAGAATCCTTGGAGAGAATTAATTGAGAATGCTAGCAAGCTGTTGAACCAATCCCTGGTATCTTCAATTAGTGACATCATAAATAGCTTTATGTGTAAATATTCATATGGCACATCTATGTCTTGGATGAAAACATTGAAACTCCTTAAATGCTCTTCAGCAGTAATTGCATTACTCCCTATAAACTTAGGCACCAAACCTCTCCAGCTACTATCCATAGGATAAGGGTATAGTTGAAAACATGCTAAATCAAATTGTCTGATCATTGTTGTATGTTGGTGAGGGGGAGGGTTAGGTGGATACTGATATTGGTACATAGGGTTGTTGTATTGTGCATTATGCTATGGGATATAATGTTGACCATGAGGTGGTTGCATATGTTGTGTGGGAACACGAGGCAAATGATTTGGTTGTTTGTATTGATTCCCTATCTGATTGTAAGGAGCATTTGATTGATTAGAGAGCCCTACACCATTATCACCCTGCTTATGAGGTGGTACATATTTTGGACAACCAGCTGTTTGATTAGTTTCTTGGGCTTTCTACAATTTAGCCTCTAGTTCCTCTATCTTCTTCCTCTATAATTCAAACTTTGCTTTTACTTCCTTAGGAAGCTCATGATTAATAAACACATTTTGGTTACCCTCCATCTTCTGATCATATTCATGCTGAATTCTAATTCGTTCAACCTCAAATGCAGCTTCAAACTTAGCCTATTTCTGAGGATCAAGAAAAGAGAAAGGATTTATTTCATCTTCTGGAGTATAAGGCTCTGCACTCGAATTGTTTCTCCATGTATCATAGAGATCATATGTTTCACAATGTTCCCTTTATGCTTTGTCTTTATCTGTTAGGCACATATCCTCACTTATCCTTTTTCCTTTATCAACCTTGTCATCTTTGTGTGTCCACTTACTGCTACCATCAAGAGCTCCAGTATGACCTCCCCTATATTGAGATCTTCTTCCATTCATGATGAAATGATGCAATGTTTATGTTAGAGTTGCCACTCACTTTCATAAAAGTGAGAAAATGCTTGATGTTTCTAATTCCCAGTGGAGTCTGTATAAAGTTTCTGACTCTATGATTAAGGCCTTGATTCTGAATGTATCCCCAGTAGAGTCACCAATTTGTTAGCTCTCAAAAACATAGGTGGGATGCCTCAAGAGGTTTCCAATCTCATGATATGTTTCAGGGTAACATACAAGGTCAAAATATTTTAACCTTCTACTCTTCAGGTGTTGCTGAACCTAGGTGGGTGTACCTTTCTAAATGAAGCAGACTTGACTTTTGATTATCTTTCTTGCAGTGATTTGTTCACAATGGCATATAGAAGTGAACAAATGAAATCAACTCGGTATAAATAGCAATAACAATCTTCTAAACTGAACGAATCCCAATGATGAAATGCAAAGACTAGTGCCTTATTGGGTATGTAGAGTCAAATGAAATCAAAATGAGTAACACTTCTTTGGAGAAAACTCAAATTATCTGGCATATATTTTGTTTACAACTTATATAAACATGCAAGACAGTGACTACTAAGCTCTACTTTAACAATCTAGATGAATCTCTCTGATTACTGTGATCAACTAAAAGGATTTAATCTTTGCTTGAAAGAACCAATCAATTAACCACACAGATACAACAAGTGTGCACTGATGAATTGAATATAAACTTGTTGTATCAATTTAAACAACCAGAAAGAATCAATCTTGGAGACAACTTAGCAATACTTTCCTTTAAATTCAACAGACAATCGACACCAGAAATGTGCAACAACATCAATTGAATTTCATAAATACCTCCATTTTGAAAACATGCATCATAGTCTTTGATTTGAGAATATTTATTCTATTGTATTCATCATCTACCTACTGTATATCAAAAATCTAATAGCTGATTTTTTATTTACAATCACAAGATGCATATTTATACACCAGTATCAGAAAAAACATATCATACTGAGATCCCATGTCGGCCTACCGCTGAATTCGGGCTCACTTCATGTCGGCCACAGTATTTGAATTTTTGTTAATCATCAATGAAACAGTCGCCAAGACATCCCTGTAAGTATGCCGAAGGCAATTATATCGCTGTTAGTCACCCCCTGTTCCTTGTGTTTCCCCATGACTTTCTATTGTTAGGGAGATATCATACAATCTACAAAATGTGTTACCAATTATGTTTTTTCTTTACGTGTTTTCCACTTGTTGAGACACAAGGATATCTCTCACCAATGTGTTCTTTTTGTTTCATTCACAGTCGCCGTAACATTCTGACATCGGGGAGACTCTCATAGAGCACATTATATCTTACCAAATATCCTCATCCATCCTGTTGTCATTGGGACAATCCAATTCCTATACCGACGTAGTCCTCATGTGCATTATCGGTGAGACCAGAGGTCACTCACTGAGACTTTACTTCGAAAACTTTAACTCTTACTAAGATGTATACCTTTCACCACCAGTTGGTGTGACAATGTGAATTCGTTATGACTTCACACCGAAAACAAAATGTTTGGCCGAAGTGAATCCTTCAATGTGTTGCTCGGTGAGACTCCTATGATATAAAATCTATGTTGGCAAGACTTAATAAAGTTGATAAGACATTATTCCGAATGTGAGAAACTCTTACCGATAAGCCCCTTTTGTGCCAAGTCAGTAAGACACCGCGAGATCGCTATGACCTTTCATCAAAGCCAAAATGTTTTTCTGATGTATCTCTATATATGCCGGTCGATGAGACAAGATACTTTCAGTGAAACATTACCCTGATGACCCCTTAGCTCTTGCCGATGAATTTGTTGTCACCAAGACAAAGTGAAAGTCCTGCCGAATGGAACAATAGATGAATTATGATCGCCATGACATCAAAAATGTCTTGCTGATAGGCAACTCAGACGTTTATCAGAAAAATGGATCGGGGAGACCCTGATATTGTCATGTTGATACAAACTGTAATGCGAAATATGCATGACCTGATGGATCCTATGGGGGTATATGGGCAAAATATGGGCAAAAATACCATGAAGAGAGGAAAATGTGCTCAAGGTAGGACTCATTTGGAAAATGCATGGGTATGGACAACATGTAAAATCATAAGAATTTTATAGTTCCAACACCCCCATCCTCTCATCAACAATCTACAACATGCACAAAACATCAACACCTAAAACCTATCATAGATTTCCCAACCATTGATTGATCCTACATTACAAGCACATGCCTTAGCTTTGCAAAAAGCACAATAGGCTTAGCAACAAGCAGCCCTAGTATCACAACAACATCAACAACAACAACAACAAGCAACCTTAGCAACACAACAATGAGCAACCCTAGTAGCACAACAACAACAACAACATCAAGCAACCTTAGTATCTCAACAATAGAAACAAGCTCAAAAATATGCCCAACAACAATAATTGCTCACACAACAACAACAACAACAAGGTTTATACTATAACCCTCAATAAAAAAATTTCAACCTGAACACATTAGGAACATATACTCCTACACCATCATCGCTATATCCTACACCACCATACACCTCATACAACACTTTATCATATTAGAATCCCACATACAACCCATCTGTCATCCCAACATATATTCCTCCTCCAAATCCACAAGATGATCTAGCATCACAACTTAAGGCATTATCACAAGAAATGCAGGATCTTTGGATGGGCAATACAAAGAAGCCCCATACATAGAAATTATGTCCCTATCCATTCGATTGAAACATTGCAATGGTACCATTTCCTCCCGGCTTTGAAATCCCCAAATTTGATAAATACAAAGGGAGAGGAAATCCTATGGACCATGTCAAGGAATTAAATGTCATGTGCATGGAGGTGGCCTATAATGATTCCTACTTAATGAGCCTCTTCCCACAAAGTTTAATAGGTCCTGACATGGATTGGTTTTTACAGTTACCTCCAGGTGTGAAAATTTTCCAAGAAATCATTGAAAATTTCACATATCACTTCTCCTTCAATCTTGACATGGACGTAAGCTTAGAAGAGTTGTATACTCTCAAACAAAACAAAGGAGAATCTTTCACCAATTTCTTGCAACGATGGAGGCAAAGAGCTAGTAAAATCAACTGGCCACTTCTCGATGAACAACAAGTGGGGATCATCATAACAAATTTAGATCCAAATTTATCCTTCCACTTGAAAATGTAGTGTATTACCACTTATGATGAGCTTGTCCCTAGAGCCCTTAACATCAACAAAGCCCTAATTTCACAAGAAAACACACAAGCATATAGAGACAACCGCCCATCCACTAGTTTTTATAACAAGCCCCGCCATTGGGCCAAGAACAAAAATGTTACTAATGACGGTGTTGTAGATGCAAAGGTGGTCTTAATTTCTCCTAGACAAGAAAACACCCAACCCATGAATAGACAACTATACACATAACCACCAAACAATCAACAAACAATCAATGCTACAAACACTCAACATGGACAACAAAGAACAAACAATGCTCCCAAGAAACAATTCACTTCCTTAGGGGAACTTATGGTGGATGTGGTAAAGTATTTGATAGAGTCTAACCTTATCAAACTTCCAAATTTCTCAAACTATCAAGAGCCACAAGTAAAATCTCATAACTGTAGAGATGATCATTTTTTTGAATTTCACCGATACAAATGTCATAACACACAATTTTTTTTTAGACTCAAACATCTATTAGAAGATCTTATTGAACAAGGAGACATTCATGTCAATCAAAAATTGGGGAATGAAAATCTAAAAATTTACACAAACCCTATGCCTGACCATACAAAAGAAAAAGATTCAAAAATGACATCAACCTCAAAAAATGTAAACAATACACATGATACCATGGTGGGACATATTTATTCAGTATTACATGAGGAATCAGACACACATCAAGATACTATTTTAAAACAAAGTCCAAACCCATCAATAGTGTTTAGCAGTATTTTATACCATAATGACATCAAGTGCATATCAAATTATGATATCTCTCCCACATATGACTCAATGATTGGGCATGTTGAAGAACTTCCAAATGATCTAGAAAATTCCTTTGTTGCACTCATACCCACAAAATGTTGTGAAGAGTCTTTTACCGATGACCTATCATCCACCCAAGGATCATGTCAAGAGGAGGCTCTTGAGGATAATGAAAGTTACTCTGAATCAAGTTAGGATCAAGAAACCCTATCCCCATAGTTTCACCATGAGCTAAGGGACATCTTCCAAACCATTTTAAACTCCATATATGTCCCTAATATCACTCTTGAGATGTTTCTTTTTGATGGACACATAAAAATTCTTCATCCAAAACACGAGTCTCCCACTCTTGATATTCCTACACAAGAGCAAGCAACGGTTGAGATTCTTGATTCGTACAGTGATTGTGCATCATCAACATCTTTTGAGTCAGTATCAACATCTTTTGAAGTAGTATCAACAAAGAACGATGCCATAGAACTAGAGAAAATAGTTCATATTCCTGAACAACAAGAACCCATAGCAATATCATGTGTTCATGAAAAGTCATATTCAATGGCTATGGATCAAAGCGTACATTATCAGGGTAAAGGGTTAGGTATTGATAATACCTTCACAATGCCAAGGGAAATCTTGTCTACATCAAACATCAACATATGGGGCACAAAGAATCCTTATGATAAAAATGTTGTCAATGCTACAACTAACTGTATCATGAGTTGGCATTCACCCATCATCCAATACATAAATTGGGACCAACATAAAAAGAAGAATTCCTATCAAAGCAGGGTGAATATCATAAAAAAATGTAGTAAAGTAAAAATGACAAAGCAAATACAAATGGATACCAAAGAAAAATAAATAAAATTATCCCTCCAAAACTCCATTAGTCAAAGAAACTATGGGGTAAAATAAAAAAGGGAAATATATCCATCAAAAGAGTCCTCAAACACAAAAGCAGGCTTCTCAAGCAAGGAACAAAGTATATCCAATAGTTGGTCCTAATTCCATGAAAACCTCCATCCACACTCATCATTTCTCATATTCCCAAGTTTGGAGAGTCAAAGTTTCCAAACCATCAACCAATACATCTCATATTCCTTCATACATATCACCATCCACTCGATTTATGATATCCAACTCTCGTATTGACCATGTTTTAGTAGCTACCCTTCACCATAAGGATTTCAAAGGAACTTTATCATGATGTGTGCACATAGACAAGGTTAATTCTAGTTTCCACAAGGCAGATCAGAGTTCTTCAAGGTTGCATTCAAGTGCTTGTATCTTAGCAAAGCAGCTTCTTCAAGTAGGGTATTGCTGGCATATTACGACAGTGGCCTCCACATCAATACCACCAAGTGGTTCAACATGAGGGTAAAATATTTAAAAAATATATATAAAAATAAAATAAAATAAGAAAAAGGATTGAAAACAATAAAGATAAAAATAGTTCTCTAGTGAAAACCACTTCAGTGGCACTTTGGGCAAGTACTATGATGAAAACCTGGAAAACATACATCATGAGTAGAATCGAGCATCTATATGATCCTTCTTAAAAAAAATCATCTCATCCTTGTCATGATAAATCCAATGTTCTCTCCATCCATCCAATCCAGATTTATCCAGATATTCCACTTTATCTTGATCTTGACAAAGATTTGGCATATACTTCAACTCTACTAATGAAATTTTTTTGACAGGCTCTTTACCATTTTATCACATGAAGTCCCATAGCCTATATCTAGCATGCTAAAACTTTTTCAAAATCTTTGCATATACATTACCTATCTTGGTTATCCATTGCATTATGAAGAATTGCTAGACACTGGGGGTAGGTTATTGAATTCTTATTTTCAAATAACTCTTGATCCATGTCTTCTATCTCACAAGCATGACATCAACATCATGATCTAGGTATCGTTTACCTCAAATATCTTGAAAATCCCAAAAACATTCATAAAATCTCATCAAAACCAAAAAAAATCACAAAATCCCATCGAAAATCCAAAAAAACTTCCAAAATCAAAAAATCCAAAAATATTTGCAAAATCCTATACAACTAAAATCCAAAAACATTTGAAAATTATAAATTCAAAATCTAAAACATCTGAAACACATCAAAAACCCTAGAAAAGGTTGAACATCAAAATTCTAAAAATAGTACCTTTTCGAACTACGAGTCTTTGAGCTTGAACGTAGGAAAGGCCATCATTAATGTTCCCGTAAGACACCCTAGGTCAGTCCTTTACAAGTCCGTCATAATAAACTGGGATTCCATCAATTGTTCATATCTCATCTTCAATAAGTCATGTCAGTCAAACTACATGGTCTTTGCATGTATAGCATAGGCAAGGATTATCTTTGATTAGCCCCCGAGGCCCCTTAAGATAGGTCTTTTAGGTTAGGTTCTTGGTTGAAACTTGGAAAATCCAAAAACATTTGAAAATTGGAAAAACACAAAAACATTCAAAATACCTAAACAATATCAAATATCTTAGAGAAAACCCTAAATAGCCTCAAATAATTGAAAACCAAAACATTCACATAAACTTTCAAAAAAGACCTAAAACAACCTCAAAACATTTTCAATTATTGTTTGCATGAATTATTTTGAGATTGTTTTAGGTCTTTGATTTATTGTTTTTGTTTGCATGATTGTGAGCCCTTGATCTTTTCTTGATCCATGTGATCTTTGATTCTCATCCATTGATGAGAATCCTTGATCCATGTTTCATGCTCCTTTCATTTGTGACCATTGATAGATCAAATCAATCTCATCCATTTCTTTTTCATTTGATCTCCATTAAATCAATTATTTATTGAATATCATATAATTCCCCTAATTTGCATAATTAAAACTTTGTTTTAATTATCAAATTACTAATTCTTCCACTTGCAAGAGAATATTCCTCCCTTGTACATTCCTCCAAAAGAGGAATATTCCCATGGAATATTCCTTCCCCTTTTGCACAATTCAACTTTATTTTAATTTGCAAAATATCTATTTCCTCACCCATGAGAATATTCCAAAGAATATTCTTTCTCCTCACTCATTTGAAAAAGGGAATATTCTTTCAAAACTTCATGTGAAAGTTAACTCAAAACTTCATGTGCAAGTTAACTCAAAACTTCCTGTGTAAGTTAACTCAAAACTTCTTGTGGAAGTTAACTTGTGACCTCTTGTACAGGTTAGAAGTGTGTTTTTTTGAAGGAATGAGAACCCTTGATTAAATCTCATCATTGATTCTCATCCCCTGATGAGAATACATGATCCATGCCTCCAACTTCTTCCATCCTTGACCATTGATTAGCCTTTTTTTATCTTAACCCTTCATTTCTCATTTGATTTCCTATAAATAAAGCACTATTTAGAGACAAATAGATCCATCTTTTAACAATTTTTTTTTGAAGGAATGAGAACCCTTGATTAAATATCATCATTGATTCTCATACCTTGATGAGAATCCATGATCCATGCCTCCAAATTCTTCCATCCTTGACCATTGATTAGCCATTTTGATCTTAACCCTTCATTTCTCATTTTCTTTCTTATAAATAAAGCACTATTTGGAGACAAATAGATCCATCTTTTAAAAAAACTTATGATGTTCAAATCATTTACAGTTGCACTTACATTTAACATCATTTTAGCTATATTTACTTGCATATTAGCTTAAAGCTTCCATTAGTGGCTTCCATGATAACATAGGTGCATACATTTAGCATATTTTGTAAATAGTATTTTAATCTTTTGAAGCTTGCATACATTTAGAATAGCTTTGCATACACCCATATTGATCATCTTAGCATATATCATGTTAATTTAGAATTTAAATCATGTTTTATCACATATCTCTCATCAGTTTCATCGATTATGTTCAATAGAATCGATTGAAACAAGATGATTATCCAAGGGATTGGGAAAGGGTCTCCATTCCACATCAATGTGACACCACTCCCCCAATAGGATAAGTTTGAATGTCTTAGATTAAAGGTTTGTCAAGATTTCATGATTTAGAATGTTAGTTTTAATGGCTTCTTTGTCTTTGTTTATAGTGAAAGATCTTATTGGGATTAAAGCTTAGTGGGTTAAATATGCCTCAAATTTGTATGGATCAGGTGTAGTTAACCTATACTAATGACATTGGTCACAAGAACAATAACACTATGCTACGTAAATCAAGAGACAATATCACCTTCTCAATCAAGGTGCCCTCAAGCACACAAAGGAGGATGGAAGCTTGGTAAGTTCTATGCTACCAAAAAAATGAAGTAGTCCTATAGGACACCAAGTCACAACTCCAAGGGTGGAAAAAATGCAACATGAAGTAGAGAAGTTGCGTAGAAGCTCAATAATTATCCAACAAGATCAAGCTAGCACGTGAAATTGTCAAAAAGATTGGTTGAATTGCTCAAGAGATTGCTAAAAGAGATCAAGCTAGTGTGTAGAAGATGGGATGGAATTGAAAGATAGGAATTTGAAGAGGATTTATGAGGGAAAGAGTTATTCTTGGGTTGGCAGGAATGTGCATAGGCGTTATGCTTCATCGCCAATGGAGAATGTAACATCTCTACAAATTCTAGAGGCAAGAATTTTTTAGGGACAATAGTGCATTGCGTAGACATCTGTGCACCACACACGTCCCTGATAGATATTCCCCTAGTGACACAAGAGACAAGTGCCAAGTGGATGCATTGTAGATAGGTGATGTAGAATTTCTTAGTCAGAATTGATTTTCCTAAAGTGGAAGGTGTAAAAGGGGATTTGTGAGAGGGGTGAAAATTCATGCCTATATAGGAAGGAACATATTGGAGCAATGCAAAATGAGGATGGGAAGATTCTCACTAACCCAGAAGAAATTAAAGGTTTGTTTTATAATTTCTATGAGAAACTTTTTAGGAAGGACCATCATTGGTAGGATGTTTAGCTTTTATTGGAAGATATTATTAATAATTACATTCCAAGGAAGGTTGATTATGAATATAGTTGTATAGGAGTGGATTTGCACTCCTCTTGCAAATTCCCCTTCTACACCCCTCCACCTTAGAAAATCAAACCTGACTAAGAAATTCCATGTCACCTACCTACTTTGCATCCACTTGGCGCTTGTCCTTTGTGTTAGTGGGGGAATTTTTGTTAGGGAAACACGCATGGTGTGCGGACGTTTGTGTGGCACACTACCGTCCTTAATAAATTCCTGCCTCTAGAATCCACAAGGATGTTACATTACTCATTGGAGATGAAGCATAACACCTCTGTGTCAACCAGTTGACCTGAGAATGACTCTTTCCCTCCCATTTTGATCTACAAATGCATCCATCTAATATTCAATCCATCTTCTCAAATCTCTTGGACAATTTTTACACACTAGCTTGATCTCTTGAGCATTGATTAACAATTTTTTCTCTATCAACTTCATCAAGAACATGTTGTGCTACCATAGAAGCTACAATTTTGGTGTCTTGTGAGACCTCCATCACTACTATGACTGTGTTGAATTTTCCAAATTTGTAGTGATGCATTATCCCTTCATTGGCCTTGAGTTCCTTTGGATGGAGGTGGTATTGCTTCATGTTGTGCCTATAGCACACACACCCTGTTTAGAATGGGGACCCTCTCTTGTCACTTTTACTGGGTCACTTTTTTCCTTCGCCTCATTTTTCATGCCCCTAATTTTGAGCCAACTGGTCAAGGGACTCTAAAGTTATCATCCTTAGTTGACCAAAATTCACCACCCAAGAAATATCCAAGTCCTTGGACTTTGCAAGATTTCCTTAGCAAGTTTCCTTTAGTTTTCAAAATTGGCATCCTTCAGATACTGCAGGTCCACCCTCATGGGTTTCCCTTAGCGCATCACTGCCATTCATTTGCCATTTCACCAGTGGTCAATCATGACATCCATCTGCATGGTGGGTCCCACATTCTCCATGCATGTCCTCTTTCCATCACTCGTCAAACGACAAGGTCTCAAGGTCTTTCCACCTTGCAAGTTCTACCACTCCCGCTCCTACTCTTTCAAACTTTTTTCCTAGCTAACCTACCGGCTGTTGTACCATCATTAAATGTAGGTCATAAATGTAGTTTTTACTATAAATAGATGGACCAACCTAACATTTTCATCTTGCACTAGTTATAATTTATCAAAGAGCCAATATTTGTCACATCCATCATGTTCGCATCACCTCCTAGTAAATCAAAGTTTAGTCTTTGTCAAGTTTCATCGTGCCTCCTAGGTACGTTCGATGCCACCAACATGAAAACATATTTTAAGTTAAGTTTTCTAAAACCACTAAAAAAATCTTAAGGAAAACTTCAAAATCTTTTGGGCAATCGATTAAACATCAAATTTCATGTGAACCCATCTTAACAACCCTTGGAAAAATGTTCAAGAAATGTCCTTTAGAGCCTTGTAGGACTTGGCCCCACCGTTGTTGTTCTTCAATAGAGCAGTCAAAACTCTGTGACTCACATCTTCTTCGCTACCGCTTGAAACAACATAGACTTTAAATGGAAAACATGAAACTTTGCGGGCCCGCCCCTGCAAACTTTCGCATGCGGGAATATGCCATCCTTCCACCACCCTGAGAAAACCCAAATGATACAAACTTAGAAGGAAAACTTAAAAACTGGGAATGCTTACAAGTCCGCTTTTGTGGGTTGCCACCTACATGCGGCACTTACCTTACCACCTATCTTGAACAACCATCCTATGCTAGCTTCTAGCATTGTAGGTTTAATTGAGTCTGATGTCATCACCCGTCTAAAGCTAAGTCTCCTTTTGTGGACTGTTAAGTGCAAGCCGATGTCTGCTCTTCACTGTCATTTTGAATGCCTTTAAATCAATGGAAAGGCTCTTGCCTCTTTTTGCCTTGTGGACCCAGCATTCCCCTGCGTTGCCTCAAGCTTTTGGAAGAAAAATACCATGTCAAAAACTTAGGTGGGATAAACCTTGTGGGGGTCCATTTGCAGATCGCGTCGTCATCATCATTGTCCTAAGCTAGTTGAGGAACATTGCCTTTTTGCATTGCGGGCTTCAAAATTGTCATTTACCTTTGACCCTTTAGTATGAAAATGATCAAGTTTAAGTGCATCACAAACCTTCCATTGTAGACAGCCGCCTGTGGCCCACCATCATCTAGTTTCTGATTCACAAATAGTTGTGTCCTCCCTTCTTCGCACATTGTGGAGCCCAAGCTCCCCTCTATCGTCCAAGTTATTTCAAGTGAAATGATCAAGGCTAAGATATCTGGCTGGCTAGGCTATGTGAACTTCCTCCTACGAGTCAGTGTTCCATCACCACTGTCCTTAAACGACCTTCGCCTGATGGCCTTCTGTTGGTCTCTTCCCGCAAACCTCAAAGTGATCAAAACCAAAGAGAGTCAGGCCAAACCATTTAGGCTGTCTGTGGACCCCGTAGTGTGGGATTCCTCTTGCAGGTCTCCTCCTCATGACCATTGTTTCTCAATGGTAGAGTTTTAAGCATCTGTAAAGTTTCTTGCTTCCTAACCCCTTAAACCCACATGAGAAAAATGACCAATTGCATACCTCCAAAGACTTCATGGTCGATTTCCCAACATGCTAGTTGCTTTGATTAGAAACCCTAACTGCTGAAACTTCCAATGCAGAACTGGAAGTGTGGGTGGTTGTCTACAGGCCGCCATGACCCTGATGTTGTTTTGCTTCTGATAGCTCCTGATGGCCTCCAACCTAGGGAAACCTGCATCCTTGGGCCCACATTCCTGCAATTGACCCAAACGAGCCTCAAACAATGAACGTTAATGGATTCTATGATTTTTGAAGATGAATTGTTGGATCTAACCCTCGTTTTGTAGGATTTCACTAATGTTTCCCTAATTTTCATGTGAACATGCTTACTGTGTTTTTTGCATGTAGGATTTATGGAATTTGTTGCGGGACCATCAGGGAAGTCTATAGAGAAAGAGAAAGGAAAGATGCCTACCAAAGCACCAAGGGGAAAAGAAGAGAAGGATCAAATGAAGTATTGATTCCACAGGGTGGAAATCACCTCCAAAGTCACCTCAACCTAGGATTCAGAATAAGATACCAACCTGGGGCATGCCAATATTGATGAAGTCAGACAAAGGTTCATGACCAACCCTACCATAAAAAATTCCTAAAAGATCCGAAAGAGTGGCCTAGCCAATGCAGTCGGCTTCCCACTTGCACTTGTAGCTCTAGAACTGGTGATGGTATGCAGAGAGTGCTACCATAGCAGCAGTAGGAAGATCATAGATAATGATGGAAAAGTGTTGGTAGATCTGTTTTCCCGGTCAATAGGCCAAACATTCCACATCCCTACATTCGACCCCATGGAGGAAACTAAGAAGGGATATGTCGAGAACACATGGAAAGTTGATCCCCTGGGATGTAAGAAGTTGATCAACCAACATTAATTGAAGGAAAAGAGGGGTAGTGTTTCCAAGGTAACTCAAGAGCTTTTCAGGAGTGACTTCTACAAAGAGTACCATGACTTGGTCACTCTATTGAGCAAAGTAATGGGAATCTCCATTTCTGCCTTCTTCCAAGAGTGGATGTTCTATTTTATTGAGGAGATCATCTGTGGAAAGACGAAGTTCCACTAGGCCAAGATCATAAGTGACAACATGCACGCACAACTCATGGTCATGAAGAAAATATCTTAGTTCTACATTACATCCTACTTGGTATACCTACTAGCGGAGGCAGTCCCATACAAAGGCATCTTTGTTGCACTGAACCGAATCTAGGAAGGGGAGAACTCAAAGTGTATGATTGGTACCCATAGCTACAGTCTAGAAACTTCAAAAGAGAATATTAGAGGGTAAATGATGCCTTCATAGGGCATATCATCAGACTCCTTGGGGAAGATTTTGAAAGAAAATTCTTGCACAATGTGTGAGCAATTATCCAAATATTTGGGTACCTATTCATCCATTCCCAAAATTAACATATATCATAATAGAGGGTTTCTCTGAGAGATCCTACAAGCTGCTTCAGTACCCCAACAATCGGATGATCATATTGGAGGTCTCTAGGAAAATACAAAATTCCCATACTTTCCTAAGTGATAAACACTGAGCAGGGATCCCATATCCTCTCAATTTTGGGAAAGGAATGTATGTCATCCCTGCTACCCAATGCATAGAGTATTCATAGAAGGAGATAGTAGAGTACCATTTGGATCTCCATATAGCCTGACCAAGGATGGAACCCTATGGAAAATTAAAGAAGATGATCACAGAGTATTCAAAGAAGGAGATAGTAGAGTACCATTTAGATCTCCATATAGCCCAACCAAGGATGGACCCCTATGGAAAATTAAAGAAGATGGTGAGAAAGCAGTATGGTCATTTGCCCCATATTGAAGATTTTTGGGCTAACTGTTCGGATGACAAGGAAGTGCGAATGAGGAACTATATGCGGATGATAGCCCAATTTGTATGATCAATTAACTTGTTCCTAATGCTTGACCAAATTATAGAGGAGGACACTATTCTTGATGAGAGATTTGATGTTGTGTCCAACCTGTCATTGCCGCTAATAGATTGGGATGAAGAAGAGTTCAATGACCTCGATAGTGTAAAAAGGCCAATTGAGAACATAACCAAGCAATGGGTAGATACCCAAATCGCCCAACTCAAACTACAAGGAGTCATCTTGACATATGGTGAGCTTGAGGATGAGCTTGAAAGTGAAACAAATAGTGGAGCAACTGCTACCCCAATAGAAGAAACACCTAAGTCTCCTCCAACAATGAGATCAAGGAAAATAAAGGACGTGTTTGAGTGATAGCCTAAGCATAAGGTCTATACCTAAAATACCATGAAGGGGGAATCCTCAAAGAAGGTGAAGAAATCAAAAGGATTTAGTGAAATGACAACCATTGAGGAGGATCTAAAACATGAAGGAGAAGAAGAGGCCGAGCAACCACAATCACGACTTGCCACCTCTACTCCCACCATCATTGTTGTTGTTGCCACTCCTTTACCTCCTCCATCTCAGGCACTACCTATTTCCTCTCCGCCTACCATGGACATCTCGGTCCACCCTGCTTCCACTTCACCAATGACCCTAATTATAGTGTTAGATTCATCTTCAGCCACGACAACCCCGCTATTGTCTTCCTCACTGGCTCCTCCATTTCCCACTCTCTTTGCTACGATACCTTTAGTAGCCACCACCACTATTCCTCCTCTTACCTTACTAGAAGCCTTTGTAAAGTATATGCAAGGGATATCGACTAAGCTCTCCAGGGTGATAATGAATCCAACTATTCAAGATGCGATGGCCTAAATTGCTACTAGCCTGCCTATTCCTCCACCACCTACAAAGCCATTGAAAATGGAGGCCACCATTTAGATATCAAAATAAATGGAGAAACACCAAAGGGAGGATTCCAAGGGAATAATGAAACATCCAGAAGGCAGAATGGACATGAGTGTGGATAAGGTGGTGGCTCATGAAGAGTGGTCACATTCTTCAAAAGAGGACACTAAATCTCTTAACACGAAATACATCATAGAGACCTCAGACCAAGAGCTTGAAGAGGAGTTTTCCCAACATCTCAAGGATATAGGAGAGGAGGTTGAATCTAAAAAGTAGTCCTCTAAAGAAAAAGAGGACACTGATGTCAGTGTGGAAATAATCAAAGAGCCTCCACTAGTCAGGCAAGACAAGGTCCTTATCCAAGAAGAAGAGGTACCTCCTAAAGGAGAGAAAGAAGAAGAAAAGGAAGAAGATGCACCAAAGAAGAGCCCCAAGCTAGAAAACCATATAGAGCTTGAATAGGAAGAAGAAATACTTCCTCAGAAGGAAAGTATGGCTGAGGAAAACATAGCCATTACTAAGTTAGACAAGGAGAAAACTATACATATTGAAGACTCAGATGAAGAAGAGGAAAGAACAAAAAAAGAAGATTTGGGCCATGAGGAGAAGCAACTCCAACATGTGAAAAGAGAGGAAGGTGATCATGAATCACGAAAAGGGGAAGCTCAAATGCCTGACTAGCTAGAGAAGTAGTTGTAAAAGAAATCCCCTACTCTCGTTGATCCAAAAGCTAGACTCGAGGCTATATTAGCAAGAGCACAGACAAAGATGAGAAAAGAGAAGAAGCCAAGGGTCCATTCCCACATCACAGTCAATGCATCTAGATCAAGGATAGTGCAAATCACCACCCCAGTGACAGAAAAAGGAGAAGGGGTCAGCTACAACATCTCCACCATCATCTTGGGCCCTACCATAAGAGAGCAAAAAATTGATGAATTCTAGGGATCTGTGGCCACAATCATGCAATAGGTGAAAAAGGATCAGTCCTCTAAGGAGGAAATAAAAGAATAGGTGGCAGATCTCACCACCTATATTCAATAGTGGAATTCCTTGGAGGAAGAGGCCTTGACAACATCTTCTACGCCCCTGCTTCTCTCCCAAGAAGAACTCACCAAGATGGAGAAAATAAAAAATTGGACCAAGGCTACTACAAATTGGTTCAGATGAGTAATTTACAATGGTGACATGGGCATAGGCCATTCTACTCGGATGACCAACAAATTTTGAGATGTGCAGAAACAATTAGAGGGCATAGGAAAGATATGTCACCAGTTCATCGAGCTATATAGGATCACCTATCCTAAGCTTGAGGCCATTCTAAAGATGCTCGAGAAGACATGGGAGAAAGAACTAGCACTAGCCAAGGGTGATCACTAGCTAGTGGAGACATGGAAAATGGGCCTATATCATAGGAGGGATGTCTTGGAAAGAGTGTTGCATGAGGTGGAGCTTGACCTCGAGTGGGTTATTGAACACAGGATAGATAGTGAGGACTACCTGAAGCTGATGATGGACTACGACATGCCTGCTCTAGAGTTGGATCCCCAGAAAACTAGGCCATTCTTCCACAAGAAGATGGAGCAAGGGGCAAAAGACTTACTAACATCAAATTTCATGGACTTCACTGCAAGGGCATTCACCCAATTCAAATAGGTAATCAAGGCCACACTAAGATGCACAAAAAACTAGGAACAAATCGCTGATAGATCCAAGAGGTTGACATTCTAGGTTCTTCAATATGACATCATGGAATGGGATAAGCTTCAAGCACTAATCAAAAAAATTGTGGAATACACCACTCTTCAGAAAAGTGAAGGAAAACCAGTGATTGATGATGAGTTTCTAATAGTATAAGTTGGAAAAAGAAGGCAATTACTAAAGGACAAAATTGCTATAGTGTAAGAGCCACTAGAAGACAAAATAGGAATGAGACAAAAATGTATTTTATATTAATATATTTTGGGGGTAGGTGAAACCCTAATGTAAAATGAATCTTGGCCACACAATGAGAGTAAATCTTGTCCATTCATTTCACTTTTGGAAAACTATAAATAGGGGTCTCCTCTCATTTTCAAAGAGAGAGTTGAGTTGCTATAAAGACATGCTACAAAAATTTCAAAAGAATTTCATTACTTTGGTAGATTCTTGTGTTTCTCACATGTTGCATGATTCATCTTCTCAAAGTTGATAGATTTAGATAGATTTAGCTTGCTTCTCTAAGTGTTTTGAGTTTCTCTTAGTAGCTTAGTACATGTTGTTCATTGATATTGAATAATGTTATTGTGTTGATGCTTTCCATGTTCATGCTTTTTGTTGTTGGTTGATGATGAACAATGGTGTAAAGCTAGTATAAACATTGATTAATTGTTGCACTTAAAATTCATCTTTTATTCATGCTTTATGGTGAATGAATAGTTGAAAATCTCTAGACCTTAGAAGATAGCACTAGTTTCATGAGACTGTATGCTGTTTGGTTAAGTGGAACTTAGTTTTAAGAAGGTTGTCCACTGTGGCATCCTCTATTATCACTGTTCATCATTAGTTGTAGGTCCAGGGACTCTTACCTCCCTTTTTCCTTTTGACTTTTCTTTGAAATAGTAGTTAAGGAAAAGTTCCAACATCATTGTAAAGCCAAATTTGATGTTGAACATGGAGTTTTAGACTGTTGTTTTGAACTTGCAGCAATTACAACTCACTTTCAAAATCTCATAAACTCCATTTGAAGATCCAAACCCCTTCCAACTTAGAAATTGTCCATGCCCCTTATGATTACAACTTACTTGTAGGAAGTTGTCTTTCAAGAGTGGTAGTACACTTGTGTGCTACCTATGTTGAGAAGTGAAAAAAGAACCATCAACACTTCACTATCCTTCTTTCATTGTGGTTTGATAGAGTAACATTTTTTTTTTGTAGTGTTCAATATTATCCTTTCCAACATTTCCTTTATCGTATTTATATTTCTCTTTATCTATCTGGTTGTCCATGGAAGTGGAAACAAAAAAGTGGGGGTTTGACTGAGGCAAACCCCTATACAACCCAAAAAAAATTCCTCTCTTGGCTATGTATAGATATGTGTATGTGTGGAGCTTGCTAGTGAACTAGAATCATAGTGAGTTAATCTTCATCACTTTGATCTTCCTCACCTTTATTTTCATCCTCCTAGTTATCTAGTTCATTCTGATATTTACTATTATGTTTAGTACTTTAAACTCTGTTTGTTAAATCATTAGTATATTTCTGGTATTTTAACTATACTCTTGTAATTTTTGTCTGTACAGATGCTATCACCCTAGAGAGATGCCATTGTTCTGCGCTGTCATCCTTGACCTGCACTAATGTCCTCAAGTAGAGAGCTACTCGAGTTATAGTTCAAGTTTCAATAATCAACTTGTTTAGCCTAGTTCAACCTCATGGGTTAGTAGAGTGATAGAAGCACTTGAGAATGCTCTTCATTCTCTATCCTTGACCTAAAACACTTTCCTAGCTTGAGGTAAGTTAGGGCAGCCCTTTGATCTTGACTCTCCGTGACTTGGAACCTTAATGTGGTTGGATCCCCTATCTTACATTTTGGTGAACCTAATGTGAAGCATTTTGGTTCTGTTCGGTGGTGCTGAAAGTTCCTTTCCTCATATTATAGGAGCATTGTGGGTATGAGTGTTGCAAGGCACCTAGCCTTGTAACCTGACCTAAGATCCCTAGTAGTGTAGTTGGAAGGTTCTGTAAGCATTACAAAATGAATCCTTAGTTGGGTCATTGTCTAGTTGCAAAACCCTTGGGGGCTTTGTGAAATTTTTGTCTAGTATACTTGATGGCCTCCTTTTTATGTCTTCCCATCCCATTTGTGCAACCTGCAAGTAGATCCCCTAGTATAATTTTCACCTTGCAATACTTTTCGATGAACTATAACAAAGAGTTGTATCCCTTATACATCCCTACATGAATCAATGGAAACACTGCAATAGGTGTTCTTGTTGACCCAACGTGTTGGGTGAATGTCATTACTAAGGAGATTATGTTGATTAACATTATTCTTGCACAAATATGGGTATGATGAATCCAAGAGTACCATTCATACACACAACGGTCTTTCCATACCTCCCCTTGGCTACATTACCTTGTCAGTCATAGTTGGACCTAAATTAGTAAATTTACTCTGACATAATCATAGGGTCTAAACTCTTTAGGGTGAAACTAGGTATCCCCTAGTTGGTCGCTATGAATGCAGTTTCTTTGATAGTGAATAAATTCCTAAAATTCATCCATGAGGGTACAATGCATGTAGTCCATGACACTGGCTATAAGCCATCAATTACGCATGGTAGCTACTCTCCAGATCACTTCTAGCCTACACCCATTGGTTTGCTTCCTCCTAGGATGGACCTCTTGTATCAAACCTATGTGAAGTACAAGAGCAGATGATTAACACCTAAGGTGAGATACCCTCATTCCTCTTATGCCATCTTGCATAGGACCTACCTAAAATTGGAGATCGATGCCACCCTACCTCAAAGAAGGGAGGTAGAAAAGTGTGCTCAGGGTGCTTCTTCCTCCTCTTCTATTGTCCTGCTTGTTGCTTCCTCTCTCCCTACTATGAAATCATCATATTCTACTCCCAGGAATTTGATGGAAAATTCAATGGTGCTCACTTGGCAAAAGCCTAAGTGTCCAGTGTTCAAACTTCCCATTCTACCCATGGTGCCTAGGCCCATTTGATATGGTAAGGGAAAGGGTCCCCATGGGGATTCCTCTATGTCTCAGCCTCCATGACCTCCTACTACTCCTGCCCCCAAGGCAGTAAATGGGGAGAGGACCACCTCTGAGGCAATGGAGCCCACCCCCCCACTGTTGTTCCAACCTCTTCTCAATCTCTCCCTCCTGCTCCTATCTAGGAGTCCCTCTCTCTATTGGAGAAAGTCATGATGGAAACTCTAATGGCTGAGTAGGATCCTTCTATCCCCACCCAGCCTCTAGCTCCCAGAGTCATAGGAACTTCCTTGCATGTGAACACAAGCGTTAGTGAAAGGCTTTGGTTGCTGAGAAGGCTATTTTTTAGAGGAAGGAGAGGGAGTTGGCAGTATGTCTTCCTCTCTTGTCCCCTCTACTTCAGTTCCATCAGCCTCGATGCTACTTATGGCTCCTACTGTAAGCGTAAACGACCCTCACCCAAAAAATAAATAGGTGTTTATTGTTCCTTTAGTCGAGACACCTCTTTTGATGTCCCTCCTAGACATCTTCCCATTTTTGAAGCCCATGGACATGCTGAACACCTCGGTGGTTTCCACCATAGTCTTCTCCTCCTCCTCTGTGCCTTCCACCTTGTTTGTGGGGATCTGTCATCCTCTAAAAAAGTGGAAGATGGAGGATGGCCCTGCTAGTAAAGGGGGTTGAAAGAGGATTTCACCTTCTTCTGAAGGTGTTTCTGTATTAGCATGTTCCATCCTAGTGACGAAGGAAGTTTCGATGTCCTTGGAGTTTGTCACTGCTCCCGAGTCACTCGGTGAGCTTAGTAGTGAATATTGGGCACTGTCTCCCTTGCTTGTTGAGTTAATACATGGCACTCCTATGAAGTGCATGTTTGATTATTTGGATGAGGTCTGAACCCTTTCAGTGATCTTTGTGAAATCACTGACCTTCACCCAATGAGAACTGAGTAGAGGAGAACTCGAAAGGTCTCCTTCCTTGGATCTTATTGTGAGGGGGTCAAAGGGTTCCCCCCTTGATATTCCACCCTTATAGGCTCATTTTCCTTCCCCATACAATGATCTAGATTGGGAAGCTAGCAACCTCTTGGTTGATGAGGAATAGGGGGCACCTCTTCTTCATCTATAGAGTAGATTGTGTGTGTGTGTTTGTGTTCCCCCATTCTTGTGTTATGTGTTCCTAGATGACCCTTGTCACCCTTGTAGGTGCTTGGGTATAGGAGTTTTTTTTGTGTTGTAAAACTTCCTCTATTTGTTGCATCATTCTTCCTCTATTATGTGTATTAATTTTCAACAATTGGGGATGATGCAAAGTGTTGGAGGAATTTAGGCTTCCCTTCCATGTTGACCCAATTTTTTATTTTTATTTTGTCTTCTCATGCATTCTTCATATGGTCTGATACAGTAGGGGGCTAATGAAAATTCATCTATATACTATTATTGTACTTCAGATCACCCCTGTGTCCCTTGTCCACTATGTTATTGTCTCTTTTTAAATTATCGTTCTCTTATCTTTCATGCTTTCTTTGTGATGTTGTGGTGCTCATGTGTTGTCCCTCACATGTGCAACAAAATTGCCATGGTTTCATCTCACTATGTTCTGCAGGCCACAACATTACTTTTTCATTCTTTCTTTTCTCTCCTTGGGATGTCATGTGCCTCTACATTTAGCACGCACCATCATAAGGGGAGGGGGATATCATTTTATTTCAATTTTCAAAAAACGCATTCTATGGCCAACAAATATTTTCTCGAAAATATTTTCAAAACATTTATTTAAAATCACATTCTCAACAAGGATCCCTAGCAAAACATGTTTCCTTTGTCATGGGTTCAAAAAGAAAGGACTCGAAGAAATTTGCTTCGAGGTGGGAGCAACTTTTCTTTCCAGAGAAGCCTCAACCTTCCCCTCATGAGTGGACATTTTCTTCCTTTCAAATTCCTTAATGATGTGAACATCTTTTGAAAGGATTCCTTGATGATGAATTGATTTATGAAAAATAGCACCTGTACTTTCAAATTGAGCATCCCATGAGTGGACCCCTTTGAAAGCTCTACCTTAATTTTTGGCTATCTATGTGATTGTCTACTTGTCTTCCTGTATGGCTGATTTTTATTTTCTAAAATGTTTTATCTTCGAGAGAGAGTAACTAGGGGCACCTTCTTTGCAGGTCCAAGGATCTATGAAGTGCTTGCATCTTACAGGATTTTTCCATCATTTTTCTATAGGGCTTTGGTGTACTTTGTTTAACTTTGTAGTTTCAAGGATCTACAGAGTCCTTTGTTCAAACATCCTCAAGAGAGAGTACCAATGGAGTTATTTTCCTACCCTGCACTTTCGAGCTCGCCAGATTATGGTCTGCTTCCTCAATGGTTCAAGTATATGTTTCTAAACTCTTCAATCTACTTTATCAAACACTCATTGAAACTCATGCTCACTAAAGTGGGGGAAAAATGTATAGGAGTGAATTTTCAACCCTCTTTCAAATTCCCCTTTTACACCCCCGACCTTAGAAAATAAAACCCAACTAAGAAATTCAACATCACCTACCTACTTTGCATCCACTTGGAAATTTTCCTTTGTGTCAGTGGGGGAATTTATGTCAGGGACACACACGCGACACACAAACATCTACACGATGCACTATTGTCCCTAATAGATTCTTTCCTCTAGAATATGTAGGGACATTACATTCCCCATTGGCGATGAAGCATAACACCTTTGTGTCAACGAACTGACCCAAGAATGACTCTTTCCTTCCCATTTTGATCTTAAAATGCATCCATCTCACATTCAATCCATCTTCTATATTCTCTTGGATAATTTTTACACACTATTTTAATCTCTTGAGCATTTCTTAACAATTTGTTTCTCCATCAACTTCATCAAGAATGTGTTGTGCTACCATAGAAGCTACAATTTTGGTGTCTTGTGAGATCTCCTTCGTCACTTCTATAGTCGTGTTGACTTTGTCAAATTTGTAGTCTTGCATTCTCCCTTCATTGGCCTTGAGTGCCTTTAGGTGGAGGTGGTATTTCTTCACTATCCTTCTTTCATTGTAGTTTGATAGAGTAACATTGTATTTTTTGTAGTGTTTGATATTCTCCTTTCCAAAATTTCCTTATCATATTGCTATTTCTCTTTATCTATTTGGTTGTCCATGGAGGTGGAAACACCAAAGCGAGGGTTTGACTTATGAAAACCCCTATACAATCCCAACATTTTTCCTCTCTTGGTTGTGTGTAGATATGTCTAGGTGTGGAGCTTGCTGGAGAACTACACTCGTAGTAAGTTAATCTTCTTCACTTTTATCTTCATCACCTTTATTCATCATCCTTCTAGTTATCTAGTTCATTTTGATATTTACTATTTTTTTTAGTACTTTAAACTTTGTTTGCTAAATCGTTAGTAGATTGTTGGTATTTTCATTGTACTTTTGTACTTTCTAGTCATATGGATGCCAGCACCCCAGATGTTGAATAGAACAACTGAGAGGGGGGGTGAATTAGATGTCACAAATTTAATCTTTTAATTCAAACACTGAAACTAATTCTTAACACTGCTTAAATGATTAATCATCAAATGCCAATGTAGAAACTTAAATCCAATACATAAACAAAACACCAAATTTGCATGGAAAACCCAATAAGGAAAAAACCACGTTGAGGATTAACTCACACTATAGAGAATATTAAAACCAATTACAAGAGGCTCACTATCAAAATAAGGACTCACTATCCAAAATAAGAACTCACTATCCAATAGAGCTAACAACCTGGAGGGATCACTACCACAAAGATACAAAGAAGACAAAGAAGACTTGTTACAGAGAGAAGAAAATCTCAATGCAACAAAGGATTCCACCACAATCACTGTTAGGGTTAGAGATGGCAGATATCTAACAATTAAATGCAGATTTAATTAATAAATAGAGAAAATAAAACAAACATAGAGAATAAATCTTAACACAGAAATTTAATGTGGTTCACCCAATCTGGGCTACATCCACCAAACCGTAGCCATCCAATACTTTTATTATCTAGTGTAAAACCTATTACAATCTTGCAAATAATCGCTTTTTCATCATACTATAATACCCATTCGAACCCCTTTTTAACAAGCTTAGAAGCTTCCAAATTTTAGGTATACAGTATAGCATGATCAGTCGCCACATACCAACAATCTCCCACTTGGAGACTGATCAGGCTCCACACCAACACAATCTCCCACTTGGAGACTAATTCTGGATGACACTACTGCAATTATAGCTCCCACTAGAAATAAGGACCTTGGACCCTGCTCCTTTGTTGTACTTGAATTCAACCTTGAAGACCAACCGAAGTTGAAGAGGAGCTCAGCTTATCCCTATTCACTGCCTTCATAAACATATCTGCTGGATTGACATCTGTATGTATCTTGTCCAGCTTAACCTGTCCATCCTCCAACACTGACCGAATGAAATGATATCTCAACTAGATGTGTTTTGTTTTAGAATGCAGAGCATAATTCTTTGCAAGATGTATAACACTCTGGCTGTCTGTAAATGAGTAATTTCTAGCCTGTTGTTTTCCCAACTCATCCATGAAAAGTTGCAGCCATATCATCTCCTTTTCCACCTCTGTTGCAGCAACATACTCTACCTCTGTGGTGGATAAAGCAACCACCTTCTGCAATCGTGAAATCCAACTCACTGCTGTCCCACCAACTGTAAATACATAACCTGTGGTACTCCACCTGGTATCTATATCCCCTGCCAAATATGAGTCAACATAGCCTTTTAAATCAATATTAGAGCCCCCAAAACATAGACAATTATTGGATGTACCTCTCGAGTACCTGAGAATCCATTTTACTGCATTCCAATGCTCAACTCTGGGATGAATCAAATACCTACTAACAACTCCTACAACATGTGCAATATCTAGTCTTGTGCATACTATGGCATACATCAAACTACCTACAGCTAAAGCATATAGTACCTTGGACATTTTTTCTTCCTCCTCTTGTGTCTTTGGACACATATCCTTAGTCAATTTAACATGACTAGGCAAAAAGTGTGCTGACAGCTTTTGCATTCTCCATATGAAATCTCTGCAACACCTTTTCATCATAATTAGCCTGAGATAAAAACGGTACCTATTTTTTCCCATTACCACGGTTTTCTTTTGGTTTTGTTTTGGCATCCCCGTGTTATGCAGTGTTTTGCTAACTGTTGTTTTAACTCACTTATGTGATCCATGTTAGACCCAACTACAAGCATGTCATCAACATATAAACATAAAATAATGTAGTTGTCATTATCCAACCTCTTAAAATAAATACAATGGTCAAAATTACACTGACTATAGCCTTGGCCGGCCCAGCAGAGCTATCGGGTTTTGGTATACATTGGGGTGGCGCTTCCGGGCCATGCATAGGCTTTCATTTCAGTCTACTACACACTAGTTTCTCCTTGCTGGGCTCCGTCACCATTTGTGGCTGGTCCATATATGTTTCCTCTTCAAATCACCAAAAGCGGAAAAAGGTTTGGAACTTTGGCAGATAGAGCTTTTGTTCCTAAATACAAATCTTAGAACGACCACAATGCTTAAAACAAATATGAATGAAATTGAACAGCGGGAGAAAAGATAAAGCCGAAGTCGGTACCCTTTTTACATTACCGATCACTACGAAAGCGTAAGCACAAATCTCTTCATCCTCCTCAGCGGCCTAAATCCATTTTGGTAAGCCTTTTTACGCACGGGAAGCTTTGCGCTAATTTCAAGTCTGGTTTTCAAACAAGATCCATTTCTTCTTCCATTCCATGCTCCATTGCTAAATCACTTGCGCGGCCCATCCTAATGATACGGTTCACTTTAGCGGCCGGTTACAACAAAGAATAGTGTGCAGGAGATCGCCATAGAAGGTCTACTTACATCCTTGAGCATCTAAGTTTTATTTGTTATTTGTTGCTGCATTTTGTTGCCAGGGAACCGGTGGAACATCATTTGTTTTGAGTCATCGTCACTGCTCCTTTGCATAATCATTTTTTTTCTTCGCATGCTGCAACAACTAATCTTTGTACAACACTTTCTCATTGAATATGACATCCCTACTTCTCACAATTTTCTAATTTTCAAAATCCCAAAGCCTGTAACCAAATTTGTTAATGCCATATCCAACAAATATACACATTTCTTTGATTTTTGCATCCAGGCACAGTTCTGTTACTTTAAAGGAATCTACATATTACCGATAAGCGCCTTCTAGCGGAAGGTTTTGAGGAAAGGCAGCTGCCTTCTTACATTTTCCATTTTATCCTAGAATACCTGACCGAAAGGATTAAGAAGAGGGACCTCTACTAAATTAGTAAATGGTAGTGTTTACAATCCCTACTTTGTTTTAAAGGCAGCCAGGCATACGTTATACTTCGATCCTTACGCCATTATTGTTCTATTCATAAACGACCACTCCATTTTCTTGGGTGCTGGGCCGTGCCCCAGCCTCGAATACCATTAAGGGCAATGTCACCGAGCTCGCGTGCTCGCATTACTCGGATCGAGACATTTTATCTTTTACCCATCATTCTCAACTGACTTCCATTTTTTAAAGTTTCAAAAACCTTGATTTACGCCTAAAATAAAATCCATACCTTCTAGTTGCATCATCAATGAATGTAACATAATACGAGAGAATATAGAGGAGAAGATGCAGGCTTGTCCCCATACATCCGCTATGCACAAGCTCCAATTTCTCCCACATCTTTCTTTTGCTTCCCATCCTTGAGAAAACTTACTCTCTTTTTTTTTCCATACACACAACTTTCACATAAATCCATATTAACACATTTTAGACCTGGTAAAAAATTATTTGAATGAAGTACTTTCATACCTTTTGCACTCATATTCCCAAGTCTATTATGCCACAGTGCTAATTCAGAGTCCACAGCAACTGTATGATCTTCTACCTGCTGAACTGTAGCAACTGTTCCTGAATATTGACCTTTTTCTCTAACAATTAAAGTAGAAGACGATATGACCTATACAAGATATAAGGTGCCTACTTTTCACACCTTTTTCTACCACTAAGGCACCCTTTGTGACCCTCGGTTTATCACTAAAAGTAACAACACAACCTTCATCATCTAGTTTACCCTCTTGAAATTAAATTCACCCGCTTAACTTTAGGTTATGTCTTACCTCATGTAGTAGCCAATGATTAAGCATTCTACAACTTAATCTTGATTCTTCCCTTTCCAACAATCTGATAGGGTTCATTATCTCCTAAATAAACCAGCCCAAAATCCCCTTGGACATAATCAAGAAAATAACTTCTATGGGGGGTAGCATGAAATGAAGCCCCCGAATCTAACACCCAAGAATCATCATCATTATCAAGAGAAAGAATCAAAGCATCCTCATCAGATTTATTACTTACCACATTTGCCTCTTTACTTCCTTTCTGTCTCCTTCTTTATTTTTCTGAGACCAACAATCTTTCTTCAAATGACCCGGCTTACCACAGTACCAGCAATCCTTCTTGTTTCTAGATTGGGACCTTCTGTCCTTTGATTTTCCTCGTGACTTCCGATTTTTGGAATCGTTTCCTCTCTCCTTTGTTCTACCCCTGCTTTCTGCATTTCAAAACATTGCACGATGCTGGATGTTCCACTGATCTTTTCCTATGAATTTCCTTGCTCAAAACTAACTTGTGGCGTCATTCGAGCTTCCAATGTATTTGAACCCGGAGAAATAGAATTATAACATTACCAAAATTTGTTCCGGCTTTGCGGCAAAGAACACAAAAGAGGCTACTTCTTCGCTCAAAGTTTACTTTACAGAAGTTAATTGACTAAATGACCGTATTAAACTCATTCAAATGATTAGTAGCGGCCCACCTTCTACGGCATTAAATAAATGCAACTACGCTACAGAAATACCCTATTAGTGAAGGATTTTCATATAGCCATGAGGGGTTTCCATCGCTCTTGAGTTGTCTTTGTTGTTAGCCAATGTGAATGCCAGCAGTTATTGCTAGGCACAAAGCCGAATCAAGAGCCTTTCAATCCAAGATCTCCCAGTCCTCATCTGACATTATTGTGGCTTTCTTGGTTTTCCCTTCCAATGGCCACCATAAATCCTTCTGATAGAGATAGTCCTCCATTTGCATCTTCCATAACTGATAGTTCTGCCTATTAAACTTCTCAACCTTCTTACCCTCGTCTGCCATTGCTCCCACTCAACCGTGAGACCTTCCTACAGATGATAATTGAAACACAACCTACTCTGATACCACTTGTTAGGGTTAGAGATGGCAGATATCTAATAATTAAATGTAGATTTAATTAATAAACAGAGAAACTAAAACACACACAGAGAATAAATCTTAACACATAAATTTAACGTGGTTCACCCAATCTGGGCTACATCCACCAAACCATAGCCATCCAATACTTTTATTATCTAGTGTAAAACCTATTACAATCTTGCAAATAATCGCATTTTTCATCACACTGTAATACCCATCTGAACCCCTATTTAACAAGCTTAGAAGCTTCCAGATTTTAGGTTCTACAAAATCGGATTTTTCCTTTTTCATTGATTTTTCCCTTTTTCGGTCATGACGCAAAAAAGTAGGAAGAAAATTTTTCTCAGGGGCTACCGCCCTCGAACCCCCACCTGAGGCCCGGCCCGGCCCCGGACCCTAGCAAGGATAGGGGCTAGGGTTACAGTATACCATGGGCTATACAGTTTAGCATGATTAGTCGCCACATACCAACAATCACTCGCAACACATGCATGAATAATAAAGTTCACCTTCTGCTCACTGCATCCAGAAATTCAACATTAAGGCTTCACACTGATCTATCACACTTGCATCACACACATTCACTAGATAGCATATATGTCACATCAATGTCGCACCAATCTGCTCTTTTTCTTTTCACTTATCTTTCTTCTTCTCTCTTGTATATTTCTTCACCACTAACTCATCTTATATTTATACCATCTTCAACTTTGAAACATATCCAAAGTCTACCATCCAAATTCAAATTCAAATTAGGTCAGTGTTAAAACATCCTAGAGTGGATTTAGAATGAGGGTGACCCAAACACATGCTTCATCAACTTCAAAAATAGTGTTCAACAAAGGTCAGCTAAACCAGTGTAAAACACATAGAACCATTAAGCACAAACTTTCTAGATGCCAAAATTATCTTCAATACAATCAAGGCAACTCAACTCTAGAACCATAAGTCATAAGACTTCATTAAAGAGAAATTTGAACCAACAACATTTCTCCCAGACCTCAACTAGAAATATAGAAAGCCATAGTTCACAACTGGTGAACATAACTCACACTGTACAATGGATCACCAAATAAAAATATGGATATAGCATCTTCTAACAACCAAGATCAACACATCTAAACCATACAACCATAGGAGAAAATCCAAAGCAAAAACCGAAGCAACCACTCAACACTTGCAACATATCTCCATTACAATTTTCTCAATATCCTTGACATATACATCTAAAAACAATCAGTTGATTACCAGTTGATTAATTGACATCAATGACAACACCTTCAATATTTCCATTCTTGCAAAAATCTACCCCTTTGTCATTGATGGCAACACATGATGTGAAAAACCATCAAAGACAACATATAGCTTTGAATACACTTCTTAATATTTTTCTTTCAGTTTCTCCCCTTTAAAAGATAATTTCTTACATGTTTCCCTTTCCATTTTTTTTTCATTTTTTCTCACATGCTTCCTCTCCCCCTTTGACATCAATGGCAAAGGAAAACAATATTTTACATTAATTTCTCCTTTGACATGAAAAAAAGAATATACACAATGACAACACATGATACTGCTTTCTTCCCTTGAGAGGTAGCCACCAAAATATCAGTCCAGAAGAAAGATAGACCCATAGATCCACCAAACTGATGCATCTCCATGTGCATCTAATTCAAGAAAGGAGGGGAAAAGACCCCTAGCTTCTCCTAGAGATACTCAAAAGTATCTTTAGGAAGAGCCTTTGTGAAAATATCAGCCACCTGATCGTTCGTCAAAACATACTCAAGATTTACTTTATTCTCCATGATCTTCTCTCTTAAGAAATGATATTTGATAGATACATGCTTCATCCTCAAGTGCATCATAGGATTATTTGAATTGTTAATTGCACTTGTATTATCATAGAAGATAGATATAGGATCATCATACACCACTGTGATATCTTTCAATGTCCGTTTCATCCATAGAACTTGTGTACAACAAGATGTAGTAGCAATATACTCAGCTTTAGCATTAGGCAAGGAGACTAAATCTTGCTTTTTACTCAACCATACCACCAACCCGCATCCAAGAAATAATGCACCACCACTTGTAATTTTTTTGTCATCTACACATCCAGCCCAATTTACATCTATGTAAGCACTTAAAGTAAATTTGGTATCTCTAGTATACCATAATCCATAATCCAGAGTGCCATTCAAATATCTAAAAATTATTTTAACAACAACATGTGTTTCCTTAAGATCTTGAAATCTAGCCACAAGACAAACTGCATTCATAATATCCAGTCTAGTAGCAATCAAATATAATAGTTCACCAACCATAGATCTATACTTGCTCTGATCAACCTTAGGTGAATCATCATCTTTGCCCAATTTACAACTAGTCACCATAGGATTACATACTAGTTTATAACCATCCATCCAAAAAATTTCCAACATCTCTCTCATATACTTAACTTGTTAAATAAATATTCATTTCTCTATTTTATTAATCTATATCCCAAGAAAAAAATTCAGCTCTCCAAACATAGACATTTCAAATTCTTTTTGCATCTATTTCACAAACATCTTACACATATTTTCATTTCCTCCAAAGATAATGTCATCAACATACACAACTATGATCAAGATTTTATCATTTTCAATCTTAAAATATAGATTACTATCCACCGTACCATTGTTGAAACCTTGTTAAATCAAGTATGTATCCAATCTTACATACCAAGCTCTAGGAGCTTGATTCAATCCATCTAAAGTTTTCTTCAATCTGCACACCATAACCGGTTGTTCCATGTAGACTTCTTCTTCTAGCTCACTATTCAAAAATGTTGACTTAACATCCATCTGATAGACCTTAAAATATTTATGAGAAAAAAGTGCTAAGAACATCCTTATAGCTTTCATTCTTTTTGCTAGAGCAAAAGTTTCCTAAAAATATATGCCTTCTACTTGTGAGTAACCTTTACAAACAAGCCTTTCTTTGTTTCTAACAACTTCTCCATTCTTATTCAACTTATTTTTGAATACCCACTTTGATCCAATAATGTTTTTATCTGTCGGTCTTGGGCCCAATTCCCAAGTTTGATTATTCTCAATCTGCACAAGCTCTTCTTTCATAGCTTCCATCCAATGTTTATCTTTACCTGCTTCACTCATAGTCTTTGGTTCAATCTCAAAAAGTTAACACAGATTCACTTCAGCAACAACTTTGCTTCTAGTCAATACTCCTTTAAACTTATCTCCAATAATCTGATTTTTTGGATAATTTTTCTATACATATGTAGGTGTCTTAGGTGACATCTTTGAAGCATATTCTTCTCTTTCATTCTATTCATTCTTCTCTTCTTGCTCATCCTTTTCATGTTCTTCCACAATCTCTTCAATTCTTACACGATCAAGTTCATCAAATTCGTATACATCAATGTCAATAGAATTTTTCACTATCTCATCAATCTTGAAATTTGAACTTTCTACAATCTTTCTTTGTCTTTTATTGAAAAATCTATATGCCTTGCTATTAGTATAATATCCAAGAAAAATTCCTTCATCACTTCTTGCATCAAACTTTCCCAAATTTTCTTCATCTCTTATGATATAAAACTTGCTTTCAAATACCTTGAAGTACTTAACAGTAGGAATTCTTCCATGCCACAACTCATAGGGAGTATTTGTACTATTTTCTCTTTCTTGAACTTGATTGAATACATAAAAAATAGTATCAATAGCTTCTTTCTAGTAAAATTCTCGTAATCCAGCCTCAATAATAATTGATCTAGAAGCCTCTTGAACCATTATGTTCTTCCTTTCTACAACTCCATTCTGCTAAGGATTTCTTGGAGTAGACAACTGTCTCTTTATTCCATGCACTTCAAAAAACATTTTAAACTCATGGGAGGTGAATTCTCCACCTCTTTTAGACCTTAAGAATTTTATCTTCAAGTTTACTTCATTTTCAACCCTAGCTTTGAATGTCTTGAATCTATCTAATACATCTGATTTCTCTCTAAGAAATGTGACCCATGTATATCTAGAGTAATCATCAATTAAAAGCATAAATTACCTTTCACAAAGAAAACTTCTCACATTTGTAGGACCACAAAGATCTGTATGAACTAATCTAGTAGTCTGGTAGTATACCATTCCTTTGATCTGTAATGATTTCTTGCTTTCTTTCCAAACTGACAATTTCTTCAAATAACATTAAAGGATTTGTAATTCTTGGTAAATCTCTTATGGCTTGAACAACACTAATCCTTGCAAAGTTATCAAAATTCATGTGACACATTTTTCTATTCCATAACCAACTATCATTAATCTGAGTCATAAAGCATCGTCCATCAACACCCTTAAGTTGATAGATATTTCCTTTGGATTTCTTTCCTGCACCAATCAGTGTTCCAGATCCTTTCCAGATCTCACATTTCTCATCCTTAAACAAAAGATCATATCCCTTACTACACATCTAACCAACACTCGAAATATTATGCCTTAAACCTTTAACATAGTAGACATCATTAGTATGATTCTTTCCATCAAAACTTACTAAACCTATCCCACATATTTTAGCACCAATATCATCTCTAAACATAACCAAGCCTCCATCATATTTTTCAAGCTTAAAAAAATTACTTTTATCACCAGTCATGTGATGTGAACAACCACTATCAACTACCCAATAATTCTTTTCTTGTTTAGCATGTAGGGCAGAGATAACCGTACCTTCATTTTTCTCCTTCTCTAGAGGGCTTTCCTTCACCTATTTTTTAGAATTAGCAGAAGTAGGTTCATCCTTAGTCACCAAGAATGAGCATTAATTAGCATCAAGGACTTCATATTCAAAATATTTGTTAGATATACTAGCATTCTCATTCACATAATATGCTTTGTTAATCTTATTTCCTTTCTTTTCTTTCTCATATCTTTGTTTGCTCCTCTTAGCTCTTTCTGGACACTTTGCAACATAATGACCTATTTCTCCACAACTAAATTATTTAAAGGGAAACTTACCTTCATACTTCCTAGAGCCTTTCCTCATCCTTCTCACAAAGTTACCTTCAATTTCATCAAAATATTCTTCATCTAGATCTTTAACTTTTGTCGCCTTAAATGCATTCTCTGATTTGCATCCATTCATTAGACTAGGATTTCTCATCTCATAATATGTCAAAAATCCCAACAATAAATCTTCAGTTCAGGTCTTTTAATATATACTCTATTCAATAGCACACACCTTCTCACTATAAGCATTAGGAAGAGTTTTGAGATTCTTCTTCACAATCCTGGTTTCATCTATAGTAGCGCTAAGTCCTCGCATTCCAACCACTATCTCATCCAATCTATGTACATAAGCTTTAACATACTCATCTTCAGACATATGTAGAAGATCAAATTGTGTCTCCAAATTTTGTAATTTCACCTCTTTAACTCTTTCATCACCTTCATGTCCTCTTTCCAAAGCATCCTAGACTTCCTTAGCACTTTTCAAATTCTAAACCTTAATCAACTTGGAATGGACTCGACTGTTCTTCAACATGTACTTCGCCTTATTTTTCGCTTCATGTGCTTTGATCTCTTTAGGCAGACTCAAACCATTAGCAAGAGGAGTGTAAGGATTCTTGTAAGCTTTCTCCACATCATATCCACAATACTCTAGATATTCTTCCATCAATATTTTCGAGATAGCATAATTAGTTCCATCAAACCTTAGATACTCATAAATAATTTTTCTAGCCATCTCGGACCTTCCTCAAGTAGTTATGCTTTTCACGAAGGAACCACGCTCTGATACCAATTGTTGAACATGACAAATACGAGTGGGGGTGAATTAGTTGTAACAGATTTAATCTTTTAATTTAATCACCAGAACTAATTCTTAACAATACTTAAATGACTAATCATCAAATGCTAATGCAAAAAATTAAATCCAACACATAAACATAACACCAGATTTATGTGGAAAACCCAATAAGGGAAAATCCATGGTGAGGATTAACTCACTATAGAGAATATTAGAACTAATTACAAGAGGCTCACTGCCTATGAAACAAGGCTCACTGCTAAAATAAGGACTCATTGTCCAATAAGGCTAACAACCTGAAGGCCTCACTGTCATAGAGATACAAAGAATACAAAGAAGAATTGTTACAAAGAGAAGAAAATCTCAATGCAACAAAGGATTCCACCATAATCACTCATAGAAATGCATGAATGATAAAGTTCACCTTCTTCTCATTACATCTAGAAACTCAACATTAAGGCTTCACACTGATTTACCACAATCACATCACACACATTCGCTAGATAGCATCAATGTCACACCAATCTACTCTCTTTCTTTTCACTTATCTATCTTTTTCTCTCTTGTATATTTCTTCACCACTAACTCATATTATATTTATACCATCTTCAACTTTGAAACATATCCAAAGTTGGCCATCCAAATTCAAATTCAAATTAGGTCAGCACCAAAACATCCTAGAGTGGATTTAGAATGAGGGCGACCCAAACACATGCTTCATGAGGACCCAAATAGATCCAACACGCTTCATCAAATTCAAAATTAGTGTTCAACACAAGGTCAGCCAAACTAGTATAAAACACATAGAGCCATTAAGCATGAACTTTCCAGATGCCAAAATTATCTTTAATACAATCAAGGAAACTCAACTCTAGAATCGTAAGTCACAAGAATTCATTAAAGAGAAATCTAGACCAACATAATTTCTCCCAGACCTCAACTAGAAACATAGAAAACCACAGTTCACAATTGGTGAACATAACTCACACTGTACAATGAATCAATAGCTAAAAATATTTGGATATAACATATTCTAACAACCAAGATGAACACATCTGAACCATACAACCATAGGAGCAAATCCAAAGGAAAAATCGGAGCAACCACTCAACACTTGCAACATATATCCATTATAATTTTCTCAATGTCCTTGACATATACAAATAACAACAATCATTTGATAACTAGTTGATTAGTTGACATCAATGACAACACCTTCAATATTTCCATTCTTGCACCACCAGAGAGATGCCAGTGCATTGTGCTATTGTCCCTGACTTGCGCTGTTGTCCTTAGGTAGAGAGCTACTTGAGGTATGGTTCAAGTTTTAGAAATTGGCTCATTTAGCCCTATTCAACCTCCTGGGTTAGTAGAGTGATAGAAGCACTTGAGAGTGCTCTTCATTCTCTATTGTTGACCTAAAACACTCACCTAGCTTGAGGTAAGTTAGGGCAGCCCTCCGCTCTCGGCTCTCTATGACTTGGAGCCTTGGTGTGGTTGGTCCCCCTATCTTACAATATTAAATTCCTTGATTGGAATCTTTATTTAGAAGATTTGGAACATGTTTTTTTTCAATGGCCCCTAATACAAGTCTGGGGTTTGATGGGTTTTCAGTTGGATTTTACCAAACAATGTGGCAATATATTAAGGATGATTTTTACCCTGTTTATTTGGAAGCCTTGGAACATGGTTCATTAGGACCCAATATTAATAAAGGATTAATTAAAATTCTTCCAAAGGGAAAGAATACTGATTTTGTCTTTGGATGGTGTCTTATTACATTGCTTAACACCTCTTATAAGATTACTACAAAAGTATTAGCTGCAAGAATTAAACCAGTGGCTAGAGAGATAGTTAGATCTAAGCAAACTGGGTTCCTTAGGGGAAGATATATCCTTGACAATTTAATTTTGGCATGGAAAACTTTTGAATGGGCACAACAATCAGGCTAGGATGCTTTGTTGATAAAACTTGGTTTCAATAAATCCTATGATAGAATACAATGGAAATTTCTTATCAAAATATTACAATGGTTGGGTTTTGGTAGAAAAATATGCAAACATGTTCAAATGTTGTTTCAAGATGAAAATGCACCATTGGTGATCAATAATTCTTTGATAGATTCATTCCCCTTGTGACCTTCTATTAGACAAGGCTACCCTCTATCACCATTTCTCTATGTGCTTGCTACTAATTCACTTGGGTATTTGTTGCATAATTTTAATGATATGAATTTGATCAAAGGTATTTCTATAATGCATTGGTGATTAATTCCCACTTTGTTGATGATAGCATGATTTTTGTGAAAAATTCTGAAATTGAAATAAGTAATGTTTTGGTTGTTCTTGAAATGTACTATTCTATCTACGGTTCCAAGCTTGCTCATCACAAAACCGAATTTCCTATGATTAATTTTGATCAGTTTCCACACTAGATTTTGGAAGAATGGAAAAAAATTAGACATGGAAAATTACTTGATACTTGGGCATACCTTTTGGAGTGGGGGTTATCTTGTTTGATATGTGGAATTGGTTCTTAATCAAGCTATAAATAAAAAAATTCAATTGGGGGAATAAATTTCTTTCTCTGCCTGGAAAAATCCAAGTGGTAAACAAGATATTCTTAGCTTCTCATGTTTACTTCTCCTCTTGTTGGATGCTTTCCAAAAAGGGATATGATGAATTGAATAAAATTATTTGATAATTTTTGTGGACTAATTGGGATGGAAACGATGGTTTCAAATCATCATCTTGGTCACATTGTATACAACCCAAAAATAAAGGGGGTTTGGGTATTCTAGATTCTAAGATATAAGGAAATTGTTTAACAATAAAATAGATAATCAATGTTGTCTCTGGAGAGGAACAATGGAATATTTTAGTTCATCACCACATTATTCTTTCTTCTATGAATGACAAATGGCAAGGTGTGGGGTGGATGGATAAAATTCTTCTGGTCCCTTTCTTTCATATTAAATCCTCATTCGCCTTGCAATCTATTTGGAGAGCATGGTAACAAGTTTGCATATTTTAAAATTGGAAGGACTCCTTCAGCTTGGTTTTAGCTTCATAACATCATCTATTTGGTGGAACATACTAATACAATATCATGGATAGCCCTTGGCTATTAACTTCCCTAAGTAGGCTCATTATCTTTTCAAGAAAGGGGTATGATAGTTTGGTGATTTGTGGGATTTCAATTCCCTTGACTGGGTGGATTGGTTGAGCTTTAAAAATTCATTTAGTTTAAATAATAGGTTCAAGGTTTTTGTGAAATTTGTGAAATAATTGGTGCCTATGGATCTCCTTATGAAGCCTTGCACTCCTCTATGTTGCAATCTCTTCAAATATTGGCTATGGCTTGAGAGATATCCTTTTTTGTTGCTTTCCATTGAAGAAGATTTACTTAAAACTCCTTCCAAGTATGAAACTAAACCAAAGACTTAATATCAAATGGAGGTGTAGATTTTGAGAAAGGAAATGGAGGAACCTAAGTGCTCAAATTTGGAGCTCTAGAGCAGAAGCAAGTGCTCAAATCCTTGCTTGGAAAGTGCTACATCATAAGCTACCGGTGGGGGATAGACTAAAATATTTAAATATTCAGCAAGCCTTGTGTTCTTTTTGCAAACATAATGAAAGCATAAAACATATTCTTTGGGACTATTTTTGGGCTAAGAAAAAATGGAAGGTTGTATTTAACTTTTTCCTTACTATTTTTGAGCATGTGTTGCGTTGGAAAGAAGTAGTGTTGAGTGTTGGGTTTCATAAGAATGTGGTTACTGATACTATGAGACAAACAATTTTGCTTCATATATGGAAAATTATATGCTTAGCTATGTTTTCTAATCATATTACTCATCAGAAAGTAGAAATGTTATAGTTTTACTCTAACATCATGGTTCAATTTGTCTCTTTGCGTGTTCAGCTATGAGATTATGCTAAATACAACAAGATTTTGGAAGAGGTTAAATATCAATTTTTGAAACTTCATGAGGGAGACATTTGTTGTTCTAGAAAACTCCAAAACTTATTTAAATTTCAAGTATAATGTGTTTTCCAGCTATTTTTTTGTTATTGGAAGACGAGGCTCAATGGTGAATTCATCATTTGTTATTGGTGCAATGGTGGCTACTATTATTAGTGATTCTAATGTGTTTCTAGCTACTGTTGGTTGTATTCTTGGCTACAAATATAAGTGATTATAATGTGTTTCCAGTTACTGTTTGTTGTAATGTTGGTTGTATCAATCAACTTTTTTTTTGTTATTGTTTACTCTTAACTAAGTTTCGTCACTGGTGGATGCAATTCCTTAGTAGGGTCTTGTTGTTACATAGCTAGATTAGTTTGCTTCATTTGTTGTTCATTCTAGTTGTCCTTTTCTTCTTAGGCCCTTTGCTAGATTTTTTATTTTATTTATTTGTAATATGTCAACATTATTCAATAAAAAAAAAGTACTTGTGATATGAATAAATATTGTGCTGCAATGAGAAGATGAAATATGGCACTTTGTCACTCTTGTTTGAATTTGATAATGCTTAAATTTATTACTTGATCCCATGTTGAGTAGATGACACATGTTGTAGTGCTTTAGTGCATGCTTATCTTTTTGTCTCCTCAATAAGTTGCATTGAACTGAATGAATGTGCTATGACATGCCCTTTATCTATAAGAGAAGCATAGCTCATCAGGAGTAACACATAGAAAAATAGTGCATGACCACAACTTGAATGAGCTTGATAATTTAGAACATATATTACAAATAATTTATGCACCATCAATAAGATGGTGACACATCAACTACCTCACAAAGCTACAATCATGATATGGTCGAGATAGCTAAAAAATAATGGGATCCACATGGAAACATAGTGCACGAGAACAACTTTAAAAGGCTCACAGAATGAGAATACATGCTATAAAGGATGAATGTGCTCAAATAATAATTATCTGCATAGATTCCAAGTGGAAAATGGTAAGTACCACCATACACATGCATTCTCAATAGACTTAAGTGACTTTAAAAAATCACACGATTAATTGGCTTAGTTTGTTAGAAAAATAAAGGGGTTGATTGATAAGTGACACTGAAGGCATATAAATACAACTTAAATTTTTATGATGAACTGGGTAAGACACTAAAATATTATAAAATAAAGTGCAAGTCTTATTTCAAGGGTTTATGGTTTTATTCTAAGTGAGTTAAGCCTTTTAGGACATACATTAAAACCTTAGAAAATGAACCAGTGTCAACATAGTGGTTGTAGACACCTAAAAATGACCTAGGCCTGCAAGCTTCATTTTTACCACTTTCGTCCTAGCATAATTAAGCTATTTAATTATGTCCTTGGTCCACATTCGACTATTGATTAAATAATTCATAATTATTTAATTAATTCATGTCATTTGTTCCTCCTTGACTATTAAATAAATAAATATTATTTATTTATTTAATACATCACTAATTATCTAAAGTCTTCCTTTGATTAAATAAATTTCATAATTTATTTTGATTTCCGCTTCTTGTTATGTCTTCTTGATTAATTAAATAGAAATTTTATTTATTTAATTAAATCATAATTAAGTCCTTCTTTTAAAAATTAAATAAATTCTTATTTATTTAATTCGCCCATTTCCACTATAATTAAATAATTTATTTAATTATTTAATTATTCATTAGCTTTTCTCTCATTAAAATTAAATAAATTTGATTTATTTAATTTAGCCATTCTCTTGAATTTTGAATTAAAATCATTATTTAATTTCAAAATAATTCTTTTATCACATTCCTCCATAATTAAATAATATCTTTATTATTTAATTACTTGCTAGTTATCTGGGGTAAATAAATCTTATTATTTAATTTCTCCAGCAACCTCTTTGTCCGTGCCAGCCTTATCTTCCAATTTAATTCTTGACTTTTGACTTCTCATTCAATTTCGATCGTTGATTGAATTATTTCATAATTCAATCTCCACCCTTCATTCTTACCTGTTGCCCTAATTTTGACCTAACCCTAATGCACATATCAACATTCAATCTTAAACATTGATCTTAGGGTTCCTGTCATTTTTTCATCCTGGCCACACGTTCAAAATTGCAATTTTTATAAAAGGGCAATTTTGACCTCATTTGCAGGTCCCTCTGAATCTTTAGCTCATTTTGACTTCTTGCACTTTTAGTCTATGTCAACTTGCTGTCAATTTAGGGTTATAGTTTTTTACAGTCATTAGTCATTTTAGCTCATTGTAGGGTTATTGTTATTTTCTGCAAATCCTTCAACACTTGCATAGGGCTTAGTCTTTAGTCATAGTTGCTCACATAAATCTAAGGGCTTTGTTATTTATCTGCAAGCTAGGAGGTATAACAGAGATTAATCATGGAAGGTGGAGACATAGGGTAACTTCATCCCTATTGTCTTCACTCCACTTCCTTTGTGCTTTGTTATTTTCATAGGAATTTTAATTGTTATTGTACTTAATAATAAATTTAGGATTTTCCCTTGATTACATTGGTGAACCCGACGTTGTTATTTTGGCTTTTCGTACGCTTTTTTTTGTTGTTTTCTGTTGTTTTGCAGGTATAGGTACGGATCGCCGCAACATTTTTAAAAACAGTGTGACGCATCATATGCGTCGCGACGCACACGTGAACACTAGAGCCGCAATTGATCTGTCGCAATGCAACTGACGAACACAAAGACGCATCCGTGATTCCTGAGCCGCATTCGAATCCCCAAAAGCCGCATTTGTAATTCGCGACGCATCTGTCTGGTATAACATTTTTCTTTTCAATTTGAGGGGTTTTATTTTGAATTTCGGGTTGTCTAATCTTATGTTTTTTTCTGCATTCTGTCTTTATTCCTGCATGTTCAATAAGATTAGGTTTTCTGTCACTAATCCTTTTTGGTAGTGGCTTTCTATTTTCGGTAGGGTTTTTTGTTGTTTTCTGTTGTTTTGCAGGATCACCGCAAACGTCGCAACGCATCTGATGACCTAAATGACGCAACTGCCATGACAAGCCGCAACTGACAATTCCAGAGCCACATATGACATTCCGAGACGCATTCGCCTAACAAAACGACGCATCTGACAAACCGAGCCGCATCTGTCTGGTAATACTGCGCCGCATTTGTCTGGTAAACTTTTCTGTCAGTTTTTAGGTTTTAATTGCCGAATTTCAATTTTTTTTTTCTGTTTTCTGGTTTTCTATTTTTCTGTCTTTTTCTATGTTGGCTATTCCTGCATGTTAACCAGATTAGACATTTTGTGTTACTAATAGTTTCTTGTAGCGTGTGGCGATCCTTTTTCGTGTGTCCAAGACCATCACATACAAGACTACTAACTCAATGTTTGCAGATTCGCATGTCAAAGAAGGAGATAACAAACAGTGTGCTTGTTTATTTCTAGATTAGCAAACTTTGAATTTGGTGCTTTTAAAAAGAATCATGTCTTTCATGCTTGAGTGTGCTTGTGGAGTGGTAGGTGAGTATGCTCTCACTTGGTGAAAACCTTGTGATCAGAAAACCAGACCCATTCTTTTTTGTTAATTTACCCTTCACGATTCGGTATATCGAAGTATCCTCTCCCCTTGCGCATTCGTGCGATCCTGGGTGTAAGAGAAACGGTTACCGACTCTAGAACTTGGGCCTGTTCTGGTGGGAAAAAGTACTCACCCCAGGACGACTCAGACCGGTAGCACCCTGACACCGAGGGACTTCCAGCCAGTATAGAAAAGTGGGTTCTTGGGGAAAGCCCAAGAATCACGAGCGTGGTTCCGACGAGATGGATCCGAAAGGGGACTCTCGCCGCATGGATCACGCCCCACGAACGGAATGCCCGAATTAAACACCTCTTGTCTTAGTATCCAACCATTCTATTGGCCGTTGCTTGATATAGTGCAGGGTACAGTATCATGCCCGAAGATTACTCACTACTGATCCCCTTGAGTAGAGATAGCAATTCTTGGGATGTCACTACCCAATGAATCCGAATTTGGTGTGCTCGAATGACGTTAATGAGCCGTGGAGGGGAGCCAATGCCACCAAATTCTAAGCTATCCGCTCTCGAGAAGGAAAGGTGTTCATCACCAATCCGGGGTATAACTGGTGGGCTATATCAAGTATACAAACCCAAGGCCTAGTGGCCTTTCTAGGATTGTGCTTATCTCATGTGTGTTTGGTTATCCCTTAAAACGCTGTGTTTGTCAAGTGCATTCTGGTTTTGTCACAGTCCAAACAAAACAGTAGTCAAACAGATCAAAAACTTCCATCAACATACCACGAAAATCACTTTGAAACAAAACTGTCATGTCTGTCGAACCGCAACTGACATTCTAAAACGCAACTGATCTGATAAACCGCATCTGAAGTTTTAAACAACGCATCTGTAGGCGTCGCGACGCATCTGCTAACCCGAAAGCCGCATCTGTTAAACCGAGATGCATGCGACAGTCAAAAACCCGCAAGTGAAAAACTGAACCGCAGTTGCTTAACCGCGACGCAATTGCCAAACTGAGACGCATCTGCCTGTCAAAATTTTTCAATTACACAGTCAAAACCAGAGACCTCCAAACTGTCAATCATTTGTCAAATTCCGTCATCAGAAGGATTCTGCCAGAACCCAATTTGAAATTGCTCAAAGTTTGTCCCTTAGCTTGCATTGATCACCTTAGGTTTCATACCTCACCCCATTTAGTATCATACATTTAACATTACGTATCCCTAGGCTCATATCTTGCATACTTAGGAGTAGGCAAATCTTAAACACCCCTTGGCAAAGTCATTGTTTTCGAAATTAGACCCTTTTGGACCAAGTTATCAAACATCCTTTTAGTCATTGTCCTCTTTTGTGAGATCTCTTCCAACTCAAAAGTCTAGTTAGGAAGACTCATTAGTCATCTTGTCACCTTGTCATTAACAACAAAGTCCTCTAGCAGTCCACATCGAAAACAAAGTTCAAGCTTAGAAGTGCTTAGATAGCCTCATTTTACATTGCATCCACATTGCATACCTTATTCACAAAAATCCAAAAAAAAAAAAATAGTGGTCATTTTAGTCGTCAATTTGAACCTTAGACTTCACCTAGTGTCATACTTGCATTTAGTGGACATCCCCTTTGAGCAAGCTCATTTATGGTCGAAACCAGACTTCAAAAGCAAAAAAGACAAATGGAAAACTTCATGCCAGATCCCAACAGTCCTCCACATGACTCAAACTGGACCGCGAATGATCCCTTTACCAATCTAGACAATCAACCTCTAGTGACAACACAATCCTTACCTAACAACTCATTCGAGCGCTACATGCAAAGAGATGAAAATGGTCAACTCCTTCAAGAACACATAGAAGCATTGACACAAGACCCAGAGGCCTACCAGTTGGCTGAAACAATAGCACGTCACGATAGGGACAGATTCGTAGCTATGCTCTTGAGTGAAGGAGCTAGGTTACCACCAGGATTTGACATTAACACATTACATGATCCTAATGCCAACAATGTTCACAACATCTCACACAGTGGTCAAGTTCTAAATACTACAAGCAACATCCCTTTTGGCACAACGACATTGCATACCACATCCAACATCCCAAACATCTCCAATACAATAAACGCTACATCTATTGGGGGATCACAGTCATCCACAACATCCACAACACTACCCCAATTAAATACAACCACTCTTGGTTCCGTAACATCATCGGAAAATCATTCCAATCCTCTTGTTATCCCAACAGCAAATACCACAGGGGCATCATCAAGTCATCACAACTCCCCCTTGACAACTACATCTACTACCATGAACACAACTTCAACAAAAGCATTCAGTAGTAGTTCACAACATCCTTTGGGAGGAGCCACAGGACGTATCTTTATACAAGGACAACAACAAAACGTTAACACGACAACACAGTCAAACGTCACTACCTCCCAAGGTACAACTGCCAATGTGCCCCTTGTGCAAAATCAGCAATTCACACAAAGTGGCCAAATAACTCAACCCATGACATCGTTAGTACATCATAACATTCCTGGTCACAACATCCCCCAAATAATGACACGCATAGCTGGGGGACATATTCCAACATACTCATCCAACGTTCACACTCATCAACATGCACCTAGTCACAACTTTCAATACCAACAACACACATCATACGTACCACAACAACCCATACCGCCACAATACACCTATACTCACGCAAGAACACCTGGTGTACCAGGCAATCCAACGTATGGACATGTCAATGACCCCACCATAGATGAACTCAAAGCAACAGTGCGGGATATGGCGAAGCAAATGCAAAACATGCTCATTACGGGTGGGAAATCCGAAATATCATATGACTTGGACGTATACCCATTCGACACAAACTTACGTATGCCTGCATTTCCGCCAGGATATGTGTCACCCAACTTCACTAAATACAAAGGCAAAACAAATCCCATTGAACATCTTCGCGAATTCGCAACTAACTGTATGGATATCGCCTACGAACCCACATACCTGATGAGACTCTTTTCCAAAAGTTTGGCGGGTCAAGCCCTTGAATGGTTTTCAACGCAAAAGGATATCCAATCATGGGATGAGCTCAAAAGAAGGTTCCTAAAAAATTACGCATACAATATTGACATGGACACCTCTATCACTAGCTTGTGCAATCTCACACAAGAAGAGTCGGGTGAGACATTTATCCCGTTCTTCCAAAAATGGAGAAGCCTCGCTAGTCGATGTCACATTGACATTCCTGAAAGGGAAAAGGTCGACATGTTTGTCCAAACACTTCTAGGGCCCCTCAAATTCGCATTGCAAATACATTGTTGCACAACCTTCACAGAATTAGTGGAAAAGGGGGTCCAAATTGAGAAAGCCCTTATTGCAAAGGGAGAACTGAAGTATGGCTCCAAAAATACAAACACCAACACACCCGCTGACAAAAACAAATATTGGGTCAAGAATAAACATGTCACAAACGATGGTGTTGTAGACGCCAAGACTGCAAGTCCCGTATTGGCTCTGAAAGGGGTACAACAACAAAATAGACCAACAACGACATCGACACCTCCCCCCAATACTCCTTCGAACAATCAAAATGGTCAAAACCGTCAAGGACAATATCGTCAACCAAGACAATTCCCTAGGGGTCGCACATACACCAATTTAGGTGAACCCATTGCAGACGTCCTCAAGAAATGCATTCAACATGGGGTCATCACACTTCCGGAAATAAAACCTTATGACCCCGGACAATTCAAACCAGCATGGTGGGATGACAACGCAATTTGCGAATACCATCGGGTCAAAGGGCATACAACCTCCAACTGTAGACAACTGAAAAACGTAATTCAAGACCTTATTGACAATCACACTATCGAAGTAGGTGGATCGCAATTCAATTCCAACTCGGATCATACTATACACAAGAATCCACTGCAGGATCATGGTCCCCATAATGCTTCCACTTCAGCTAACTTCACCCGAGCCAAGTACGATTACTCTGGGGGACCAATAATAAATAATGTTAGAACAGACGAGGAATACATCCACACCATCACGATCAAGAGAGCACCACAGTGCAATGCTACTACGCGAAGTGGCAAGGTCACTATACCCAATCCGCCTCCCCCTAGACAAGCCAAGATTATTATAGGAGGCCCATCTGCTAAGCAATCACAACCAGCTCCATCAGCTAAACAACCAAAACCTGTCTCAACCCCACAACCGGGAAAACCGAAAAGTCAGTTCAATCTCATTGACCAACTAGGAAAGACTCCTGCGCAAATATCTATCCTTGAGCTGCTTCGCATTTCTCCCGCACACAAAGAAATCCTGGATAAAACTCTCTTAGAGTCGTCGGTCCCAAAGGACATCGATGTCAATCAGTTTGAAACTATGGTGGGATATCTCACCACGCCGCACCATGTCACCTTCTCAGATCAGGATTACTCATCATCAAAAACCAATCACAATGATGCGTTACACATAGAAGTTTTTGTTCACAAGCACAAGGTTAGACGGGTTTTAATAGATGGTGGAGCAGGGTTGAATATATGCTCCCTTAAACTGGTTAAGGCTCTTGGATTCTCTGATGCATGTGTAGACCCAACAAAAAGCATAGTGATCAAAGCATATGATGACGAGGAACGCTCTTCGCGAGGTGTTATCTCTCTCCCTATCAGAGTGGGACCACTCATTGTCGACACAACTTGCCAGGTCCTGGATTTAGAACTACCATATAACATTTTACTTGGCCGTCCATGGATCCACGCTTTGAAAGCCGTTCCGTCAACTTACCACCAATGCCTCAAGTTCCCTTTTGACGGTACAGAAATCACCATATACGGAGACCCCGACCCTTTCCAATATTGTACCAATTTAAGGGGTGTCTCTGAAAACCAAGTACCTATTAACCGGGAAGCACCTGGCTCCTCGTCCAAATACATCGACCCTTCCATGCTCGGGTCATCTTCCACATCCACTCCATCCACGTCTTCGGACGTATCACAACCCTCCACCAACCTTAAGCCCGAATCAACTGATAAAATCCAGGACCTCGGCTGCGGAGAGTTCAAACTAAATACAGCATACAGCATAACTACAATACCTACTCCTCCAAAGATATATGGTCGACCATGTTTCAGAATGGAACCGCAAGAAACATTCAAAGTTCCACCGAATACAGTCTTCATCAAGTGGGGAGACATGAGTGATGAAGATCTTACCGACATCACAGGATGGATCTACAAGGACACAGTCTCACTACCTCCACTACCAGTCCAGAAATATGGCAAGGGTTACAATATCATGAAGGCTAAAGGCTACGATGGTACTAGTGGTCTTGGCAAAAATAAAACTGGTCGAAGAGAACCCATAGAAACTTTCCAAATCCTGAAGTATCTTGGACTAGGGTTTAGATCACTCGAGGCTGACGATCGACGTACCCATGAACTTCCTAATGAGCGGATACATGCTTCTGAAAGTGTTGAGACTACTGAGGAATACCTAAATGAAACAGACTCTCACGAGTGGGAATTTGGTTCCGAACGATCCCTAAGTGACTGTTGTCTTGATGACTTGTTTGTCGAACCAGGGGAATTGACCTCTGAACAACGATTTTGGCAAACATTCAAAATTGAGCAGGCACCAAACAGTCAAAACCCCACTACCACGTCTCATGACATGCAACAGCCACCACCCGAACCCCCTCAGTCTAATCTATCCGAAGTATCAGATGACATTGATAACCAGGGCTCTCAAACCTTCACCCCTTATTATGATAACGAATATGACACTAGTGAAGGAGAATACTGGATAGAGTCCGATGTCGAGTTAGACGATGATAACCTCATCTACAACATCAACGCATCCATTTGTATGCTATCGGCATCCTCACCCGAATTCACTAGCCTTGACGATGGCATTTCATTAGTCTACCCTGAACTAGTCGATTGGGACCAACAAGGACCGCCAGTTCTGGACACATTCCAAAATGATGAAGCCATTGCTGAATTCATGGGATTACGTGAAGGCATACCAAGTGGCGATCACAAATCAGGATTTGCTATTGATCTAGACTGCACGGCATACTTCGGTGAGATGGTTCAGTCCTCTAGTCGCAAAAGTAAAAATAAAGTAAAAAATGAAACGTCTCTAGGTGAAAACCGAAAGGCACCTCTTGACGGTAAAATAGTAAAAACAAAGGACGTATCTGCGGGTGAAAACCTCTCGGAGGCGCCCAAAGATGGAGGACTGGACTTTCTCCCCGTGCAACAGGAGAGATCGGCCATGCTTGTTGAGGACACCATAGAGGATAACATTTCGACTCCAGAAGACCCCAAGATGGTCCTATTTGCGGCATCATTGACTGATGAAGAGAAACCAGAATTTCATAAATTCTTTGCAGAACGGAAAATAAACTTTGCATGGTCCTACACCGGCATGCCAGGATTGGACCCCAAACTGGTTCTACATCATCTGCCACTAGTACCCAATGCTAAACCAGTCAAGCAGAAGTTGCGCAAAATGCACCCACAAGTTGCTCTATTGGTTAAGGCCGAGTTAAAGAAATTACTGGATGCCAGATTCATAAGGTCTATAGATTATGCTGAATGGATTTCCAACCTAGTACCGATGACAAAGCCAAATGGACTAATTCGGGTATGTACAGATTTCTGAGACCTAAACAAAGCATGTCCAAAGGATGACTTTCCTTTGCCCAACATTGACATCATGAGTCGATTTAAGCTGCAGGACACGAGATGCTATCCCTTATGGATGGTTTCTCTGGTTATAATCAAATCCGCATTGCTCCTGAGGACCAACACAAAACAGCATTTACTTGCCCATGGGGTACATACTGTTGGAACGTCATGCCTTTCGGTCTCAAAAATGCAGGTGCCACATACCAAAGGGCTATGACTACGATCTTCCATGATATGATGCACAATATAATGGAAGACTATGTAGATGACTTATTGGCCAAATCAACAACAAGGAAAGATCATTTGAAGGTACTTGACAAAATTTTCAAGAGACTAGAAGAGTACAAGGTTCGATTGAACCCTAAGAAATGTGTTTTTGGGGTCACGTCAGGTAAGCTATTGGGGTACATAGTTTCCCGAAGAGGCATAGAGGTCGATCCGGCCAAGGTTAAAGCAATCATAGACATGCCTCCACCCAGAGGGATCAGTGAACTCAGAACCCTACAAGGCAGAGTGCAATCTATTCGCCGCTTCATAGCTCAATTGGCAGATAAGTGCCACCCATTCCAGTATTTGTTACGCAAAGGTGTCCCCTTTGTATGGACAGATAAATGTCAACAGGCCTTCCAGCAAATTAAAGATTACCTGCTATCACCGCCAGTCCTCATGTCGCCTATTCATGGAAAGCCATTAATTCTATACATCTCAACCACTAGTTCAGCACTGGGGGCATTACTGGCTCAAAATGATCATGAAGGGAAAGAAAGAGCAGTCTACTACATCAGCCGCACACTGATCGGTTACGAGCTGAATTACACATACATTGAACGTGCATGCCTCGCAGTTGTCTTTGCAGCCCAAAAACTAAGGCATTACATGCTCAATCATCAGACACAACTAGTTGCCAAAATTGACCCATTGAAATACCTATTAAGTCGAGCAGCGTTAACAGGCCGATTGGCAAAATGGGTCATGATCCTAAGTGAGTATGACATACAGTATGTTGAACGCAAGGCGATAAAAGGGCAAGTAATAGCAGATCAACTGGCAGATGCGCCAATGCAAGCCTCTCATCCATTGGTAACTGACTTTCCTGACGAATCCATTTTTCACACGGAACCAGCAACACCATGGAAACTGTATTTTGATGGGTCCCACACTGGTCATGGCTCAGGGGCTGGAATCTGTTTCATCACACCACAAGGGGATTCAATTCCTAAGTCATTTCGAATTGCTTTCCCTTGCACAAACAACATTGCCGAATACGAAGCACTAGTTACAGGTCTCAAGCTGGCAATCAAATGGAAAATTCAGACATTGCTTGTATTCGGGGATTCCCAGCTGGTAATCAAACAAGTGAATGGTGACTATGAAACAAAGGATGAGAAGTTGCTTCCTTACAAGAGGATGGTGGACAGTTTCCTAACATACTTCCAATCAGTGTCTTTTGAACAAATCCCCAGGGTACAGAATAAGGCAGCAGACGCAATGGCTACTATTAGTTCTCTCTTGGACATCCCTAAAAATGTGTCGCAATTTGAGTTCCTAGTAGAACAGCTGTTGATACCAGCATATGATATCCCAGAGTCAGAAATGGTTTGTGAACTTGTTGGTCCCCACTCTCCTTGGTATCAGGACATTTATGACTATCTAAAGACTCACACCCTTCCATCGAACCTATCCAATAACCAAAGGAAGTCCTTCATTAGAAAATCTGCAAGGTATGCCATTATCAGTGACACCCTATACCGCCGTAGTTTCGACAGTACCCTCCTTAGATGTCTTGACACCGATGAAGCATGTACGACCTTACGAGAAGTACACGACGGTATATGCGGATCTCATTCGAGTGGTCCTACTCTGGCTAAGAAACTAACGAGACTTGGATATTATTGGCCGACAATGGAAACAGATGCAATAGAATATGTCAGAACCTGTCGCAAGTGTCAGATCCATAGTGATTTGGTCCATGCCCCAGCACAAGAACTTCGGCCAATCACTTCTCCGTGGCCCTTCACTCAATGGGGACTCGACCTCGTGGGTAAGATCCATCCAACCTCCTCCAACGGCCATAAATTCATTATCACCGCCACTGAGTATTTCACAAAGTGGATCGAAGCCATTCCATTGACATACATTACAGGCAAACAAATATCAAAGTTTATCCTCAATTACATCATTTGCCGGTATGGCCTCCCACAGTCCATCATCACTGACAACGGACGTCCGTTCAAAAACCACGACGTACGTGAGTTATGTGAGCGATTCCATATCCAACACCACTTTTCATCCCCATACTACCCCCAAGGAAACGGCCAAGCTGAGGCGTCGAATAAAACCATTATCAAGATCCTTAAAAAGACTGTCAATGACGCTGGCCGTGATTGGCACATACAACTTAACCCTGCTCTGTGGGCTTACCGAACTAGCATTCGTACGCCTACAGGAGCTACCCCATTCGCCCTGGTTTTTGGCGCGGAAGCCATCTTACCCATTGAGGTCGAAATTCCTTCACTACGGGTCTCTTTGAAGGGTCTAGCTAATGAAGAGGAATACCGACAATCACGCTTGCACGAGCTGGAAATGCTGGACGAAAGAAGACAAAACTCATTGAATCACCTCCAGGCATATCAAAATCGCCTTTGTCGCAGCTACAATAAAAAGGTCATGGTCAGAAAGTTCGACATTGGCGACCTGGTTCTCATGCAGAACCCTAAGAACCAAGCAGACAAAGAAAAGCTAGGTAGTTTAGACCATTGTGGATCCCACTCATCATCGCATATCTTGTTTTGGCTCTGGAGCATATCAGCTGGCGACTCGAGGATGGGGAGACAATTGGTGAACCCATCAGCGGTTTACCTCTAAGAATTTCTCATATCCAGGAGGACAAGAAATTTGGAGGGCCTAAAATACAAAAAAACTTGAAAAATGGAAAAAAATCGTCACCTTGATGAAAACCTGGCAAACAGGCGTCTTGGTGACACCAAAAAAATCAAAAAATCACAAAAACAGTAAAAAGAAAAATAATTCGTCCAATTGTGAAAACCTGGCAAACAGGCGCTTTGGACAAGTACCATGGTGAAAACTTGGCAAATAGGTGCCATGCGTAATCAATCATTGCTCTGCCATCTATTGTCGCTTGGTCTAAACTTGGCTTAGGATGAAAGCTATCTTCGCCATTATTCCGCAAGTCACCATCACATCCTACTCTACCTGTCCTAGTGGATGAACGATTGACATCAAGTCCTGACGACTATTTGTCCAGTAACTCAACAGCATCCTATCCGTATCCCTTGCAAATGGCTAAGTCTTAAACCTAACTGGGGGCAAAATGTTTATCATGCGACTGCAGTGGATGACACGTGAGATCAAAAACATCACAAAATGTCCTGAAAAAAGACAAAAACATCACAAAATGTCCTGAAAAAAGACAAAAACATCATAAAATGTCCTGAAAAAAGACAAAAACATCATAAAATGTCCTGAAAAAAGACAAAAACATCACAAAATGTCCTGAAAAAAGACAAAAAAATCATAAAACGTCTTGAAGAAAACCAAACAAAACAGTCGACCACGCAAGGCACACAAGTGCACTGTCATCTCTAGTCCAAGTCAATCAAGTCAATAAGTCCATGTCATTGTCCGAACTACGTTGTCTCTGCGCATTTGCTACGTAGGAAAGACTCATACTTGAGTCCCCGAGACATTAGGTCAGTCCTATTAGGTTTGTCAAAATAAATCATGGCGTAATCTTTGCTCATCAAGACAATGTCATTTGGTCGTGTCGAACTACGAGGTCTCTGAGTGTATGACGTAGGCAAGACCATCTATCGATGAGCCCCCGAGGCCGCACTAGGTCAGTCCATTAGGGTTCATGACACTAAAATGGCACACACGTCAAAAATCTTCAATCAATCTTCAGATAAGAAAACTCCTGAAACAAAGTAAAGCAATCTTTTATTCAACATGACACTCGCATCAGGACAATATCGGCATCTAATCAAACACAAGTCAACCTCAGTCAAACATAAGTCAAAGCAAACCAAATCATTATAACCGGTCAAACTGTCAAATTTTGGTTCGTCTTCAGATGAGTCCTTCTGAAAGATAACCTCTGTCATTTACGCCTTAGGATGTGTCCTTCCTAGGCGTCATCATCGTCATTCGGCCCTTCGAGCGATCCTCTTGACATCTAAGGATCACTCTTCCTGACGTTAGCATTCTTCAGATGAGTCCTTCTGAAGAACCAACTCTGTCCTTTATGCTTTAGGATGTGTCCTTCCTAAGCATCGTCATTATTTTGAGGGATCCCTTACGACCATTAGGGATCAAATCCTCCCGACATTCGGCATCATTCAGGATGTGTCCTTCCTGAATTCACCAAGTCTCGACATTTTCAAGGTCATCAAAACTTTAACCAATCAGACATCTTGACATCGTCAAACATGACACCTTGGCATCAGAACAAGGGCTACCCAGATGCACTTGACAAACACTTGGCAACTGTCTTTTCATCTCTTATCATGTTATTAGTTTTTCAGCGAGATCCCACTAAGCAGGATTTAGAGAAGCAGCGATGTAGCATGACAATTGACACGCATGACTACTGGCTTCTCAGCGAGATCCTGATCTTGGGATTTAGAAAAGCAACGACATATCATGATAGAGACTTTATTTTTGTAATTTGGCAATCATGTCACTAGTTTCTCAAGGATGTCCTGGAAACAGGATTTAGAGAAGCAACGACGTTTCCTGATCTGTCATTGTCTTTTTCTGCCTGTGGTTGATTATGACAACAAGACTGGGGCAAGCACGCTCCTAGTATGAGTCATACTCATCCTTGTCTGTGACTATTTTGTCTTGGGTAATGGTGCGACCTTGCACGCCTAGATCTACGTCATATCTTGGTGTTTGTTGACCATTACGACAGTTTGCCCAATGATGATTAAAGAGCAACGGATATTAAAAGTCCTAGGGTAAGGTTTTGAAGGATTTGTATCTTCTCATAGGTCTCATATCTTCTCCTCTTTGGTCTGGTCATCTTCTCTCGTCAGTCCCACCATCTTCTCTCGTCCATCCTGCGATGATATCCTGTGTCATTAAAAAAAAAACGTAAGTGCATACATGATATATCCATTGCATTAGGTCCATACATACATATGCATGGCATTAAATAGTATCATACATGGCATTACATCATATACATAATCACAAACATGGCATTAACATAATCATCATCATTGCATCTTTTACATAAAGGTATCATGCACATCATTAACATAAGCATATGAATAGTGCATCATCATGGCATCAACAAACAAATCACCACATAGACATCATAGTACATAAATGGCATCATAAATTAAGCATCATACACACATAATGCATAGAACATCACATAACACATATAGGTCGCATCAAAACTGCATCATCATATAAATCTCATCTCAAAAATATGCAATGTCACAGGATAGAGTCAATGGATATCCCAAAAATGGAGCTCGCAGGCTCAACAATAAACATAATGTGTCCAAATACAAATATGCCCCTAGGGTAGGCTCTCATCATCCCCTCGGGGTGAAGAATGTGGTGGTGGCCAAGGCCCTGTCACTGGCTCTGAAACAATGGAAGGTCCTGTAGTGCCCTGTGGCTGTGAGGATGAGGGAACTGCGAATGAGGGCATCATCTCAACAGTAGTAAACACCTGTGAGGTCACTGCTGCTGGACTCTGAAAAGCGGTAGGATCATCCTTGTGAGTGTAGCTGACCATCTTACGACCTCGGTGACAATAGAACCAGCTGTGTCGAATGATATTTCGAGTATGCATACTTGGGGAGTGATGTGATCATGGCTTTGATGTATTGTCACAGTAATTGACCCTCAGGTACTTCTTTGGTACCACTTGCCACTACCGAGCCGATGTCCTTGCACATCCTCATGTGATCGAGATAGGGTGGATCTGGCACACTCACGGTAGCCTTGCACTCATAAAGATCTGTCTTGACCTAGCCTGCGTGCTCTGCAGCCCAGCTCACTGCGGGCCATGTCACAGCAGGTCACGAACATAGGGCCGCAAACTCTGTGCACCATTGCGCTGAATCCTGCTGGTGGATCACCGCTTGATCCCGCTCCACACGGGCTACCTCTAGTGCTGACTGTAAGGATCTCACCTGTGCCTGGCTGGCATCTAACCTCTGCTGCAGATCGGCCACTCACTGATCAACTGTCGCATCCGGTGGCAACTCTGAAGATGGCGTCTCCTCCTCACCCTCCACCATCTGCCATCTGAGGACTCTCTCTGCCTCACCTATGGCCTCATCCTCCTCGTCATCATCATCATCCTCCTCTCCTGCCACCGCCGTCTCCTCCTCTCCTGCCACCTCCGTCTCCTGTCTCTCCCCCTCCGCCTCCTCCTCTCCTGCCACATCCACCTCTGGGGCCCTGACATCCTCCTCCTGTCTCTCCCCCTCCGCCTCCTCCCGTCCCCCCACCTCTGGCTCCCCCTCCTGTCTCCCCTCGCCCTCTCTCCTGTCTGGGCTGCTCCTCCATCTCCCCCTCCTCACCAACCTTGGGGATAGCATCTAATGCTACCCTTGCCATGCGCTGTCGCACCCTGCGACCTAGGACCTGTCCGTCCCACCGTCGCCTCCTGCCACCTCGACCTCCGTCATCTCCACCTCGACCTCCGTCTCCACCTCGACCTCCGTCTCCACCACGACCCCCGTCTCCACCTCGACCTCCATCATCACCCCGACCTCCGTCTCCACCTCGTCCTCCATCATCACCCCTACCTCCGTCCCTCCCTCCATCACCACCCCTCCCTCCATCTCCATCCCTGCCCCTGCCTCTACCTCTACCTCTGCCCCCATCTCTGCCTCTGCCCACTCGTCTGGCTTGCGGCACTTGTGGAATCACTGACCGCCTGTCAACTAGTGCTGGCCCGTCAGGATCTGTCAATGGCACGGGTCGACGTGCCTGCCACCATAGATCATAGGCCGGTGTGGTACCTGGATCTGCTGCCCCACCTCTCCAACCCCAGGCCTGGGCTACTAACCCGTCAATCTGCTATGTCGCGAAGGCCACTGGGATGGCCGGCCCCCATGCATACTCTCTAGACGATCGTGCATACTCTGCCGTCCCCATGGGTACATCCTGCTGCTCCCCGAACTGTCTCAGTACACGCTGTGGCAGATACATCTCAATAATCAGCGACGTCTGTACTGTCCTGCCAATCAGGTATCGATACTGCCTGCAAAAACTGAGATGCTCGTCCTCATCATCCCATACCTCACAATCCCTGTAGGGTCTCCAGATGATGAAGGTCACCATGGTATCAATTCGATGCCGCCACCACCCTGTCTCACCCATACGGGTCTGCTGTAATGCGCCGGCATAGTAGTAGGAGTAAGGCATCCCCGCGGCCAGCTGTGGTCTATCGATAGGAGGGCGGAATATGGCAATACGCTCCCATGCCCAGATCATCATCAGTGTGGTCCCACAGGAGATACTCTCTCCTCTCCTATACACAACGTCATGCAGCTGATGATAAAGTGTCCCCAGCAAACAAGGACCCCATGCATAAACTGTCCTATCTCGTCGCATGCCGACCATGACATCCCCCCAGCCAATCGGAAATCCGTGTCCTCGTCGGTCTGGAACCAAGATGCCACCAATCAGAGTCGCCAAGAATGCATCAAAGCGACTGTAATGCTCCGCCAGGAAATCCCAATGGATCTCGTAACCCTCAATGCCGAGTCTGGCACCCTAATCCTGGTAGTACGCCCGGAAGGTCTGCTCGCCATGACGGGGATCGTACATGATCCGCTCCCCTCGAATCGGAATCCGGAGAATACGGTAGACGTCCTCCAAAGTAATCGTAGCCTCACCTGTCGGCAGGTGAAAGGAACAGGTCTCTGAATGCCATCTCTCGCACAACGCCGTCAGTAAACCCCTGTTCGCCCGAATGGCGGGCATGAATGCAACATGGAATAAGCCGAGTCTCATCAGTCGTCGCCACTCTCGCGGGCCTAGCTGATCGCCAAACCGAAAGGTCCTCGGTCTGCTCTCCCTCGTGTAAATAGGGGCAAGCTGCCTCTGCAAAAAGATGAACACGGCATCAGCACCTTTTTGGACAACTGTGACCGTCATAGACAATAACTTAGGGCATGAAGGCATTAAAATAAGTTAAAGAAAGAAAACAGGAAAATGCGTCGCAAAAACACAAATGCGTCGTTCAAAAACTAAAATGCGTTCCAACAAATCAAATGCGTCGCTATTTAGCACTTGCGTCTCTAATTTAGGCATTTGCATTGATACAATGCGAATGCGGCGCGAAAATTCACCTGCGTCATTCGAATAAACAGTTGCGTCGCATAAGAGCGATTGCAGCTTTCGGTGGGTCACATGCGATGCGGTTAAGCACTTGCGTCACACCAAAAATTGAATGCGGTGCATAACGCCGGTGTGTCTCGTTTGTTCTTTACACTTGCGTCGTGACGCATCAAATGCGGCGAACGCGAAGTCAATTGCGGCTTACGCGAACGCATATGCGTCGCGGCGCATTCGTTCACTATCCTAGAAAGCATAAAAAAACACGTAAATCGAAAAAATGACAAAGCAAGTTTAGTGTACATACCGCAGGTCCTGAGCCCTCTAGCCGCCTGAAGGTCCTCACGATCTCTCCGCGGTGCTCTGTCACTGGAATCACCATCGTCGCTGCTGCGCCTTTTGCTCTGAGCTCTCAAGATTTACAAGGTAAATAGTGAAAGTGAATTGACTTTTACCCCTTTGACCATCTATTTATAGGGTGAAAGTGACATTTTTCAACTGCAGTTAATACTGGAGGCTCATTTCCGCGCTTTTGACCTCTCCGTAAGTTGCTTTAAACATGTCAGAATTTGAAACCGACTGCGCCGCTGTTTTTCTGACCATCAAATTGATTTATCGGGACCTTTTGCAAATTTTTCTGGCGCCGACCCAAAATTTGAAAATTTTTGAGGGGGCAAGAATACTCCGTACCTTCACTGGGGCATATTTTTGACTTAATTTTCTTTGTCACAATACGACAAGCGACATTATGATAAAGAGGGGCAAAATGTAGACACCTAAAAATGACCTAGGCCTGCAAGCTTCATTTTTACCACTTTCGTCCTAGCATAATTAAGCTATTTAATTATGTCCTTGGTCCACATTCGACTATTGATTAAATAATTCATAATTATTTAATTAATTCATGTCATTTGTTCCTCCTTGATTATTAAATAAATAAATATTATTTATTTATTTAATACATCACTAATTATCTAAAGTCTTCCTTTGATTAAATAAATTTCATAATTTATTTAATTTCCCTTTAACATTTATGTCTTCTTGATTAATTAAATAAATTTTATTTATTTAATTACGTCACTAATTAAGTCCCCTTCTTTTAAAAAATTAAATAAATTCTTATTTATTTAATTCTGCCCATTTTCCACTATAATTAAATAATTTATTTAATTATTTAATTATTCATTAGCTTTTTCTCCCATTAAAATTAAATAAATTTGATTTATTTAATTTAGCCATTCTCTTGAATTTTGAATTAAAATCATTATTTAATTTCAAAATAATTCTTTTGTCACATTCCTCCATAATTAAATAATATCTTTATTATTTAATTACTTGCTAGTTATCTGGGGTAAATAAATCTTATTATTTAATTTCTCCAGCAACCTCTTTGTCCGTGCCAGCCTTATCTTCCAATTTAATTCTTGACTTTTGACTTCTCATTCAATTTCGACCGTTGATTGAATTATTTCATAATTCAATCTCCACCCTTCATTCTTACCTGTTGCCCTAATTTTGACCTAACCCTAATGCACATATTAGCATTCAATCTTAAACATTGATCTTAGGGTTCCTGTCATTTTTTCATCCTGGCCACACGTTCAAAAATGCAATTTTTATAAAAGGGAAATTTTGACCTCATTTGCAGGTCCCTCCGAATCTTTAGCTCATTTTGACTTCTTGCACTTTTAGTCTATGTCAACTTGCTGTCAATTTAGGGTTATAGTTTTTTACAGTCATTAGTCATTTTAGCTCATTGTAGGGTTATTGTTATTTTCTGCAAATCCTTCAACACTTGCATAGGGCTTAGTCTTTAGTCATAGTTGCTCACATAAATCTGAGGGCTTTGTTATTTATCTGCAAGCTAGGAGGTATAACAGAGATTAATCATGGAAGGTGGAGACATAGGGTAACTTCATCCCTATTGTCTTCACTCCACTTCCTTTGTGCTTTGTTATTTTCATAGGAATTTTAATTTTTATTGTACTTAATAATAAATTTAGGATTTTCCCTTGATTACACAAAGCACATTCTAAACACATACATAACTTTGACTTCCTTCTTTATTAATTTTCTCAAAACCACTTAGTAACCCATCATTTCAACACATTTGCAACATCATAAGGATAGCTCCATGTACTCAAAGTATCTCAATAGTGTCTCAACTATACATGCACAATCTACAACATATTGAACTGTGTTGACATCAATGACAACATTAATGACAACACAACCAAACTTGCTCATACTTGCAACAAAACCTGCTCTAGTGCATTTTCCAAAAAATTGGACTGATTCACCCAACCTGGTGTATGAGTCCTAGTCAACTTCAATAGAATAATTTTCAATGATCCATACCTCCTTTTTTCCTTCTTCAGTTTTCAAGGTGCACACTTTCAGTCTCATAGCTTTTTATTACAATTTATTCATCTTTTAGGTCATTTAGCACTTGTTTTTCATATCACATTATGTTTTCCAATTCATTATCTTTTCCAAGTTTACACTTGGTGGTGAACCTCTCATTAGACGTTAGTCAATCCCTAGAACCTTCCCTTTGTTAGCTTTCAATCTCCTTTGCATTGAAATCTTAAAGGTTTTTTCTTGATTGAAGGGTTGAAGAATTTCCCTTTCTACTTTAGGTCCAAAAACCTAGAAGCAGAAGAAAGCACCTACCATTTTTCCTCATTTTAGTAATAATGTCTCTTCTATAATGAAATTTACTTGGCTCATGGGGTCAAATAAGACTGCTATCATAATTTTTCCATTGAGGCGAGAGGGAATGTAGAGGGGAGAGGGTTTGTTGTTCAAGGGAATATCATGTGAGGTGAATGTCACATCTAGCGAGTTGGGAACCAACTGCATGGTAGGATTAACCATGACCATGTTAATGTACACCTTAGGTTGAGTGGTAGAATTAGATGGATCGATAATTAAGTTGGAAAAATGAGATGGAAATGGATCCATGTATATTTGTAACTCACTATTTGATTTCACCACCAATTTGTTTGCATTTTTTTAATTCCTGTCAAGACAAATGGTAATGTCCTCAATGTGTTCCTATATCTCATGATGTAGATGCATACAGTGTTCAGTATTATGTTTATTGACTCAATGGTATTGAAAAAATGAATTCACATCATACCAACTAGGGTAAGGCTCCTTAAGAGGTTTAGGGTTCTCCAAGGTTATGATCTTATCCTATTGGAAAAACAAGGATAGACAACTAAGAAGGGGGTGAATCAGTTGTCACAAAATAATAAAATTTTCAAAATTTACTTAACTTCATCTCAGATCTGATGAATAAGCAATTAACACATTAGAGAGATAGAGAGATAGAGAACACAAAGATTTTTTTGTGGAAACCCTGTTAGGGGAAAATCCATGGTGAATGTTAGTCCACAATATTATACCCTATTAAAAGTATAATGAAAACAATAAAGGGGAATGCACATGCATTCAAGCACACTTCCTAGAGCTCACTACTCAATTACAAAAGGGGCTCACCACCCAACAATACAAAATAGGATTAAAATATGGAGGGTACAAACTAAGAAAATAGCTTCTTCACAAGCCTGATTACAGTTCCAATTAAGCACAAAAAAATCCTTCACTTTTCATTCAAACTACTTCACACTTTGCTCGATCTTCTTCACACTCTACTCTACAATCAAATGATATTCACACATAAACACATAGGAGCACACCCAGTACATGAAGCACACTTTGCACCAATGAAAAAATTGCTCTTATATATCTGCTACATGAGATTTCATCAACAACTTAGTTAGCCAGGAAAATAAAACATATTTGCACTGTTGGACCAAATTTACAATTAATTTTTCAATGTGGATCTAAACACCGTCAGTCAAAACAATGATGCAACCCAAAAAAATATTCATGAGCACGCTAAACATTCAAATTTAACTTTTCAAGGATCCACAACATGTTACCACCATCATGTCGGCGAAGAACATGAAAAATTGAATGTGCGCAAGAAAAATATTTGACCACGAGCACACTAATCAATGTGGACGTACTACAAAGATAGAGCATGATCTAGGGACATCCAAAAAAATAAGAAACAATAGAGAAACATCTGCAGTAACTGAGATTACCAGAATCACACAAACTTCACTCAAGAACACTAATAGAGACCACATAAATACTGCTAGACCACAACATGATCAAATCTATATGCGAACCTCTGAAAATTTTGTTAGATGATCTAGATACTCTAAAAAATAAACCCTTTATTCCATAGCAATTGAACTTCAATGTACAAAACAAGATTCCTTCATGACCTACACATTTCCAGTGGGAACCTGGAACACTTTGTTTTACAATTTTCTCAATATCTTCAACATATATAGCCTCTAATACACCAAATGCTAATAGTGTTGACATCAATGACAACCAAATATCAGCAACACATCCACAAAATCCAACATATCCTTCAACAATCTCTGTAAGATGGAAGAATAAGATTTTTCTAACTTTTTGAACTTTTTGTTACATCTAAGGCCATTATCATTTGTAGCAACCATTACATTCACAATAGCCTTACCCTTTCCTAAGATCGATACAATGGATTTCCCTTCTTAATGGGAGCATGAGGAGGATCCTCCAAATTGGACTACTATTTGTTGATATTCTAGTAGTGCAGTACACAAGTGCGCAAAAGAAGGGTATTTCATAAGGGAAAACTTTTCCTAGAAAGGTCTCTACAAGTTCCCTATGAATACCTTCTACACATTAGAATTATGTAGCAAGTATGATATTTGTGAGAAAAGTGCTTGATATCATTCTCTAAAATCAGTTATCTTCTCATTATCCCCTTGCTTGCATCAGATGAGATCCAAAAAGGTCATCTTCAGTTCAATGTTGTCTTGGAATTTTTAGGCAAACAAATTCATAAGTTCATCAAATGAGAAAATAGAATTTTTAGGCAAGGAAGAGTACCATTCAAGTGTTGTATCCTTAAGAGATTGAGGGAATAATTTTTCCATCAATGCATCATAATGGAATAAACATGTGCACATGGAATTAAAGGTTGACACATGAATTTGTAGATCCCCTTTGCCACCATACTTCTTAAATTAGGGAATCTCCATTCCTTGTGGAAAGGGAGTACTTAATATTTCTATCGACAATGGACTATGTTAGAAGAAGGGTTGAAAGATAGGTTGGGTATAGGCTTGGGAGAGATTTGCTAGTTGGATTTACATCTTACCCATATTCTGAAGAAGAGCATTTAGAATAGGGTCATGGGATGACAAAGGTCCAATGGGACCTCCTCCAGAACTAACACCAAAGCCACCTTTAGAACCACCAATGTGGCCACCATCAGAGCCACTACTGGAGCCACCTCCACTGAAACCACCTCTGCCAGTGCCACCCCCATTGCTAAAGCCACCACCACTACCAAAGTCCCCACCACTCATACCACTAAAACCTCCACCACTAGAGGTGATAGGAGGGGTGAAACTAAAACCTAAGGGTATTTTGTTTTCTTTGAATGTTTTGGATCTCTCAAAGGAATAGGAGATGTTGATTGATAGGACTGTGCTAGCCATATACACAAAAGTGGTAGGAATCAACATTCCTAACGGTCTCTCATGATCTTCGAGAGTGGCCCCTTGTATAATGTTAGCATTGTTTGGAAGGACACACACTTTAGTTAGACTAGAGGGACTAGTGAGGAGTTCTATGTATGTTTGGTCTTTTCCCACCATATATTTTATTTCACTAATAACTTGAGCAACTCTAGCTAACTTTAGGTCCTTTTCCAAGTGATTCTTTAGGTCACCTAGCCCTTTGCTAAGGGTTGAGATATTTTCTAAAGGAAAGTGAATGGATTCTTACTCATCTATTGATGATGGTGTAGGAGATGCAAGAGAAGTGGGGACATGGTTGGTCTCATCAAACAATCCTACCTCACCCCTCAACAAGTACTCCTAGGTAGACAAACCAATGGAAGATTTGGCCAAAAGGCCTATAGAGAAACCAGTAGTGACCTTTGTCTTCTCTATCAGAGGGTGTCACACACTTCTCCTAACAACATACCCAAAAGTTGTGGACTAGATTGTGATGCTCATAAACCTTCACAACACTCAGGCTTACAATGATCACTAAGTGTAAAGGACAAGTCTCAACACAAACAAATGGATAGATGTTGTTCACATTAGGTTCGCCAAAAATGTAAGAGGAACCAACCACACCAAGACTCTAGGTCATGGAGAGCCAAGAGTGAAGGGCTGCCCTAACTTACCTCACTCTAAAAGGATAAGGATCAAGAATGAAGAGAAATATGTAGTACTTATGTCACTCTTCATACCTGAGTTCAGGTTTAGGCTAGGTGAGCTAGTTTTTGGAGTCGATATTGTGTCTTAGATAGCTCTCTATCTGACGACAACAACACAATTGTGGGACAATAGTGTGGTGTGATAGTGGCTCTTAAGTGTGGTGGAATTCATATTGTTGGCCTAGCTTGTTCATATATATGGGAAAAACAAAATAAGGAAATATAGAAAATAGATACTAAGATGGTAAAGCAAGTAAATAAGAACTAGGGTGATGAAGGAGATCTCACAAAAGCACAAATTCACCAGCTATCTCCACATGTACATCCACTTACACACAAGAAAGAGGGAAAATTGTTGGGGTTGTGTATGGTCCTGCCTCAATTAGAACCTCATTTTAGTGTCTCCACTTCCATGGAAAACCAAAAAGCAATGGACTAGAATATTCAATAAAGGAAAGAAAAAGGAAACAAGGAGATCTAAAAAAAATATTATGATACTCAACCAAAATCACAAAGGAGAGGAGTGAAGCATTACCACCTCCACCCAAAAGCTCACTATCCAATGGAAGTAGAAAGCAAGCTAAAAACTTGGAAAAGTCACCACTATCACTACCATGGTGAAGGGAGGTCTCACAAGGCTCCAAGCTCATAATGTTTGTAATGGCCTCACACTTGCGCTGTGGAGTTGATGGAGTGTTGTTGTTGTTGCAATGCTCAAAAGTGGAATGCTAGAATGTTGCTGTAGCATGAAAAAATGAAGAGGAATTTCTTAGAGAGTTCAAGAGAATGGTTAGAGAGTCAAATAAAGTGAGAGTGGATGAATTTGAAGGAACAATGAGGAAGAATCTACAATTTTTGGGTCAGTTGATCAAAGAGGGACATTACAATTTAGCTCCAATCAGGTGTGTAATGCCTCTGCCAAATCTAGATGCAAGAATCCATTAGGGATAGTAGTGCACTGGGAAAACATCTACATGCCATGCATTTTCCCCCAACCAATATTATCTCAGTAACATAAAGGGAAAATTCCAAGTGGACAGGAGGTAGTTGGGTGATGTGTAATTTTTCCTTCGGATTTGATTTTCTAAGGTGAGGGTATGTGAAAGGGGAATTTGTGTAAGGGGTAAAAATTCACTCCTATACAACAATAAAAAATGATGTAAAGGTTCAAGAAAGGGAATTCCAATGTACTATTGTGCAATGGTGACCAAGGCACTTATATGAGCATGACCTTCATACAAATACTTGCCATTGAATTTCCATCCATCCAAAGAGAAAATAAGAAATGTAAGGATTTTAGCAATATAAGTCCAAAGGGTTATGATATAATGGTAATGGAATCACCATAAGAGCACAATTGAGGAACAAATTCTTGTGAATATAATTAGGTGATCCATAACTCTATTGTTCATGTGGCGCAGTTGCGCTATAACAAATACAAGATGCATTCATGTGTGAACCAAGTTTAATTTGGCTATGTTGTGATAGAAATGGAGGCACTCATATGAGCACAATTCATGTACAAATTAATCACTATCATCACAATTAGGTGTCAATCATCATTGGGTGCATTTAGGTTGAATCAAGTTTAATAGGTTACAATGTAATGACATCATGATCAAAGAATGATTGTACCTCTTCCTACAATAAAGAGACTATAACTATGGTTGATATGTAGATTTGTTGTGTTATATCAATTATGTAGTGCATTCAAGCACAACCCATGTTTAATGGGCTATTCTAGAGAGTGATCAAGATTTTCTAAACCTTATGAATGTTACTTTAAAGTGTACAGCTTAAACTATAGAGCAAGTTTGTCACATAATTGAATGCAATCTTGGGTTACCACAAACTATAATAATGTGATCTGCTATAACCATTACGAGCAATATTAAAGCAAGACCCATGCCATATAGGATAAATTTCCTTGATCAGGTTTACATACCTTAATGATTAATTTACAAAAGCTTCCCACACACTCTAGGATACAATCCAAGATCATAGCACACCCTATCAAGACAACTAATTTTTTCACCCAAGATTTAAGGTTTTTTTTAAATACCAACAGAAGCATTGGTAAGAGCATGACTAGGGTACAAACCCTAGGCCTCCCTAGAAATGTAAAACATAACTCGACAACAAAAAGAATACCCAATACTATTTTTTTAAATTCCCATATAAAGAAAATGCCCAATGTCCTTTGTTTTAAATACCAAGATAGTTAATAAAAAAGGGTTCACTGAACATCAACTTTTTTAACACCAAGGAAAATTGATAAAACAATAAAAAATTAGAAAATTGTGTGTAATACTAGAAAAGGTTGAGACCTCATTTGTTTCACAAAAAAAAAAACATTGTCTTGATAGCAAAAAAATCTAGGACCATTTTTTTTAAATGCCCATTTCAAGTGAAAACCTAGCATCGAAATACCCAAACAACCAATAAAAAAAATATTGACCATCAATTTTTAAATATACCCAGATATCCAGTAACAAAATTGCCAACATCATAAATTTCAAATAGCCAAATATTACTTCACAAAAACACCCAACATCAATTTTTTCAAATACTCTTAAACTTTTTAAGAATGGTTTCCTTACCTCTAAGATGATCCACAACAAAAAGATCAAAATCCTTAAGATATACTTCTAGGTGGGGAGCTATCTAATAGAAGGATTTATTTGCCCACATTCTAGACTAGTACCTTGAAGCACTATTGTAGAAGATTCCTCCACTGGGAAATCCCTTCAATTACTGCTCAATATCTCCATATTCAAAACCCTTCAAACTCTATTTGTTTTTCCAGACTATTTCTTCTAATTAAGCAATAGTTAAAAACCATGAGAAAATGGTGGTTTTATATCATTTTATTTTTGTTAGGAATTTATAAATATATATAAATTTGTATGCATAGGTGTCAACTAAAGCATAAATTGATGGCTATGAATATTTTCTCTCTAAAAAAAAAAGCTTGATGCAAAATACTAGTCATTTATAGCTGTGATTTTATCTAATGATAAAATTAGTCATTTATAGTTGTGTTGCAAAAAATGAGTAGAATTTAGTCATATTTAGTTGTCATGACTAAAATGTTTAGTCACATAGTCATTTATTTTCCAAATTGTACTAGTGAAAGGGGCAACAAACTTCAGAAAGCTATTTCTCAGAAACTATGTCACTTAGAAACATTCCATCTAAGGTTACAAGGTCATGTAGGGCCTTGTACAATAACCTCTCTTAGATTTGATAGATCCAAGTTGTTTTCCTATGGTGAAGAGTTTTTGGTTGATAGAAAACAAAACAGTTGCATGTAGTGTAAAACTACAAAGTGGTATAACTTTCATTTTGTTCATCGTATGACCAAACCCACTATTCCAACAGATACAAATGGGTGGGTTTATGCTAGGAAAGTTCTTGTTTCACACCCAAACATGTCAAAATAGTTTGAGCTACATTGTACCAATGAAGTCCCTTAAGAAACCAAAGTGCAAAGGGGTAGAAAATTTTGATGAGCAATTACTTGAAAACTATGGCACTTTGAAACATTATGTCTAAGGCTATGAGATAAAGTAGGGCTCCTCTACAATAACCTCTATCAACTTTTGATAACTTCTATAATTTTTTTTTCCTATTTTCATATGACCAAATTAACTATTCCAACATGTCCGAATGGGTAGGTTCATGCTAGGGAAGGTCCTGTTTTGCACCCAAACATGCTGAAATAGTCCAAGCCTCATTGTATCAGTGAAGTCTCCTTAGAGACTAAAGTACAAAGGTGTAGCAAACTTTGACAAGAAATTACTCAAAAATAATCACACTTAGAAAAATTACATCCAAGGCTACTAGATCATATTGGGCCCCTCTACAATAACATCTCTCAATTTTTGATAATTTTGAGTCATTTTCAAGTGGTCAAGAGTTTTTAGTTGATGAAAAATGGGTTAGTTACATGTATTGTAAAGTTGCAAAGTGGTGTAACTTCCATTTTTTTGTGGTATGACAAAAATAATAGTTCCAACACATATGGATGGGTGGTTTTATGCTAGGAAAGGTCTTGTTTAGCACCCAAATATGTTAGAACAATATGAGCTACATTGTACCTGTGAAGTCTACTAAGAGACAAAAGTGCAAAGGGACAACAAACTGTTGGAAAAATAAGGACAGACAACTAAGAGGGGGGGGCTAAATCAGTTGCCACATAATCATAAAATTTTTAGACATTACTTAGGATTTTATGAATAAGAAATTAACTATAAACAATTAACACATCAGAGAGATAGAGAACACCAAGATTTTTTCACGTGGAAACCCTATTGGGGGAAAGACCATGGTGGATGTTAGTCCACAAGATTATACCCTGTTAAAAGTATAATGAAATCAATAAAGGGGAATGCACATGCATTCAAGCACACTACCTAGAGCTCACTACTCAATTACAGAAGGGGCTCACTGTCCAAAAATTCATAATAGGATTAAAATCTAGAGGGTATGAATTGAAAAATTAACTTCTGCACAAGCCTGATTATAGTTCCAATTAAGCACAAAAAACTCCTCTTTTCACTCTTCACACTTCACTCAATCTTCTTCACACTCTTCTTTGCAATTGAATGCTATTCACGCATACACACATAAGAGCACACCCAGCACACAAAGTATCTTTTCCACACACTACACTGATGAAACAATTGCACATATATGTATGCATCATGAGATTTCATCAACAACTTAGTCAGCCAAGAAAATAAAACATATTTGCAATGTTGGCCCAAATTTAGAAATAATTTTTTTAATACAAATCCACCAAGGTCAGCCACAACATACTAGAGACCCAAATTAACAAATCCAACACATAAATACTTCAATTAATTCCTCCTCGAAGATCCACAACTTGCTACCACCAACATGTCGGCCAAGAACAAGAAAAATTGAACATATGCAAGAAAAATTTCTAACGACGAGCACACCAATCAATGTGGACATACCACAAATATAGAGCATGATCTAGAAACATTCAAGAGCACCAAGAAATAATAGAGAAACATTCGCAACAACTAAGATTTCTAGATCACACAAACTTCACTTAGGAATATTGACAAAGACCACAGAAACACTGTCAGACCACAACATGATCAAATCTATACACAAACCTCTAAAAATTTTGGTAGATGATCTAGATACACTCAGTAGAAAACCCTTTAATCCACAATAGTTGAACTTCAATGTAAAGAACAAGACGCCTTCATGACCTGCACAGTTCCACTAAGAACCTGGAACACTTTCTCTTACAAATTTCTCAATATCCTCGACACATATAGCCTTTGATACACCAAATTCTAATAGTGTTGACATCAATGACAACCACATATCAGCAACACATCCATAGCATCCAACAATCTTTCCCTTTGGCATTGATGACAACACATGATGTGAAAAATACCATCAACCCAACACATTTGCTTTCCCTTTGGTTCTAACTCATCTCCTCAATTTCTCTTCAACCCTTAAAAGAATTTTTCACATTACACTTCTCCCCCTTTGACATCAATGGAAAAGGTAACCATACACGCTCTGAACAACATATCTACACATCTGACTACTCCCCTTGAGTAGCAGCCATGAAAACATCAATTCAGATCAAAATATATCAATGTAGCTCATGGATTGATGCAAGTAAATGCATCTCTTAGTTCTTATCAGGAGGGGTGATTACCCCTAGAATTCCTCTGACATACTCAAAAGTATCCTTCGACAACAATTTAGTAAAGGGGTATGTGCAGAATCATCATGGAAAAAATAGGCCCTTAAGTGGCAAAAAATTTAGAAAACTTAGAGTTAGGAAACTTGACGTAAAAATTTGAATAAGTTATCTATATTATTTCAAAATTATGTAAGAGTAGAATATGTAGAAAATTGAATTTAGTTTCTAAACTACTAGGTTTATTTTTTTTTAAATCTATTTGGTGAAAATTTGAAATTTCAATGCAATGGTACTTAAATTTTAGGGAAAAAATAAGAAGTAGGTGTTTATCTGACCACCCTAACCACAATAAAATGATAATATTTTCTTACAGTATTTTAGATATAAGTAGAGGACCCATGTTCTGATGTGATGCATACCTTTTTGTAATTTTTTTCTAGGTAAATAATTAATTATGATTTTTTTATTACAACTTTTAAAAAATATAAAAAACTCATATGTCTGACCACCTTAACTTGGTCAAAACTTCATGAGATTCATTTTTTTTAGTCCTATAGTATGCAAAGCATAGAATGTGATGCATGTTTCAGATTCAAAAAATTTGATACCGTTTGAAAGCTATAGATGTTTTACAATCAACCTATCAATCAATACTTTAGTCGTAATTCAAATAGAAAATGAATAATAATAATTTATTAAATTCAAAGTAAAGCATAATTTATATTGGTGGAAACCTGAGAATCTCCTTTAAAACCCTTCTTTGTTTCATCAAATTTTGGTAAGAAAATAGTCGCCAACCACATACCCATCATATCGCCACTTTTTGGCCCATCATGATCTTGCACATACCCAAAGATGTCTGCAATCTACTCTTTGGAAGGAACATACTCCAATCTGGATTATTTTGCATTCACTTTCTCCCTTAAGAAGTGAAACTTGATTGATATATGTTTAGTATTAGAGTGAAGTACCAAATTCTTTGAAATATTTATTGCACTTGAATTGTCATAGTATATGGAAATAGGTTCTTCATATACCACCCTGATATCTTTCAACATTTGTTTCATACATATTACTTAAGTACAATTGTTTGTAGTAGCAATATATTTTGCACCAGTAGTAGATAGAGAAATGAAATTCTGCTTCTTACTCAACCAGGATACCAGCTTCTTCCCTAGGAAGAAAGAACCACCACTAGTACTTTTCCTATAATCTACATCTCGAGCCCAATCCGCATCAGTATATGCGCTCAAAGTGAGATCATCATCCTTTGGATACCAAAGTCCAAAGTCAATTGTTCCTTTTAGATATCTAAAGATTCTCTTGACAATAGTCACATGTGATTCTTTTGGATCAACCTGAATTCTAGCAACCATACATACAACATTCATAATATCTGGTCTAGTCTACGTTAAATAAAGAAATCCATTGATCATTGACTTGTATCTAGTTTGATTTTCCCTAGGAGAATCATGATTTTATGTTAGCTTACAACTGGTCACCATGGGAGTACTAACAGGCTTTAAATCTTCCATCCCAAATTTCTTCAGTAGCTCTCTCAAATATTTGGACTAAGCTACGAAATTCCCTTGTCTAACTGGCTCACTTGTAATCCTAAAGAGAACTTCATCTCTCCAATCATACTCATCTCAAATTCATCCTTCATTTCATCAACAAACTTCATACATAGATTTTCATCTCCTCCAAAAATGATATCATCAACAAAGACTTCTATAATTAACTCTTTATCATGATTCAATTTGAAATATAAGTTGCTATCAACAATACCTTTAGTGAATCCAAGCTTCAATAAGTATTTTTCCAATCTAACATACTAGGCTCTAGGGGCTTTCTTAAGTCCATATAGAGCTTTCTTTAGGTGAAAAACCACATCTTCCTTGTCAGTTAGCTGAAATCCATCTAACTGTTCAATGTATACTTCTTCTTCTAGTTCTCCATTCAGAAATGTTGACTTCACATCCATCTGATAGAATTTATAGTCCTTGTATGCAACATAAGCAAGAAACAATCTAACAACTTTGATTCTGGCAACAAGGGGAATTTTTTTCTTAAAAATCAACATGTTCCATCTAAGAATACCTTTTACATACCAATCTTGCTTTATTCCGGTCCACTTCACCTTGTTCAGTCATCTTGTTCTGAAACACCCATTTAGTACAAATCACATTTTTGTCTTTAGGTCTGGGAGCTAGTATCCACATCTCATTCCTTTCAATTTGTGTCAAGTCATCCTTCATAGCTTCCATACATTATTCATCTTGGCATGCTTCAGTGATATTTTTAGGTTCAATATTGGAAATCAGGCAATACTCTTTTGCAATCTTCCTTCTAGTTTTCACTCATTGATTCTTAACTCTTATAATTTGATTTTTAGAATGATTTAGCTTTACATACCTTGGAGTTTTGGAATTTTCTTGAACTACTAATTCTTTTGATCTTCTTTCTGCACTTGCACTTGTTTGTGCTTCCCGACTTAGTTTACTAGAATGAATTGAGGTTGCTTTTCCAAAACATATGGAATAATCTAAAGTAGATTTGGTGTCTGAACATTTTTCCTTTTGTTTGTATTGTATTCATTTGAATCGTATCCACAATATCTAGATGATTGAGTAGAATCCTCATCAACTCTAACATTTTCACTTTCAACCATCTTTCTTAGTCTTCTGTTATAGCATCAGTGGGCCTTGATTTTAGTAGAGTATCCTAAAAAGATTCCTTCATTGCTTATTGCATAAAACTTTCCTATATCATCATCTCTCTTGATATAACATTTGCTTCCAAAGATCTTGAAATATTTAACAGTAGGCTTGTAACCAAACCATAGCTTGAAAGGGGTCTTACGAGAATTTCCATTAACATTTACCCAATTTAAAGTGTACACAACAGTGCTTACAAATTCACTCCAATAGGTCTAGGGCACATTTCCTTCTATCAACATCCAAAATTGTTCTATTCTTTCTTTTTGCAACTTCATTCTGTTAAGGGGTTCGGGGAGAAAATAACTATCTTTTGATTCCATGTTCTTCACAAAAAGAGTTGAACTCCCTAGAGGTGAACTCACCACCTCTGTCAGATCTCAGACACGTGATTTTCAGACCTTTCTTATTCTCTACCATATCCTTGAAACTTTTGAACTTTTCCAATGCTTCACAGTTTTCTCTTAAGAAGGAAACCCATATCATGCTCCAGTAAATCATTTGAATGAAACTGTTTGCTCTAGAAGGAGACTCTAGTATGTTTACCCATTTAACATTGCTTACAAATTTTGTTAGCAAGCTTCACTAACTTAGGTAGATCTCTTACTGCTTGAGTGGAACTTACTTTGACAATGTTATCAAAATTTACATGACACAGCCTCCTATGCCACAACCAACTTTCATCTACTTGAGCAATTAAACAACTCCCACTAGCAGTATTTAGGTGAAAAATATTACCTTTTGTTTGTTTTCCCGTAGCAATCATATTGTCTGAACTTTCATGTATCTTGCATATTCCATCTTTGAATTGTAGATCATATGATTTTCCCACCATCTATCCAACACTCAAAAGATTGTGCTTCAATCCTTCAACATAAAGAACATCATTGGTGTTATCCTTACCACTAAGACAAATAGAACCTCTGCCACAAATCACACCAGTATTGTTGTCTCCAAATCTTACAACACCACTATCATACTTCTCTAGACTTACAAATTTGTTTTTATCACCAGTCATATGATGTGAGCATCCACTATCAATAACCCACTCATCCTTTTCTTCAACTCAGGCTACAACTTTCTCATCTTTAGTAGATTCAGTAGCCATAGGACTATTTTCAACATTATCAATGAAAACCCATTCATCTTTGTTTCCACTGTCTTTATCAGACTCATCATTAGTTACTCCTTCAGAAAAGTAACATTTCTTTTGGAATCTAGACTTGTTAGGCTTAGTTCTAGGAACTCTTTTAGGACATCTTGATAAAAAATGACCTATTTTACTACAAGAAAAACATTTAATAGGTAACACTCCTTCATACTTACCTTTCGCCTGCCTTCTTTCTTTACAATAAATGCTTCCAATTCTTCCACTTCTATTTCTTTATCTTCAAACTACTTCAGTTATTCATCATACTTGGATATCTTTCTGGAACATTCTCCTGAACCGTATCTTTGCTTGTTACTTTCAGATATAGTGGCCTTGAATGCTGATTCGGTCTTTGGAACAAATTCACTTAATTCAAAACCAGCAAGCTTACCAACTAGCTTGTCTCTTGACATCTTTGTTACTGATATAAGCTCTTTAATAGCATGAGTCTTCACTTTTTAGGAGGGAGGAATTTATTTGAGTATCTTAGCTACAATTTCATCCTCATCTAGAGAACCATCAACACATGTAATACCCATCATTATTTCATTTACTCTTTGCATAAAGGAAGTGATATTTTCATCTTCACCCATCTTCAAATTCTCATACTTTCCTTTTAAAATCTATAACTTAGCCATCTTCACCTGTGCATCTCTTTCATACAAAGTTTCCAGCTTCGTCCAAATCTCATGAGCTATATGTAGTCCTACCACATTTTTCATCTCTAAATTTGTCAGAGCACTCACCAAAGATTCAATAGCCCTGATATTATTTTCATCATATTTGATCTCATCAGCAGTGGAGGGACCATTCTAAGGAATAACGTATGGATCTTTTGTAATCTTCCAGTAGGCTTCACCAATATATCTTAGGTGGCATTTCATCCTGACTTTCCACAGTGAGTAGTTAGTTCCATCAAATCTTGGACTATCCTTCTTGAATGTTTCCATCTCGGATCACCTCAAGCTTTTAGACTTCTTCAGAGGAACTTTCTCTAATACCAATTGTTGGAAAAACTAGGATAGACAACTGAGAGGGGGGGTGAATCAGTTGTCACAAAATGATAAACTTTTGAAACTTTACTTAGGATTTGATGATAAGTAATTAACCATAAAAAATTAACACATTAGAGAGACAAAGAACACCAAGATTTTTTTATGTGGAATCCCTTTTAGGGGAAAAACCACAATGGATGTTAGTCCACAAGATTATACCCTGTTAAAAGTATAATAAAATCAATAAAAGGGAATGCACATGCATTCAGGTACACTGCCTAGAGCTCACTGTTTAATTACAAAAGGGGCTCACTACCCAACAATGTAGAATAGGATTAAAATCTAGAGGGTATGAACTTAAAAATTAGCTTCTACACAAGCCTGCTTATAGTTCTAATTAAGCATAGAAAAATCCTTCTCTTTTCACTCTTCACACTTCACTCGATCTTCTTCACACTTTTCTATGCAATTGAATGATATTTGTACATACACACATAAGAGCACACACAACAGGCAAAGCACCTTTTCCACACACTACATCAATGAAAAAATCACACATATACATCCGCATCATGAGATTTTATCAACAACTTAGTCAGGCAGGAAAATAAAACATATTTGCAATGTCGGCCCAAATTTACAAATAAATTTTTTAATGTGAATCCAACAAGGTTGGCCACAAAATAGTGGAGACCCAAATTAACAAATCCAATACAAAAATTCTTCAATTACTTCCTCGTCAAATATCCAAAACTCGCTACCAACAACATGTTGACCAAGAACAAGAAAAATTTATGACCACGAGCACATCGATCAATGTGGATGTACCACAAAGATAGAGCACAATATAAAAACATCCAAGAGCACCAAGAAATAGCAGAGAAACATTTTTAGCAACTGAGATTTGTAGATCACACAAACTTTATTTAGGAATACAGATAGAGACCGCAGAAACACTGTCAGACCACAACATGATCAAATCTATATTTGGACCTCTGAAACTTCTAGTAGATGATCTAGATACACTCAGCAGGAAACCCTTTAATCCACAACAGCTGAACTTCAATGTACAGAATAAGATGCCTTCATGACCTACACGGTTCCACTGGGAACCTGGAACACTTTCTCTTACAATTTTCTCAATATCCTCAACATATACAACCTATGATACACCAATGCTAATAGTGTTGACATCAATGACAACCACATATCAGTAACACATCCACAACATCCAACACAAACTTCGATGAGTGATTACTCAAAAATTGTGGCACTTGGAAACATTCCATCTAATAATATGAGATCATTTATGGCATCACTACACTAACCTATTTCATTTTTTTATAGTTGAAAGTTGCTTGCTCAAGGTGAAGTGTTTTCAATTGATAAAAAAAGGGTCAGTTATATGTAGTGTAAAGTTGCAAAGTGGTGTAACTTTCATTCTATTCATTGTACAACTAAACCAAATCTTCCAACACATCTGAATGGATGAGGTTATGCTAGGAAAGGTCTTTTTTCACACCTAAGCATGTTGGAATGTTCTGAGCTACATTGTACTGATGAAGTCTCTCAGGAGATGAAAGTGCAAAGGGGAAGAAAACTTTGACAAGTGATTACTTGGAAACTGTGGCACTTAGAAATATTTTTCCTAAGGTTACAAGATCATGTAGGGGCTTTGTACAATAACCTCTCTAAGTTTTTCATATCTCCAACTTCCTTTCCCATGGTGAAGAGTTCTTACTTGATGCAAAATAAGTCAATTGCATGTAGTGTAAAGTTGCAAAGTGGTGTGACTTTTTTTCTTTTCATCATACGACCAAACTAACTATTCTAACATGTCTAGATAGGTGAGGTTATCCTAGGAAAGGTCCTATTTCACACCCAAACATTTTGAAATAGTCTAAGATGCATTGTACTAAAAGTATCTCTTAAGAGACCAAAGCAAAAAGGTCCAAAAAACATCAACAAGTGATTACTTGGAAACCATGACACATAGAAACATTATGTTTGAGGATAGAAAATCATGTAGGGACCCTCTATAATAACCTCTCTCAATTTTTGAAAACTCCAAGTTGTTTTCCTATGTTGAAGAGTTTTTAGTTGATAGAAAATGGGTTAGTTGCATGTAGTGTAAAGTTGTGAAGTGTTTTAACTTTTGTTCTATTCATCGTATGACCAAAAAAACTTTTCCAACACATCTAGATGGGTGGTTTTATGTTAGGAAAGGTTTTATTTTCCACCCAAACATGCTGGAATAGTTTGAGCTACATTCTACTAGTGAAGTTTCTTAAGAGACCAATGTGCAAAGGAGCAACAAACTTCGACAAGCAATTTCTTGAAAACCATGGAACTTAAAAAAATTACATCCAAGGCAAGGAGATCATGTAGCAACCCTCTATAATAACCTATCAAATTTTGATAGCTCCAATTTGTTTGCTCATGGTGAAGAGTTTTCAGTTGATAGAAAATAAGACAATTGCATGTAGTGTAAATTTGTAAAGTGGTATAACTTTTATTTTATTCATCATACAAAAAAACACACAATTCCAACACATTTGGATGGGAAGGTTTATGATAGGAAAGTTCTTGTTTCGTACCAAACATGCTAAAACAGTCTAAGCTACATTGTACCGATGAAGTCCCTTAAGAGACCAAAGTGCAGAGGGGCAGAAAAATTTGACAAGCGATTACTTTAAAATTGTGGAACTTAGACACATTATGTTTGAAGTTACAGGATCAAGTAAGGCCCCTCTATAATAACCTTTATTTAGTTTTGATAACCTCTATCGACTTTTGTTTTTTTTCATCATACGACCAAACTGACTATTCCAACATGTCTGGATGGGTGGGTTTATGCTAGGGAAGGTCCTATTATGCACCCAAACATATTGAAATAGTCCAAGCTACATTGTATCAGTGAAGTCTCTTAAGAGACTAAAGTACAAAGGTGAAACAAACTTTGATGAGTGATTACTCCAAAACTGTCACACTTAGAAAAATTCCATCTGAGGCTATGGGATCATGTAGGGACCCTCTACAATAACCTCTCTTAGATTTTGATATCTCCAAGTCATTTTCCCATGGTGAAGAGCTTTCAGTTGATGGAAAAAGGGTTTGTTGCATGTAGTGTAAAGTTGAAAAGTTGTGTAAATTTATTCTATTTGTTGTACAACTGAACCAACTATTCCAACACATCTAGATGGGTGGTTTCATGCTAGGAAAAGTAGTATTTTGCAACCAAACATGCTGGAATAGTCTCAGCTACATTGTACCAACAAAATTTCTTAAGAGACCAAGGTGCAAAGGGGTAGAAAACTTTGATGAGTGATTTCTCAGAAACCATCACACTTAGAAATATTTTTCTAAGGCTACGAGATCACGTAGGGTCCCTCTATAGGAACCTCTCTTGAGTGTTGATAGCTCCAAGTTTGTTGCCTATGGTGAATAGTTTTTAGCTGATGGAAAACAAGATAGCTATAAGTAGTGTAATTTGCAAAGTATTGGAATTGTGCCTCAATTTATTGGTGTGACTAATGATAGCAACTAGTGATCAGTTGGTCTTTATTGGAAAGATAGTACATTGTCAGCATGACCTCATATGGAGTCTTCAACATTTCACATAGATCCATTGACAAGACTCTGCATGGACAGTGAGACCCCTCTCTTTGTCTTCACAATGGTTTGAGCTTGTGGTGTTGGTGGCTTCCCTTTGTTATCACCATGTCACAAGTTTTGGAAAAATCCTAACCTCTGATTGGAGGTTCTTAAGTTTGGGTTTTTCCTGACTTGGCAACTTGTTGGTAAGAGATCGCTCTATCAACATGAGTTCGTTCATTTTCTCACTAACAGACCAAAATTCCTTGTAGTAGCCTCATCAGTGAGAGGTTGCACTATCACCAGAAATTGGGTTAGTGTCTCCTCAATATGTCAATGCTAAGCTATAAGACTCTTATCGGTGTGACTATGGGTGGTTGATGAGACATTGTGAAATATCTCATCGACATCCACAACAATTCTTAACAACTCTCATCAGTGAGACATTGGGTGTTTTTTAGGAATTTGGAAGATGTCTCTTCAACAAAGGATGCCATTTCGATGACCTGTAGTGGGGACCACACAGATGGTAAAGTGGATGTTGACAAGACCTATGGAGATTAGTAGGATATATTGAAATATCTACTCGATGGGATGATAAACTAATAGGTTTGAAATGATACAATAGATATCTATGAGACCTTAGTGGATCGATAGATGCTGAGATATCTGATCGACAATTTGAATTTGTTCGACAATGTATTGTGATATGCATGCATCGGTGTGACTCAAGTAGATTGGCAAGAGATTGGAGTTTGTCTCTTCGACATGGACCAATATGGTAACTACTGTATGATGGTTGGTTTTTTGTTATGATTGGGAACTAAATTGGTATGTTTCTTGTATGGGTCTGGTGATGTAGGTTGATTGTGATTTTCTCTCATGGAAATAAAATGCTATAATGTGTAATGCATTGGAATAGCCAAGAGAATTGAGTTGTGGGTCTAAGATAGAGAACAAGATAGATCAAGTTTTTAATGTTGGCTATATTGAGTGTCTGAATTGACATCTGAAAGGAAGAAATTGTAACTCTATATGTGGACCTTTTGTTCACTATAATATGAAGAGTTTTTTCTTGGTGTGGTTGGTTTTTCTCTCGAAAGGGTTTTCCTACGTTAAATCTAGTGCCTATTCTATATTGTCTTTTTTTTTTCCTATTTGTTTCCTAGTAATGCACATCTTTGATGAACTGTAATTTGAAATTTAATCTTAAGTCTGTAATCTCTTCTTAGAATTAGCATTAGGAAAGTGTTTTCACCCCTTTACTTTCCTTACAACTAGTATCAAAGTCTAGCTAGTTGTGTTATCCTTGTGGGTTAGGTGAGTTTTTTGTGCCAATTCTAAAGTGGGAGTCTTGTAGAGGAGCTTGTTAATTTCGTATGCAAATTAAGATGGCAAGAACACTAGGGAAGATTGAAATTGAGAAATTCAATGGTTGAAATTTTGAGTTGTGGAAACTCAAAATGGAAGATCTACTAGTTGATAGAGATCTCTAGACTACTATGTTTGGAACAAAACCTTTAGTCATGAAGCAAGAAGATTGGGACCTCATAGACAAAAAATAAAAATGGTTGATAAGACTCTATTTAGCAGACTATGTTCTCTTGAATGTTCATGAAGAAAAACCTGAATCTTCTTTGTGGAAGAAGCTTGGTGACATTTATCAACGAAAGTCCTTGGTGAATAAGCTATTCTTAAGGAAGAATTTGTACTCTTTGAAGATGGAGGAAGGGGCATATATGGCTAATCATCTAAATACATTCAATATGCTCATTTCTTAGTTAACATATGTAGGTGTAAAGATAGATGATGAGGATCGCTATATGCTCTTTTTGTGTTCTTTTCCTAACTCTTGGGATCATTTAGTGATGGTGATTGGGAGCGTGACAACCACTTTCAAGATGGAAGATGTGGTTCCTTCATTGCTATTAGAAAATATGTGAAGGAAATATTCTGAGATGGTAGAGGAGGCCCTTGTTGTTCAAGGAAGATTGAAGGAGAAAGGAAAGAAGAAGGACAAGAAGTCAAGATCAAAATTTGAAGGGAGATCAAAGTCTCCTAGAAAGAAGTCCAAGCTGAAATGCTAGAATTGGGGGAAGCCTAGCCATGTCTATAAGGATTGCAAAGAGGAGAAAAAAAAGAATAAGAAAATAAAATCTTAGGATAATGATTCTTCTCAGAGTGATGTAGATGCCTTCATTGTAGCCTTGGCAACTCAGGCATCAGATGATGTCTGGCTAATTGAATCAAGAGCATATTTTCATATGAAATATTATAGAGATTGGCTTACAAAATATGAAAAGTATCTTGGTGGAAAGATGTATCTCACAAGTGACTCATCTCTAGAAATTGTTGGTTGTGGAAGAGTCATAGTTCAATTTTCTTATGGAAGGATCAAAAGGGTTGATGGCGTAATGCATATACCAAGTCTGGCTTGAAATTTACTGTCTATAAGCAAGTTGAATGATGTTGGTGTACAAGTTTCCTTTTTGAGTGGTAGCTACAAAATGGCAAGAGAATCGATGGTGCTAGCTAGAGGTGCTCAAATTGGTACTCTATACAAGCTAGACACATGCAGTTCAATGCAACAATGTCTCTAAAAATTCAAGCAAGGTTGCTTGAGTACAAAAGGAGATTGAAGTTTCTCTAGGGTAAAATTCTTTGGAGGTGAAACTTCTTATAGAAAATACCATGCTCTAGCATCAAAGGCTTGGCCACATTTGTGAGAAAGGATTGAAATATTTGAAAAAAATACTTGATTGAAGGGGTTGATGACTATAACCTTGAGTTCAATTTTTGCGAACATTGTATAAATGGAAAACAACATCATGTTTCATTTATTCTAGTCCTCATAAATATTTTGGTGTTCTAGATTATATTCACTCTAATGTTTTTGGTCCAATAAATGTTCCTTCATTATCAAAATCAAGATATTATGTTTCTTTTATTGATGATTATTGAAGAAGGGAATTTGTGTCGTTTTTAAAAATTAAATCATAAGTGTTTAGTTGGTTTAAATATTTTAAAAACTTGGTAGAAAATCATACTAGTAGAAAGATTAAATGCCTGAGGACAGATAACATGGGTGAGTTGTGTTTTGCAAATTTTTAAAGGTACTGCAAAGAACATGGAATAAAAAGGCATAAAATGACACACTTCACAGCAAAATAGAGTTGTTGAAAGGTTGAACAAGACGTTGATGGAAAATGAAAGAAGCATGTTGAGCAATGTTGTTCTAGAGCAAAAGTTTTGGGTTGAGGCTATGGCTACAACATGTTATTTATCAAATCATCCTCCCTCTTTGACACCTATTGATAAAACACCTATGGAAGCTTGGTTTGGTAAGAAGCCCTCTTTAAGACATTAGAGTCTTTGGCTACAAAGCATATGTTCATGTTCTAAATGAGAAAAGATCTAAGCTAGAGAATAAATCTGAAAAATGTATCTTCACAAATAACCCTAACACATGATTCAAAGATTGACTGAGTCAAAAAGTGGCAAAATACGGTGATAGGAAATTGTGTTTCCTCGGAGATGGTGCGTTGATAGGTGTGCTCGCTCCTTTTTCTTTTAATGCATTTAACATGAATGATACCTCTCCATCTTCCCTCTGCTACTCGGTAGAGTTCGTACCCCCTATTTCCCCTTTGACTATGCCTAGGGCATCAATGGAGTATGACATACCAAACATAATTAATCCCACTAAAACCAACAATTCATTGCTTGCAAGACCCAAATTGTTCTCTAAGGTGGTTGCTAACTTTGGTATTGCCATTGACGCGAGTGCAAGGTTTAACTTGTCGAGTGTTCATGGAGCCTATGAATCTGGTAAGAACAATGGGGTTGTTGCTTTACCTTTCTCTCTTTCTCCAAATCCAGAAATGCTTGTTGAAATTGTGAAGGAAAAAAATAGATTAAGGAATTCTGATATTTTTTTCTCTATTGTTGAAGTGGATAAATGCTCTCCTGGAAATTTTTTAGATGATTGGTTCCATAACTATTGGAACTTGAAAATTGGTTTCCATATTTCATTTTGCAGGAAAATTCAGAAAGGTTTATATGTGATTTTCTTTGCTAATCATGAATCCCAGACCAAAGTTCTTAAAAAACAATATTGGACTATGGGTTCTACCTCCTTTCGCGCCCTGACTTGGTCTCCTGAGGCCATTCATGAGGAGGTTCTTTCCCTCTTAGCCCCTTGGTGGATCTTGGTTAAACAAATCCCACCATTTCTATGGTGTTATCTTCCCCAATTGCTTGAACCACTTGGTAAAGTCATTCGAATGGATGACACTGTGAGATTGGTTCCTCATATGGATGCCAAGAAAATTATTTCATTGAATCCTAGTAAAGAGATTACAGTTGCTATTAATATTAACATCTCTGAGGATAATTACTCTTGTCCTATTGAAATTCTTGGGGGTCTGAACACTTGTTTCTTGTGTAGAAGAGAAGGGAATCTGAGGAAGGACTGCCCCATCCTTAAGAAAAAAACCTATGCTTGCTAAGCCCTCACCTCTCCAAAAATCCATTGATACTGCTAACCCTAATGTGGAATCCTCTATGAAAAAAACCCCTCATATAGCTGAGCCTTCTAACCCCCTCCCCGCTATGGCTCTCAACTCCATGTCCATCCCTGCTGCCCTTTCCCCTACACTAATCTCAGCTAATTCCTTGTCCTTTGAGAATGAGACTCATAATGATGGGTTCCAAATCGTGACATAAAAATACAATAAGCGTAGATGAAGGACCAATAAGTCGGTTAACACCTCCATTGTGGGCTCTGTATCCTTCAATACTTTGCTAGCCTCCAGCATAGACAACCCCATCCTGACCATCTCACAGGAAACTCAAATTAGTTCCCCCCCAACAAGTTTGATCAACAAGGACCCCTCTAACAATTGCATTGACTCGACCCCTCCCTAGAACTTCCCTCATAAGATCTTCAGAGAGCTTAGTGACGACTGTATGCTTGAGGTCATCCTTGCCTGTAAGCACTCTTCCAATTCAGCTAATCTCCACCCAAAGCAATCCATGGATGTAGATATCTTGTCCCCTTCTATTTTAGATAATGATGATGAATTCAAGGGAGATTTCCCCACATCTAAATGATGGGGGAGGCATTTGGGCTCAAAAAATAAGAACTACAGTAAAAAGCATGGGGATATCCGTTCTATAGCTATGGCCCCAATTGTGGGGTCCGCAGACCATTGTTCCCCCCCCACATGTTTCCTCATGAATTTCATCTCATGGAACATAAGGGGGCTTGAATCCCCTAACAGGAAGTTTGTTATTAAGTATTATTTAGATACCTGTAATTCCATGGAATTCTTGATGTTGCAAGAGATTAAAGCTATTTTATTCATACTTGAATCCAATCTTAACTTCCTTTGGAAAGATGCTATCAAATACTATACTAACCAGCCTAGGGGCAGGGGTGGAGTTGCACTACTAGTTAACTTGAGATGGGAGAATTATATCACTGGCAATGGGCTCTCCCCTTGTAACAGAGTAGTGTGGATTACTATTAATTACAATAACAATGTCTTTGGCATATGCTTTATTTATGCCTCGAATGATTTTAGGGAGAGAGCGAGCCTCTGGGACTAGCTGGCTGCTCTCCCTAATATCCCGTGGCTTGTGGGAGGGGATTTCAATATGGTTGAATCCCAGGAGGACAAAGTTGGTGGTCTTCCATTTGCTTGGAAAGACCTAGAAAAAAATCACTGGAATAGAATGAAAAATGCTAAACATTTCTTTAACCCCTTGGCTGGAAATAAAGACACAAATCTAGGCTTATGGCATACTTGGTGTAATTTCCAACAAGGTCCCTCTAGAATATATTCTAGACTTGACCATTTCTATGCTAATAAAAATTTATTCTCTATTTTTCCTGATAACCTGGGCAACTTTGTCCTCATCACCTCCACTTCCCTCTCCGATCACCATCCTATCTCCACTTGTATTAGAATTAATAATTCCCTTGTGCACAACAAAGGCTCCAATCCCAAGTTTATCCTGAATACTAGTCTTCTTAAAGATGAGGATGCTCTTGTTGCCATTCATATCATTAGACTCATTAACGTGAATAAATTTCCCACCACGTCTCACATGGATAGATGGAACATGAACATTCTCGCTTGGAAAAATCTGTTAAAGACGATTGGCCAAAAAAGGGACAAAGACTATAGGTTTACCCAAAAAAATCTCTCCTTTGACCTTCAGAAAGCTGAAAATAACATCCAAGCCAATCCCTTGAACTATGATCTCATCTCTCATGTGATTAATGCTATGGAAGTCCTTAGACAACACCAACAGGTTAAAACTAGAGGTGCCAAAATTAGATCTTGTGCTCACTGGCTATAGTTTGGTGATCGTGGCTCTAAATTTTTCTTTAACCTAATCAAGCATAAACAATCCAATGAAACTATAGAGAGAATTATAGTTGATAATCAAGAAATAACTAACCTTGACAACATCAAAGAGGCATTTGCTGAATTTTACCAAAATCTTTTTGCCTCTGAGGATTCGGAGGAGGCTACTTCCCTTAGAAATTAGTGCAAATATCTTATCCCTAATAGGATCTCCACTATAGATGCTGACCTGCTGTCTAAAGATATCTCCTTGGAGGAAATTGAAAAAGCCATTAACTCCCTTAATAATGACAAGGCCCCTGGGCCTGATGGCCTCCCTATGGAGTTTTACAAGGCTAATATTAGTTGGATATGAAAAGATCTTCAAGATATCTACTTAGAAGCCCTAGCTAGGGGATCCCTGGGTAGCTCCATGAATAGGGGTATTATTAAGTTGATTCCTAAGGATGGGGACAAAGCTCTCATTAAAAATTGGAGACCTATCACTCTCCTTAATGTTTCCTATAAAAAAATTTCCAAGATCCTGGCTCTGAGACTTGAAAATATACCTCCCAAATTTGTTTGTTCTACCCAAACTGGTTTCATTAAAGGAAGGTATATTCTTGAGAATCTGATCACCAGCTAGGAAGCCATGAATTGGGCCAATTACTCTCAGTAAAATTCTGCTATGTTTCTTCTGGATTTCGAAAAGGCCTATGATAGGGTGGAATGGAGCTTTATCTCCATGATGCTTGAGGCTTTTGGATTTCCTAGTGTTTTTTGCAATTGTGTTAATATGTTGCTCAATAATGCTTTTTCCCAGGTTGATGTTAATGGATCCCTTTCAGACTCCTTCCCCCTTGGTAGATCCATCAGGCAAGGTTGCCCCTTGGCCCCTTCCCTCTTTGTTATTGCCTCTGATGCCCTATATTACATTCTTAGAGATAACTCAATCTCCCCTACTATTAGGGGCATATCTCTCCCTAATAATGAAGAGCTTATAAACTGCCAATTTACAGATGATACTACTATTTTCTTTGAAGCCATTGCTGACAACTTTGAACCTCTACAAAACAAACTCAATTTTTTTTGCACTATTTTTGGCGCTCGTTTATCCCACTCCAAATCTATATGTCTTGGATGGGATGAGTAGGCCCCTGATTGGTTTAAAAAATATGATTTTCAATGGGGAGGTCAGCATAAAATTGTCAAATATCTGGGCATACCTTTTTCTATTGAACCCTCCCTTAAGGATATGTGGTCTTGGGTTAAAGATAAAATCACTAAGAAGTTGGATAAGTGGCAGAACAGATCTTTATCCTTGGCTGGTAGCGTTCAAGTCTTCCAAAAAATTATTTCTTCCTACAATATCTACTATTCCTCAGCTTGGATGTTCAGTAATTACCAAATCTTGGAAATACAAACAGCCGTCAGAAACTTTCTTTGGTCTGATGGTAAAGGAAATAGAAAGATGCATGTTGTTAAATGGGATTGGTGCCATACTGATAAGCTCCTTGGGGGCTTGGGCTTGAAGGATATTAAACTTCAAGGGATTTCCCTTACTGCCAAGTGGTTTTTTCACTCTATGGATGGTAATGATCCATGGAAGATCCTTGTTAGGAACAATATAGAAAGGGGATTCCCCAAAAATGAAAAATATTGGAAGAATCTACCTTTTAATGATCTGATTATTGGCAAATTTCCTATTGTTATACAAGGATTTGTTGTCTTTAGATCCATATGGAAAGCTTGGAATCATGTCAAGAAATATATTACTAACAAGGCCTTCCATGATGATAATCAACTATATGGTGAAAGGTCCATCTGGTGGAGCTTGCACTTATCTAGCAAACCCCTCACCCTCTCCCAAGGCTGCTCTACTAGATACTAGTCTAATATGGGCATTTCTCAATTGGCTGACCTCTTTGAGCATGATAGGATAATCAGTTGGGATGATCTTAGAAGCAATTTTGATATCCCGGCCTACTAGAAGAAAACTTATAATATGATTCTTAAAGCTACCAAGGACTTACCTACTACTTGTCATATGGACTCTCATAGATATTTAAACTATAAATGGTCAGATGGGACCATTATATCCAAAATCAAAGCTAAAAACATCTACAATGTGATTGGATATAATGATGCCATCATTGACCATGTCAATTCTATTTGGTACTCCACCCTTGACATCTGCTCTTGGGAGAATTATTTTGATATATTGTGGAAAGGCCCTATTGAGCCTAAGATAAAATGTTTTAAATGGTTGTTGGTTCTTGACAGACTCCTAATTAGAAAAGATAACTCTGCGGCTGATTATTGTAACTTGTGCGGACTACCTGAGTCTGGTAGACACATTCTCTTCGACTGTATTTTTGCTAAGTAAATTTTGCATATGTTTGGTATCACTTATCCTATGAATATTAATATTCTTGAAATTATTACTGGGCATATTGATGGGCTAAATAAAGATACTAATTTTTTTTGGAACATTCTCTCTTCTAATATTTTATGGCAGATTTGGAAATGTAGAAACGAGGAAAGGTATCAAAACAACCCCAGAGTTCTTACTAAGTATTTTTGAAAACTCACATGTTTTAAAATCTTCTTCCAGGTTCATACTAATATGCTGATTGATAAGGAAAAGCTCAAAAGGTTCTTGAAGACGGGATATGCCACTTTCTTCGTCTTTGGGATGAAGGATGGATATGAATGGAGGGAGAATATGGATAACCTACAGATGTTCAAGAATACTTGCAAGAAGCTTAACCAGGAGGTTAAGAAAAATGAAAACTCCAAAAATGACCAAATCCTTATGCTTGCACAAATATAGGAGAAAGAAAACATTGTGTGGATCAAGGGATCTATGGGGTGGACTGCCTGGGTAGACACCCATGATGATATCTTACACTAGTCTTTTGGTTTCCTTCTTGTATCTATGTATAGGACTATCTAATATGTAGATATCATGATACTCTTGATGTGAGGCTTGGCCTCTTATTTTTGTACATTTCAATGTAACTGGTTATGTTTTTGTGACCCCCTTATATATGATACAAAAAATGTATCTTCATTGGCTACAAAATTGGTGTGAAAGGATACAAGCTTTAGAATCCGGTGACTAAAATGGTTGTATACACCAAAAGTGTAGTTTTTCATGAGCTCAAATCTTCTTCAGTGGATATCTAGTCAAAGATGAAAGAAGAAAAAAATGAAAAGGAAGTTGAAATTCCTCAAACTCTAAATAAAGGGGAACTATGAAGTGTGCCTAAAACTAAGGAGAGTTCTAGCATCTCTGAGAGTTCTGATGAAGAACCACAACCTCAGCCTCAGCCTTTGAGGAGGTCTACATGTGAAAGGTGACAACTTGAAAGGTATGGTTTTTCCATGTTGGATGTAAATTGTGACTATGCTTTGATTACAAACACTGATGAGCCTAGATCTATGAAGGAGGCAATTGAAATGTCTAATTCAAATTCTTGGTTGGAAGCCATGAATGAGGAAATAGTGTCACTAAAAAAGAATGCAACCTAGGATTTGGTGCCCTACCTAAAGGTAGAAAGACTATTGGTTATAAGTGGGTATTTAAGAAGAAAATTAGTCTAAATGTCAGTGTTGAAAATTATAAAGCTAGGTTGGTTGCAAAAGGCTATTCCTAGGTAGAGGGAATTGATTATGGAAAAATATTTTCTTATGTAGCTAAGTTAATATCTATCATGTTTATTTTTTAACTTGCAGTAGCATATGACTTAGAGATTGAATAGATGGATGTGAAGACAACATTTCTTCATGGAGATATTGAAGAAGAAATTTATATGTCCTAGCGTGAGAACTTTGTGGAAAAATGTAAAGAAAATCTAGTTTGCAAGTTAAAGAAATCTCTAGATGGTTTAAAAAAATCACCTAGAATGTGGTACTAAAAGTTTGACATGTTTGTGCTACCATTGGGATTTGTAAGATCAAAATCTAATCAATGTGTGTACTTTAAAATTGAAAATGATCAAGAGCTTATTATTTCCCTGTATGTTGATGACATGTTGTTCATAGGAAATAGTAAGACTATGATTTCTAATCTAAAATCTTAGTTGTCTACAAAGGTTGAAATGAAAGATCTTGGTGCAACAAGGTATATTCTAGGGATTGAAATAAAATGGGATAGATGAAGTAGAAAGATTTGGATTAGCTAGATTAAGTATATTAATACTATCCTAGATATATCTAGTATGACTGATTACAAGCAGCTAGTTGTTCTGGTGTTGTAGGGAATGAAGCTAGTTGTTGAAGATTGTCCAAAAGATCCTACTAAGATGGAGAACATGACTAGAGTCCCTTATGCAAGTGTAGTTGGTAGCTTAATGTATGCAATGGTCTATATAAGGCCATAAATTTCCCAAGCAGTGGGAGTACTTAGCCAATTTATGGAAAATCTGGGAAGAATGCATTGGGATGTTGTGAAAAGAGTCTTTAGATATCTAAAAGGTACCTCTCAATATGCTTTGTGCTATCATAGTAACTCAAGTGGTTCAAAAAGATCCATGAATAATTTAAGGTTATGTGGATTCTAATTGGGCATGGGAAATTGATAGCCAAAGATCCACCAGTGGATACATCTTCACGTTGAATGGTGGTACAATTAGTTGGATAAGCAAGAGACAAGTTGTAGTCCCTTTATCTACTATGGAAGCAGAATATATGGAAGCAACACATGTCTGTAAAGAAGCTATTTGGATTAGATGTTTTTGTTTTGATATTGGGTTCAATGCAAGACAAATTATCATTTGTTGTGATAGTTAGAGTGCCATTTTTTTGGAAAAAAATACAACTTTCCATGCCAGGATGAAACATATTGATGTGTAGTATCATTTTGTACTAGATATGGTAGAGGATGGAAAGGTCTATCTTGAGAAGGTGGATACTCTAGAAAATTTTGCAAATGCATTAATGAAACTAATGAATATAGACAAGTTCAGGTGGTGTTCCAGTTCGATGGGCCTTGGGGTCCATGATAATAAGTAATCTTAGTTTTGAGAAACCAGTAAGCCTTCCTCAATTGGGATCATATTGGAATTGTGCCTCAACTTACTGGTGTGACTAATGGTAGCAAATAATAATAAGTTGGTCTTTATTGAAAAGGCAGTCCATTGTTAGCATGACCTCATATGGAGTCTTCAACATTTCACCTAGCTCCATTAGCTAGACTCTGCATGGTTGACGAGACCTCTCTCTTTGTCTTCACGATGGTCCAAGATTGTGGTGTTGGTGTCGTCCCTTTGTTATTACCATGTTGCAGGTTTTGGAAAATTCATAACCTTCGATTGGAGGTTCTGAAGTTCAAGTTTTTCCTGACTTGGTAGCTTGTCGGTAAGAAATCCCTCTATTAGCATGAGTTTGTTCATTGTCTCACTGACAAACTAAAATTCCTTGTGGTGGCATTGTTGGCGAGAGGTCACACTATCACCAGGACTTTAGAAGAGGTCACACTATTAGCTCTTGTTGGTGAGACATTGTGTGTTCACTGTGACTTTGGAAGATGTCTCTTTCACAAAGGATGTTAAGTCGATGACCTATAGTGGGGACGACATGGATGGTAAAGTAGATGTCGATGAGACCTATGGAGATCAGTAGGAGATATTGAAATGTCTCCTATATGGGATGATAAACGATAGTTTTGAAATGATATAGTTGATATTAATGAGACCTTAGGGGACTCGTAGGAGATATTGAGATCTCTCATCGACAAGTTGAATTTTCTTGATAATGTATGTGACATGCATGCATTGGTGTGACTCAAGTAGATCAGAAATAGATTAGATTTTGTAGGTTGATTGTATAACGGCTGGTATGTTGTTATGGTTGGGAATTGAATTGGTATGTTTCTCATATGGGTCTAGTGATGTAGGTTGATTGTGATTCTCTCATGGAAAGAAAATTATATAATGTGTAATGCATTGGAATAGAAAAGAGAGTTTAGTTGTGGGTCTAAGATAGAGAATGAGATAGATCAAGTTTTTAATGCTACCTATATCGAGTGTCTAAATTGACATGTAAAAGGAAGAAATTGTAACTCTGTATGTGGACATTTTGTTCATTGTAATACAAAGAGGTTTTTCTTGGTGTGGTTAGATCCTCTACAATAACCTCTCTATAGGATCATGTTGGGCCCCTCTACAATAACCTCTCTTAGTTTTTGATAGCTCCAAGTCATTTTCCCATGGTGAAGAGTTTTCAACTGATGGAAAATAGGTTAGTTGTATGTAGTGTAAAGTTGTAAAGTGGTGTGACTTTCATTCTGTTCATGGTATGACCAAATGAACTATTCCAACAAATATGGATGGCTAGGTTTATGCTAGGAAAGGTTATGTTTCACACCCATATATGCTAGAACAATCTGAGCTACATTGTACCAACAAAGTCTCTTAATAGACCAAACTACAAAGGGGAAGCAAACTTCAACAAGTGATTACTCAAAAACTATCGCACTTAGAAATACTCTCTAAGGATATGGAATCATTTAGGGACCCTCTATAATAACCTTTCTATCTCTTTCATATCTCCAAATCATTTTCCCATGGTGAAGTCTTAGCTACATTGTATCGGTGAAGTCTCTTAACAAACCAAAGTGCAAAGGGGCAATAAACTTTGATGATCAATTACTCAGAAACTGTGGCACTTAGAAACATTCCATCTAAGGCTAAAAGATCATGTAGGGCTATTCTACATAACATCTCTCAATTTTCAATAGAGCCAAGTCATTTTCTCGTGGTGAGCAATTTTTAGTTGATGAAAAATGTATTAGTTGGATGTAGTGTAAAGTTACAAAGTTATTTAACTTTCATTATATTCATCTTATGACTGAATCAACTATTCCAACATGTCCTAATGGGTGGTTTTATGGTAGGAAAGGTTTTTTTTTGCACCCACACATGTTGGAATTATCTGAGCTACATTGTATCGGTGAAGTCTCTTTAGAGACCAAAGTGCAAAGAGGCATAAAATTTTGACAAGTGATTAATCAAAAACCCTATTACTTAGAATTATTTTTTATGAGGCTAAATGATAAAATATGGCCCCTCTACAATAACTTATCTTAGTTTTTGATAGTTTCAAGTTATTTTCTTTTGGTGAATAGTTTTCAGTTGATAAAAAATAGGTCAATTACTTGTAGTGTAAAGTTGTAAAGTGGTGTAACTTTTGTTTTAGTTTTTGTATGACTGAACTAACTATTCCAAAATTTCCATATGGGTAGGTTTATGCTAGTAAATTTCATGTTTCACATCCAAAAATGTTGGAATAGTTTGAGCTACATTGTACCGATGAAGTCTCTTAAGAGACCAAAGTGCAAAGGGGCAACAAACTTCAATGAGTTATTACTCAGAAACTGTTGAACTTTAAAAAATTTCATCTAAGGTTATAGAATCATGTAGAACCCATCTACAATAACCTCTCTCAAATTTTGATAGCTCCAAGTCATCTTTCTATGGTGAAGAGTTTTCAGCTAATGGAAAAAAGGTTAATTTCTTGTAGTGTAAAGTTGCAAAGTGGTGTAAATTTTGTTCTATTCATTGTAGAACCAAACTGACTATTTCAACATGTCAAGATGGGTTGTTTCATGCTAGGAAAGGTACAATTTTTCACCCAACATGTTGGAATAGTCTGAGCTACATTGTACTAGTGAAATTTCTTAAGAGAACAAAGTGTAAAGGGGCACCAAAATTTGATGAGTGATTGCTCAAAAACTGTGGCATTTAGAAATATTTTGTCTTAGGTTATAGGATCATGTAGGACCCCTCTATTATAACATCTCATCATTTTTGATACCTCCAAGTCCTTTTCTTGTGGTGAAGAGTTTTCAGCTGATGAAAAACAAGTCAGTTGCATATAGTGTTAAGTTGCAAAGTAGTGTAATTTTTGTTTTATTCATTATACAATCAAAATAACTATTCCAACACATTTGGATGGGTAGGTTTATGCTAGGAAAGTTCTTGTATAGCACCCAAACATGTCAAAAAATGTTGAGCTACATTGTACTAGTGAAGTCTCTTAAGAGACCAAAGTGCAAAGGGGTAGAAAACAATAATGAGTAATTACTCAAAAAATGTGGCACTTCAAAAAATTTCATGTGAGGCTATGAGATCATGTAGGGCCCCTCTACAATAACTTCTCTTAGTTTTTGATAGTTCCAATTCATTTCTAATGGTGAAGAGTTTTCAGTTGATGAAAAATGGGTGAGTTGCTTTTAGTGTAAAGTTTCAAACTAGTGTAACCTTTGTTCTATTTGTTGTATGACTGAACCAACTATTCAAACACATCTATATAAATGGGTTTATCCTAGGCAAGGTCATGTTTCATACCCAAACATGTTGAAGTATTTTGAGCTACATTGTACCAAAAAATGTCTCTTAAGAGAACAAAGTGCAAAGGGGCAACAAACTTCAACGAGCGATTACTCAGAAATCATCACACTTAGAAAAAATATTTCTAAGATTATGGGATCATGTAGTGCCCCTCTACAATAATCTATCTTTCTTTTTGATTGACTCCAAGTCATTTTCCCATGTTTAAGAGTTCCTATTTGATGGAAAATGGGTCAGTTGCATATAGTGTAAAGTTGCAAAGTGGTGTAACTTTTATTCTATTCATCATAAAATAAAAATGACTATTCCAAAAAATTTAGATGGGTGGTTTTATTCTAGGAAATTTCATGTTTCACACCCAAACATGTTGAAATAGTTCATGCTACATTGTACGATCAAAGTCTCTTACGAGACAAAAGTGCAAATGGGTAGAAAACTTTGATGAGTGATTAATTAGAAACCATGGCACATAGAAACACTTATTCTAAGGTTATGATATCATGTAGGGCCCCTCTACAATAACCTCTCTCAATTTTTAATATCTTCAAGTTGTTTACCCATGGTGAAGAGTTTTCAGTTGATAGAAAATTGGTCAATTATCTATAGTGTAAAGTTGTAAAGTGGTGTAACTTTTGTTCTATTCATGATATGACCAAAACAATAGTTACAAAATGTATAAATGATTGGTTTTATCCTAGGAAAGATCTTGTTTCATGCCCAAACATGCCGAAATAGTCTAAGCTACATTGCACTAAAGAAGTCTCTTAAGAGACCAAAGTGTAAAGGGGAAACAAAATTTGATGAGTGATTACTAAAAAGTAATGCCACTTAGATACATTTCATCTGATGCTATAGGACCATGTAGGTCCTTTGTAAACTAGCCTCTCTCATTTTTTATAGATCTAGGCCATTTTCCTTGGGTGAAGAGTTTTCAATTGATGGAAAAAGGATTAGTTACATGAATTGTGAAGTTGCAAAGTGGTGTAAATTTTGTTTTATTCATCATACAACTAAACCAACTATTCTAACACATCTGGATCGGTGGATTTATGCTAGGAAAAGTCTTGTTTCACACTCAAAAATGTTGGAATTGTTTGAGCTACATTGTACTAACAAAGTCTCTTAGGAGACAAAAGTGAAAAGGGGTAGAAAACTTTGATGAGTGGTTACTCAAAAATTGTGGCACCTAGATATATTTTGTCTAAGATTACAAGATCATATAAGACTACTCTAGAATGATCCCTTAATTTTTTCATATCTCCAAGCTATTTACCCATGGTGAAGATATTTTAGTTGATGGAAAACACATCAATTGCATCCAGTGTAAAGTTTCAAAGTGGTGTAACTTTTATTTTGTTCCTTGTATGACTACACCAAATATTTCAACACATCTGAATGGTTTTTTTTATGCTAGGAAAGTTATTGTTGGCATCCAAACATGCTAGAGTAGTCTAAGCTACATTGTACTGTTGAAGTCTCTTAAGAGACCAAAGTGCAAAGGGGGAGCAAGATTTCATGAGCGATTACATAGAAATTGTGGAACTTAGAATTTTTTTTTCTAAGGCTACTCGATCATGTAGGGACCCTCTATAATAACCTCTCTCATTTTTTAACAGCTCAAAGTCATTTGCCTAGGGTGAAGTGTTTTTAGTTGATGGAAAACGAATTAGTTGCAAAGTGGTGCAACTTTTATTCTATTTGTTGTACAACCCAACCAGATATTCAAACACATCTAGATGGGTAGGTTTATGATATAAATGGTCATATTTCACACCTAAAAATGCCAAAAAATATTGAGCTACATTGCACCAGTGAAGTCTCTTACAACACTAAAGTGTAAAGGGGTAGAAAACTTTGACGAGAAATTACTCAAAAACCAGCATACTTAGAAACATTTCATCTAAGGCTACAAGATCATGTAGGCCCACTCTATAATAACCTCTCTTAGTTTTTTATAGCTCCAATTCATTTGTGCATTGTGAAGATTTTTTAGTTGATGGAAAATGGGTCAGTTGTATAGAGTGTAAAGTGACAAAATGGTGTAACTTTCATTCCATTCATCATACAACCAAACTAACTATTTTAATATGCCTAAATGGATTGGTTTATTCTAGGGAAATTCTTATTTCACACCCAAACATGCTAGAATAGTCTGAGTTACAATGTACTAATGAAGTCTCTTAAGAGACCAAAGTGCAAAGGGGCAGCAAAATCCAATGAGAGATTACTCAAAAAAAATTTCATTTAAAAATATTTCTATTTGAGGTAACTAGATCATTTAGTTACCCTCTTCAATAACCTCTCTCAGTTTTTGATAGGTCAAAGTCATTTTCTCATGGTGAAGAGTCTCGAGTTGATGGCAAAATGGTCAGTTGCATGTAGTGTAAAGTTTCAAATTAGTGTAACTTTTATTTTGTTTGTCATATGATGAAACTAACTATTCCAAAACATCTAAATTGGTGGTTTTATAGTAGGAAAGGTCCTATTTTGCATCGAAACATGCTGAAAGAGTCTAAGGTTAATTGTACAGGTGAAGTCTCTTAAGAGACCAAAGTGTATAAGGGTAGAAAAATTTGATGAGTGATTACTCAAAAGCTATGGCACTTAAAAACATACTATCTAAGGCTATGGGATTACATAGGGCCCCTCTACAATAATCTCCTTTTATTTTTGATAGCTCCAAGATGTTTTCCTTTGCTGAAGAGTTTTCAATTGATGGAGAATGGGCCACTTGCATGTAGTGTAAAGTTGAAAAGTGGTATAAATTTCATTCTATTCCTTGTACAATTGAATCAACTCTTCCAAAAAATCTAGATGGGTGGGTTTATGCTAAGAAAGGTCCTATTTTGCACCAAAACAAGCCATAACAGTCTCAACTACATTGTACCAGTGAAGTCTCTTAAGAGACCAAAATGAAAAGTGGAAGAAAACTTTGATGAGTGATTACTCAAAAATCATGACACTTAGAAACATTCCATATAAGGATACATGATCATGTGGGGCTCCTCTATAATAACCTTTATTAGTTTTAGATAGCTCCAAGTCATTTTCCTATGGTGAAGAGTTTTTAGTTCATGGAAAATGGGTTAATTGCATATAGTGTAAGGTTGCAAAATGGTGTAACTTTTGTTCTATTCATCATACAATCAAACTAACCATTCCAACATGTCCAAATGGGTGGTTTTATGATATGAAATCTCATGTTTCACACTCAAACATGCTAAAACAGTCTGAACTTCATTGTATTGGTGAAGTTTCTTAAGAGACCAAAGTGTAAAGGGGTAGCAAACATTGACGAGCTATTACTCAAAAACCATTGCACTTAGAAACATTCTATTTGAGTCTAGAAGATCACATAGGGCCCTTTTAGTGTAAATTCTCTCAATTTTTTATAGCTCTAGTGATTTTCCTATGGTGAAGAGTTTTTAGTTGATTGAAAATAGGTCAATTGCATGTAGTGTAAATTTGCAAAGTGGTGTAACTTTCATTCTAGACATTGTATGACAAAACTGACTATTCCAACACATCTGGATGGGTGGGTTGATGCTAGGAAAGGCCCTATTTCACACCCAAACATGTCAAAATAGTCTGAGCTACATTGTATCGGTGAAGTCTCTTAAGAGACCAAAGTGCACAGTGAAAAAAAATATCGATGAGTGCTTACTTAGAAATCATGTCACTCAGAAAAAATTCATATAAGGTTATGGGATAACATAGAGACCCTCTATAGTTGCATGTCATTTTCCTATGGTGAAGATTATTTCATTTAATTGAAAATGGGTTAGTTGTATGTAGTGTAAAGTTTCAAAGTAGTGTAACTTTCATTTTGTTTGTTGTATGAGTAAATTGACTATTCCAACATGTTCAAATGGGTGATTTTTTGCTAGGAAAGGTTCTGGTTTGTACCCAAATAGTTCAAAATAGTCTAAACTACATTATATAAGTGAAATCTCTTAAGATACCAAAGTGCAAAGGGCCCAAAAAATTCGATGAAAAATTACTCAGAAACCATGACGCTTAGAAACATTATGTCTAATGTTATGAGATCATGTATGGCCCCGCTAAAATAACCTCTCTCTATTTTTGATAGCTCCAAGTTGTTTTCTTGTGGTGAAGAGTTTTCAATTGATGGAAAATAGGTCAATTGCATGTAGTGTAAAGTTGCAAAGTGTTGTAACTTTCATTTTGTTCATCATACGATGGAAATTTCTATTTCAACACATCTAAATGGGTGGTATTATGCTAGAAAAGGTCATGTTTTTCACCCAAACATGCCGGAATAGTTTGAGATACATTGTATCAGTGAAGTCTCTTAAGAGACCAAAGTGCAAAGGGGCAACAAAATTTGACGAGTGATTACTCAAAAATAGTAGCACTTAGAAAAATTATGTCTAAGGTTACAAGATAATGTATGGCCCCTCTATAATATCACATCTTGGTTTTTGATAGCTCCAAGTCATTTTCTCGTGGTGATTTTTTTTCAATTGATGGAAAATGGGTTAGTTGCATATAGTTTAAAGTTGCAAAGTGGTGTAACTTTCATTATATTCAATGTACGATCAAAAAAACAATTTCAACATGTTTGGGTGGGTGGGTTTATACTAGGAAAGGTTTTATTTCACACCCAAACATGTTAAAATAGTCTGAGCTACATTGTACTAGTGAAGTATCTTAAGAGACCAAAGTGCAAAGAGCCAACAAAATTTGATGAGGGATTACTCAGAAATCATGGCACATAGAAATTTTTTGGTTGATGCTATAGGATGACATAGGGCCCCTCTATAATAAACTCTCTTGGTTTTCTATAGCTCCATTTCAATTTCTCGTGGTGAAAAGTTTTTGGTTGATAGAAAATGGGCCAGTTGCACATAGTGTAAAGTTGAAAAGTGGTACAAATTTCATTCTATTCATCATATAACATAATTGAATATTCAAACACATTTGAATGGGTGGGTTTATGCTAGGAGAGGTATTTTTCACACCCAAACATGTTAGAATAGTTTGAGCTACATTGTATCGACAAGTCTCATAAGAGACCAAAGTGCAAAGGGGCAATAAAATTTTATGAGCGATTACACAAAAACCATGGCACTTACAAAACACTTTGTCTAAGGTATAGTGATCCTATAGGGCCACTATGTAATAACCTCTCCCAGTTTTTGATAGGTCCAAGTTGTTTTCCCATGGTAAAGATTTTTCAGCTGATGGAAAATGGGTCAGTTATATGTAGTGTAAAGTTGCAAAGTGGTGTAACTTTTGTTATGTTCATTGTATGACTAAATCAACTATTCAAACATGTCCAAATGGGTGGGTCTATGCTAGGGAAGGTAATTTTTTCCATCCAAACATATTAGAATATTTTGAGCTACATTGTACCAGTGAAGTCTCTTAAGAGACCAAAGTGCAAAAGGGAACTAAACTTTGATGAACAATTACTCAAAAATTATGTCCCATAGAAACATTTTTTCTAATTCTAGGAGATCACATAGGGCCCCTCTACAATAGCCTCTCATGGCTTTTGTTAACTCCAATTCATTTTCTTCTGGTGAAGATTTTTTAGTTGATGGAAAATGGGCCAATTGCATGCAGTGTAAAGTTGTAAAGTGGTGTAACTTTCATTTTGTTCATCATACAACATAACTTATTATTTAAACACATCTAGATGGGTGGGTTTATTCTAGGAAATTTTTTGTTTCACACCCAAACATGCTGAAATAGTCTCAACTACATTCTATCGACAAAGTCCCTTAAGAAACCAAAATGCGAATGATTACTCATAAATCATAGATTTTAGAAACATTCCATCTGAGGCTACATAATCATGTAAGGTCCCTCTGCAATAGCTTCTCCCATTTTTTGATAACTCTAAGCCATTTGACTGTGGTGAAAATTTTTCAGTTGATGGAAAATGAGTCAGTTGCATGTAGTGTAAAGTTGCAAAGTGGTGTAACTTTCATTATGTTCATCGTACAACTAAATTGATTGTTCAAACATGTCTGAATGGGTGGGTTTATGCTAAGAAAGGTCCTATTTTGTGTTGAAATATGCAAGAAAACTAAGACAAGGGTGAATTGGTTGTCACCAATCACATTCACAAATCTCAAACAATTATTAATTCCACATCCACTTTAATTGGTTATTAAGTATGAGCATGAAGTGTAAATAATAGAAAGCAATATCAACATAAGAAACACTACATTTACGTAGAAAACCCAATAAGGGAAAAACTACATTGAGGATTAACTCACAATATAAAGTAATTGCAAAACCATTTACAAAGAGACTCACTACCAAAGGGTTCACTTCCCAAGATAGGACTCACTATCTAGATAAGAATCACTATCTAGATAAGACTCACTATCCAAAAGGAGACTCACTACCTATAGATAAAGAAAAGATAATAGAAAATCCACCATAGCAACTTTCACACATTTGTAGCCTTGATAAAAAAATTGTAAACACCATTAGCTCATTGCTTTTAGGAATCTAACACATTAAATTAATGATGCCTCAATTCACTTTTGTACACACTTGCTTCTCAAACTTGTGGAATGTAATCCATAACATTTTGACTTGTATTTATACCATCTTCTACCTTAGAAACTTTCTCAAAGTTTGGCTACACACGCTTCATTTTACAAATTCAAATTAGGTCAGAAACTCAACATTCCCATAGTGGAAGAGAATGAGAGCAGACCAAACCAACACTTAACCAAGACCCAAAACAATTTCTTCGATCAATCACACACTTCCTTAAATGATACTTATCCTTTGCATGATGTGTAAACACCAAGTAATCCAAACCTAATGAAAACACCAATGAACATTGAAGCACATGCTTTCACAACAAGAAGATAACATGCAGACCACATAACACACTTCATCAAACACTAGAACACATATTAGATGCCTTGAGATTCATCTATAGAAAATGCAACAACCTTCAAATGAAAAAAAAATTCCATCAATCCATCTGGACTGTATAAATACACACAGTAACTCTAAACTAGTCTTCCAGAGCACCAAACCACAAACACCTTCGATAGAACATAGATAACACAATCACAAGAATTCTACGAGATCCGCCAAACCTGAAACACACTAGTGGAGTATTGCAGAGTAGATAAATTTCTCCCAATCCACAAACAAACAACTCTATCAAACTAGTTCACACACCGGTGAACACAACTTTCACTCTTCATCAAACCAGAAGCTACAATCTAGGATATATCACCTAAGGATTCCCTTAAACAACACTTTAGATCCACATAAGCATATGATCAACATAGAAGAAATGAAAAGAACATACCAGAGCACATTCTAAACACATGCACAATTTTGTCTTCATTATTTATTAATTTTCTCAAAAGCACTTGGTAACTCATCATATCAGCACAATTGCAACACCATAAAGATAGCTCCATGTACTCACAACATCTCAACAGTATCTCAAATATGCATGCACAAACTACAATCACTAGTTTCCTTTCTTTGCAACAACCTATACTATGTATACATCAATGACAACACCACCATGCTCATTCATACTTGCAACATTTTGCACCCAAATATGCTAAAACAATTTGAGCTACATTGTACTGGTGAAGTCTCTTAAGAGACCAAAGTGCAAAGGGGTAGAAAATGTCGATGAGTGATTACTAAAAAATTGTGGCACTAGAAAAATTTCATCTAAGGTCATGAGATCATGTAGGACCTTTCTACAATAACCTCTCTCAATTCAACAATTTGTTTGGTCGTGGTGAAAAGTTTTCAGTTGATGGAAAATGGGTCAGTTACATATAGTGTAAAGTTATAAAGTGGTGTAGCATTCATTTTTTTCATTGTAAAATCAAATCAACTATTCAAACACATCCATATGGATGGGTTTATGCTAGGAAAGGTCATTTTTTGCACCCAAACATGAAAAAATAGTCTGAGCTACATTATACCAGTGAAGTCTCTTAAGAGACCAAAGTGCAAAGGGGTAGCAAAATTTAATGAACGATTATTCAAAAACAATGGCACTTAGAAATAGTATGTCTGAGGCTACGAGATCACATATGGATCCTCTAGAATAACCTCTCTTAGTTTTTGATAGCTCCAAGTTGCTTTCCCATGGTGAAATTTTTAGTTGATGGAAAACAAGTCATTTGCAAGTAATGTAAAGTTACAAATTGGTAGAACTCTCATTTTTTTTGTCATACAATTTAACCTACTATTCCAACACATTTGGATGGGTGGGTTTATGCTAGGTAAGGTCTTGTTTTGCACCCAAACATGCTAGAAGATCTAAGCTACATTGTATCAGTGAAGTCCCTTAGGAGACCAAAGTGCAAAGGGGTAGCAAAATTTGACAAGTGATTACTCAAAAATTATGGCACTTATAAAAAAATCCTCTAAGGCTAGGGGATCATGTAGGGTTCCTTTGCAATAACCTCTCTCATTTTTTGAAATCTCCAAGTCATTTTCTCTTGGTGAAGAGTTTTCTGTTGATGGAAAACAAGTAAGTTATATGTAGTGTAAAGTTGCAAAGTGTTGTAAATTTCTTTTTGTTCATTGTATGATGAAACCAACTATTCCAACATGTATGAATGGGTGGGTTTGTGCTAGGAAATGCCATTTTTTTCACCCAAACATGTTGAAATAGTTTGAGCTACATTGTAACGGCATAGTCTTTTAAGAGACCAAATTACAAAGGGAAAACAAAAATTGACAGATGATTACTCGGAAACTGTGGCACTTAGAAACATTTTTTCAAAGGTTACATGATCATGTAGGGAATCTATAAAATAAAGTCTCTCTATTTTTGATAGCTCCATGTTGATTTCCAAGGGTGAAGAGTTTTCAATTAATGGAAAAAAAGTCAATTGCATGCAGTGTAAAGTTGCAAAGTGGTGTAACTTTTTTTCTATTCATCGTACGATCAAACTGACTATTTGAACTTATTCAGATGGGTGGGTTTATGCTAAGGAAGGTCCTATTTTTCACTCAAAAATTCCAAAATAGTCTGAGCTATATTGTACCAATGAAGTCTCTTAAGAGGCCAAAGTGCAAAGGGGTAGCAACAATTGATGAGTGATTACTCAAAAATCATGGCACTTTGAAACATTTTGTTTGAGGCTACAAGATCACCTAGGACCCCTATACAATAACCTCTCTCTATTTTGATAGCTCAAAATTTTTTTCCCATGGTGAAGATTCTTTCAATTGATGAAAAATGTGTTAGTTACATGTAATGTAAAGTTGAAAAGTGGTGTAATGTTTGTCTTGTTCATCGCATGATTGAACTGACTATTTGAACATGTCTAGAAAGGTGGGTTTATTCTAGGAAAGGTCATGTTTCACACTCAAACATACTAGAACAATATGAGCTACATTGTACTAATGGAGTCTCTTAAGAGACCAAACTGCAAAGGGGTAGAAAATTTTGACGAGCGATTACTCAGAAACAATGGAACTTATAATCATTTCATCTAGGGTTACGAGATAATGTAGAGCCCCTCTATAATAAACTCTCAATTTTTTTTAGCTCCAAGTTGTTTTCCCATGGTGATTTGTTTTTAGTTGATAGAAAATGAGTTAGTTGCATGTAGTGTAAGGTTGCAAATTGGTGTAACTTTCATTCTATTCATCGTACAATTAAATCAACTATTCAAATAGTTTTGGATGGGTGGGTTTATGCTAGGGAAGGTCCTGTTTCACACCAAAACATGCTAAAACAGTTTGAGCTACATTGTACTAATGAAGTCTCTTGAGAGATCAAAATGCGAAGGGGTAGAAAATTTTGACAAGAGCTTACTTAGAAACCATGGCACTTGGAAACATTATGTCTAAAGCTACAAGATCATGTAGAGACCCTCTACAATAACATCTCTCAATATTTGATAGCTCCAATTTGTTTTCCCATGGTGAAGAGTTTTCAATTGATTGAAAATGGCTCAATTACATATAATGTAAAGTTGAAAGGTGGTGTAAAATTTTTTGTTCATTATAAACCAAATTGACTATTCCAACACATCCGGATGGGTGGATTTATGTTAGGAAAGGTCTTTTTTTACATCTAAACATTCCAAAAGAGTTTGAGCTACATTGTATTGGTAAAGTCTCTTAAGAGACCAAAGTGTAAAGGGGCAGGAAACTTTGACGAGTGATTACTCAAAAACTATGGAACTTAGAAACATTCTATATGAGACTATAGGATCATGTAGGGCTCCTTTATACTAACTTCTCTCAATTTTTAATAGCTCCAAGTTGTTTGCCTATAGTAAATACTTTTCAGTTGATGGAGAACATGTTAGTTGCAAGTAGTGTAAAGTTGCAAACTAGTGTAATTTTCTTTCTATTCATTGTCTTACTGAACCGACTATTCTAACATGTGCAGATGGGTGGAATTATGCTAGGAAAGGTCCTGTTTGAACCCTAAACATGTTGGAATAGTTTGAGCTGCATTATAACTGTGAAGTCTCTTAGGAGACAAAAGTGAAAAGGGAAAAAAAATTGACAAGGTATTATTCAGAAACTATGGCACTTAGAAATATTTTGTCTACAACCAAGGGATCATGCAGGGCCCCTCTATAGTAACCTCTCTTGGTTTTTGGTAGCTCCAAGTCATTTTCCCATGATGAAGAGGTTTTAGTTGATAGAAAAAGGGTTAGCTACATGTAGCGTAAACTTCCAAATTGGTGTAAATTTAATTTTGTTAATCATACGACCAAAATGATTGTTCTAATAGGTCTAGATGGGTGGGTTCATGCTAGGAAAGGCACTATTTCATACTCAAACACACTAAAAAAATCTGTGATACATTATATCAATGAATTCTCTTAAGAGACCAAAGTGCAAAAAGGAAAAAAAAATTGAGGAACAGTCTGAGCTACATTGTACGAGCAAAGTCTCTTAAGAGATTGAAGTGCAAAGGGACAACAAAATTTGATGAGCAATTACTTAGAAGTAGTGGTAGCTAGAAAAATTATGTTAGAGGCTAAGAGATTATGTAGGGACCCTCTAGAATAACGTTTATCAAATTTTGATAGCTCCAAGTCATTTGTGCATGGTGATGATTTTTCAATTGATGGAAAATGGGTCAATTGCATGTAATGTAAAGTTACAAAGTTGTGTAACTTTCATTTTTTTCATCATACAATCAAACTATCTATTCCAAAACATACGAATGAGTGGGTTTGTGCTAGGTAAGGTTTTATTTCACATTCAAGCATGTCTGAATGGTCTGAGCTACATTGTATAGGAAAAATCTCTTAAGAAACCAAAGTGCAAAGGGGCAAATTTTTTTTTTGAGAGATTACTTATAAACTATGGCACTTAGAATTTTTTTATCTAAAGCTACAAGATCATGTCAGGCTCATCTACAATAACCTCTCTCAATTTTTTATAGATCTAAGTTGATTTCCTGTAGCGTCAAGTTTTTAGTTGATGGAAAACAGGTTAGTTACATGTAGTGTAAAGTTGCAAAGTGGTGTAACTTTCATTTTGTTCATCATATGATTGAGCTGACTATTCTAGCATGTTGGTATGGGTGGGTTTATGTTAGGCAAGGTCCACTCTTGCACCCAAACATGTTGAAATAGTTTGACCTACATTGTACTGGCGTAGTGTCTTAAGAGACCACAGTGCAAAGGGGCAAAAAACATCAACAAGCGATTACTCAGAAACTATGGCACTTAGAAACATTTTTTTATTATTATGAGATCATGTAGGGTGCCTCTATAATAATCTCTTTCAGCTTTTGATATCTCAAATTCATTTTCTCATGGTGAAGAATTTTGAGTTGATGGAAAATAGGTTATTTGCATGTAGTGTAAAGTTGTAAAGTGGTGTAACATTTGTTATGTTCATTATACAATCTAATCAATTATTTGAATGCATTTTCACACCCAAACATGCTAAAATAGTCTGAGCTACATTGTAGTGATAGAGTCTCTTTAGAAACCAAAGTGTAAAGGGCGAGCAATCTTCAATGAGTGATTACTAGGAAACCTTGGCACTTAGAAACATTTTTTTTTTAGGCTGCATGATCACATATTGTCCCTCTATAATAAACTCTTTCAGTTTTTGATATCTCTTAGTCATTTTCTCCTGGTGAAGAGTTTTTAGTTGATGGAAAATGGGTTAGTTACATGTAGTGTAAAGTTGCAAATTGGTGTAACTTTTGTTCTATTCATTGTACAACTAAATTGATTATTCCAACATATCTAGATTGGAGGTTTTATGCTAGGAAAGGTCTTGTTTTACATCCAAACATTTTGAAATAGTTTAAGCTACATTGTATTGGCGAAGTCCCTTAAGAGACCAAAGTGCAAAGAGGAAGAAAACTTTGAAGTGTGATTACTCACAAATTGTGGCACTTATGAACATTTCATATAAGGATATGGGATCATACAGGTCCCCTCTATATTAATATCTCTCAGTTTTTTTATAGCTCCAAGTTGTTTTTCTATAAAGAGTTTCCATTTGATGGAAAATAACTCAATTGCAAGTAGTGTTAAGGTGCAAACTAGTGTAACTCTCATTCTATTTATTGTATGACCAAACTAACTATTCCAACATGTTCAAATTGGTAGAATTATGCTAGAAAAGGTCCTATTTTACACCCAAACACTCTAGAATAGTTCAAACCACATTGTACCAGTAAAGTCCCTTAGGAGACCAAAGTTCAAAGGGGAAATAAAATTCAATGAGCAAATACTTAGAAACTATGTCACTTAAACTTATTTTTGAGCTAGTTATTCCAATAGATCTAGATGCATGGGTTTATTCTAGGAAAGGTCCTATTTCACACCTAAACATGCTAGAATAGTCTAAGCTACATTGTACTAGCGAAGTCTCTTAAGAGACCAAAGTGCAAAGGGGTAGGAAAATTCAAGGAGTGATTACTTAGAAACTGTGGCACTTAGAAACATTTCATCTAATTATACAGGATTACATAGCCCCCCTATACAATAGTCTCTCTTTATTTTTGATAGCTCCAAGTCATTTGTCGATGGTGAAGAGTTTTTAGTTGATGGAATAAGGGTCAGTTGCATGTAGTGTAAAGTTATAAAGTGGTGTAACTTTCATTATGTTCATTGTATGAACAAATAGGTTGTTCTAGTATACGTGGATGGGTGGGTCTATAGTAGAAAAGCTCCTATTTCACACCAAAACATGCTAGAATAGTCTGAGTTACATTGTACCAATGAAGTTCTTAAGAGACCAAAGTGCAAAGTGGTAGAAAAATTTGAGGAGTGATTAATCAAAAACCATGGCACTTAGAAACATTTTATCTGAGGATATGGGATTAGGTAGGGCCCAATTACAATAACCTCTCTGGATTTTTGATAGATACAAGTAATTTTTCCATGGTGAAGAGCTTTCAGTTGATGGAAAACTAGTTAGTTACATATAGTGTAAAGTTGCAAAGTGGTGTAACTTTCATTCTATTCATTGTACAATCAAACTGACTATTCCAACACATTTAGATGGGTAGTTTTATGCTATGAAAGGTCCTTTTTTGCACCCAAACATGTCAGAACAATCCAAGCTACATTGTACCAGTAAAGTCTCTTAAGAGATCAAAGTGCAAAGGGGTAGCAAAATTTGACAAGCGATTACTCAAAAATAGTGGCACTTAGAATAATTATGTCTAATGCTACAAGATTGTGCAGGTCCCCTATACAATAATATCTCTCAATTTTTTATAACTCCAAGTCATTTGTGCATGGTGAAGAGTTTTTAGTTGATAAAAAATGAGTCAATTATATCTAGTGTAAAGTTACAAAGTGGTGTAACTTTTTTTTTTGTTTGTTGGACAAGAAAACTATCTATTCCAACATGTCCAAATGGGTAGTTTTATGCTAGGTAAGGTTCTTTTTCACAACTAAACATGCCAAAACATTGTGAGCTACATTGTGTCAGTGAAGTCTCTTAAGAGACCAAAGTGAAAAGAGCTAACAAACTTAAACTAGTGGTTACTCAAACACTATGGGACTTATAAATTTTTTTATGAGGCTATAGGATCATGTAGGGCCCCACTATAGTAACCTTTCTCAATTTTTGAGAGCTCCAAGTCATTTTCCCTGGTGAAGAGTTTTTAGTTGATGGAAAATGGGTTAGTTACATGTGTAAAGTTGCAAAGTGGTGTAAATTTCATTTTGTTCATTGTATGACTGAAATAATTGTTCCAACATGTTTGGATGGATGGGGTTATGCTAGGAAACATTCACTTTTGCACCCAAATATGCTGAAATAGTTTGAGTTACATTTTACTGATGTAGTCTCTTAAGAGACCAAAGTATAAAGGGGTAGAAAAATTTGATGAATGATTACTCAAAAATTGTGGCACTTACAAATATTTTTTTCTAAGGATACAAGATCATGTAGAGCCCCTCTACAATAAATGTTCTCAGTTTTTGATAGCTCAATTTCATTTTCTTGTTGTGAAGAGTTTTCAATTGATGGAAAATGGTTCAATTACATGTAGTGTAAAGTTTCAAAGTAGTGTAACTTTCATTTTGTTCATCATACAATTGAATTGACTCTTTGAACACATCTAGATGGGTGGGTTTATGCTAGGGAAGATCCCTTTTTTCACCCATGCTGGAACACAATAATCTACTAAGAGGGGGGCGAATCAGTAGATGACTTAAAAAATTAGCCTTTGTAACCTTTGATGATTAATTCCTTTTTGAATTAATCTTAGTAATTCATCATACTCATACATAAATAAAAAATCATACACATAACACAAAATATACATGGAAAACCCATGATGGGAAAAACCATGGTGAGAAGTGTTATTAGGAGCTACTTTCCTTATCCAGCCTCACAATAAAAAGATTTGTTACAATGGTTAAGGGAATCAACCCTAAGGAGACTAAAATCCCCTATTTTAGGAGCACATCCTACTCCAAGGAAGCACCCACTCCCTACTCTGAGCACCTACCCAGAAATCTGATGGTACCCATCAATCAAATTTATAATTGACAGGCTATGTGTAGGATCATGATGGGCCAAAAAGTGGCGATATGATGGGTATGTGTAGGGTATGTGGCTGACGAATATTTTTTAATCCAAAATTGATGAAATGAAAAGGGTTTTTTAAGGAGATTCTCAACTTTCCACCAATATAAATTATACTATACTTTGAATTTAATAAATAATTATTATTCATTTTCTATTTGAATTATGACTAAAGTCCTGATTGATAGGCTGATTGAAAAACATCTATAGCTTTCAAAAAGTATCACAATTTTTTAATCTGAAACATGTGTCACATTCTATTCTTCGCATACTATAAGATTAAAAAAAAGAAAAAATGAATTTTATGAAGTTTTGACCAAGTTAAGGTGGTTAGACATACGAGTTTTTATATTTTTTAAAATTTGTAATACAAAATTCATAATTAATTATTTACTTGGAAAAAAAATACAAAAAAATATGCATCACATCTAGACATGAGTCCTCTACTTATATCTAAAATATTATAAAAAAATATTATCATTTTATTGTATTAGCATGGTCAGAAAGACACCTACTTATTTTTTCCCTAAAATTTAAGTACTCGCATTGAAATTTCAAATTTTCACCAAATATATTTTTTCTTTTTTTAAATAAACCTAGTAGTTTAGAAACTACATTCAATTTGCTACATATTTTATTTTTACATATTTTTGAAATAATATAGATAACTTATTCAAATTTTTACGTCAAGTTGCCTAACTCTAATTTTTCTGAATTTTTCACCACTTAAGGGCCTATTTTTTCCATGATGATCTTGCACACACCCATCAGAGTTATTACAAATGTTCAATAGAACACAGTTTGATGTTGCAACTTATCTTGCAACTACTCACACTCAATTATAGTCTCTACAAACTCAAGTTGTGCTACTTACCTCCTTCATTTTTCTATTGTAGGTGAACTTGGACTAATACTCTCAGTGTTTGGTTGGGTTCCTCTACTTCCTACCATCGCTACTGCACTCTTCCCTTTTTATTTTAGTGTCTTCTTTGTCTGTCTCAAAATACTTCTAGATATACAATACAATCTTATTGTACTTTCTCTAGCAGTTCATTCTCTGTCCACCTTCAAGAATTAAGAAAATTCCATGTTGTCCTTCCTACTTCTTTTCTCCAATTTTTTCTCTATTTGTCTGAAATGACACTTATTGCTCAGATGCAACACACCTTCACTTATTTTTGCAGCATCATTCTCACACCATGTTTCCTTCTTCTTCCTCCTTTTATCCATCATCAAATTTCAACATCGGCCTCAATATTTACATATAATATCTTTCCTCTACTAGGGTTCAATATTTATCTTCTTTTGGAAGCTATCAAAACATGAAGTTATACATCCACTTATTAAAAACTAGAGACTTTTCTATTCCTATAATATAAAACAACTAGGATTTTTAGTAGCATATAATTCATATTCTTTGTAATAAATCTTAATATGATTTTCCATTGTTTATTTTCCATGTCACCAATCCGATCATCTAATCATCATTAATACTAGTAGATGGAGTAGTTGGGCCAATTGAATTCACTCCCTAAGTTGGTTTAAAGTTGAAACCCTAGTTCACACTACTATAGCCATTAAGGATTCTCAATTTGAAGTTGAGTCATTGATGTGGTGCTTTTCATGCCATGATCCATTGATTAAAAATTCATCATTCTACCATTTAAAACATGAGCATCAAATTTTGGTTTGCATTAATGATCACCTTTGATCTTTACTTTATGTAGCTTGCAAAGCATGGGTCCCTAAAGACACACATCACCTATCCATAGTTCTATGGGGTTAGACACGGTCCCACCAAATATTCAATAGATTGGTAGGTTATCACCATCTATCACCTTGACATACCCACAAAATTCACAATGGAGATATAAATTGCTATATCGATCAATCAACCATTGTGCTATTTTAGGAAACCTAGATGAGAATCTACAATATTTGCACTAATCTCCAAGAAAATAACTTTAGATCTTTAAGCCTTAACCATCACCATAGATCATACCAAGGACAAATATTTTCTCTATAACTAAGGAATTATTATGGTATTGAATATTTTTTGAGTCAATAGAAACAAGAAAAGAGGGCCAGTTTCCCCCAACGAACTCAAGAGCTTAAGTAGTAATTTAAGCAACTTGCAACCACTGATAGACAATCATCTTTGGAATATGAAGTTTATTTCAACACCATGACTATACACATTTGAATTTATCCTATCAACCAAATATCACTAGTCTCCTATGTAGGATATTACAAAGAAATACCCTTTTGACATCAATGACAATAATATGCCAACAATCTCCCCCTTTGTCATTGATGAAAAAACTAAAGTGCTATGTGACAAAATAATCTACGTTTTCCATAAGAATATTGCACAACAGTAGCATCTCCCCTTGAGATCTATCATCTTGAGCATTTGACTATATTCTCCCCCTTTGACATCAATGGGAAAGGGTTTGTGCATGCTATTAATCCCTCTGAGGGTTTTATTTCCTTTTTAGAAACAATGCTTGAATCAACAACCATCAAGTTGTTAGAAATTTTTAAAACAAGAGTACTTGACTTGATCACTTTCCTCATAGTTTAGGGATGAATAGAATACTGATGAAGCTCCCCTTGAACCCTTCCTCTATCACTAAATTTAAGGATATGATGTGGGAGAAATGAATCTAAATCTTTTCCTTAGATATTTAAATGGATCCTTTGGAAGAGGCTTTGTAAATATGTTAGCCACTTGTTCCTTTATGGAAACATACTCCATGTTGACCTCTCTATTTGCAACCTTCTCTTTGATGAAATGATACTTAATGGATGTGTGTTTTGTTCCAGAATGCATCACTAAATTTGTTTAGATGTTTATAGTGCTTGAATTGTTAAAAAGAATAGAGATAGGTTCTTTGTACTCCACCTTGATGTCCTTAAGTATTTCTTTCATCCATAGGACCTGAGTACAACATGTGGCTACAACTACATATTCTGCTTCTATTGTGGATAGAGTGATTGACTCTTTCTCTTTGCTTATCCAAGAAACTAGTATATTTCCTAAAAAGAACACTCCACCACTTGTGTTCTTCCTATCATTTGTACATCTAGCCTAATCAACATCTATATATTTTGTCAAAATGAAATCTTTGCTTCTTGGACACCATAGCCCATATTCAATAGTGCTTTTGACAAATCTAAAAATTCTTTTGACTACATTAACATGTGACTCCTGGTGTAGCCTAAAAAATTCCTACCATGCATACTACTTGCATTATGTCTGGCCTTGATTTAGTTAAGTACAACAAACTTCCAATCATTGACCTATACATTGTCTAATTTGTATCCAGTGACTCATCATTTTTGCTCAACTTGTAGCTAGTTATCATGGGGGTATTGACTAGTCTGTTATCTTCCATGCCAAATTTCTTGAGCATTTCCTTAGCATATTTAGTTTGAGATATGAATATCCCATCATATTTATGTGTAATTTGTAAACCAAGGAAAAATGACAATTCTCCTAGCATTGACATCTCAAATTCATCTTGCATATGTGTAGCAAATGTTTTACACATTTTATCATTGCTACCACCAAATATAATATTATCTAAAAATACAACAATGATAAGCATGTGCTCACCTTCAGATTTGAAATAAAAATTTCTATCTACATGTCCTTTCATGAACCCTTGTTGTTGTAGGTATAGGTCTAATTTTGAATACTAGGCTCTTGGTGCTTGCTTTAGACCATATAATGCTTTTCTCAATCTGCATATAGTCATCATCCTCTAATAGCTGAAAACCTTTTGGTTGTTCTATGTAGACTTCCTCTTCTTGGTTTCTATTTAAAAATGAAAATTTAACATCCATATGCTATACTTTAAATCTTTTGTATACAAAAAATGCAAGAAACATTCTAACTGCTTCTAATCTTTCTAGAGGTGAAAATGTTTCTTCAAATTCAATGCCTTTAAAGTTTTCATACTCCTTGCACAACATTCTTGCTTTATTCCTTACCATAGACCCATCTTCATTGAGCTTGTTTCTAAATACCGATTTAATACCTCTTACATTTTTACTTGGTGGTCTAGGAACCAATTCTCATGTCTTGTTTTTATCAATCTGATTTAGCTCTTCCTCCATAGAATTCAACCAAATCTCATCCATGCTAGCTTCAGTAAAGATCTTTGGATCAATCTGAGATGATAGAGAAAAATTTACCTACTCCTTATTCATTTCTAATATTCTCCTAGTCTGAAATCCTTCATTTTTGTCCCCAATTATCTAATCTGTTGGATGATCCTTCTACACTCACTTTGCAAGTGCCTTTGAAACCTCTTCTTCATATTCTTCTTCATTATTTGTAACATTATCTTAATAATCTGATTCATCATCAAAATCATTCTTTTTAGATCTGATATGCTTTATGCTCTCATCAATCATGACATTTATGCTTTTTGTACTATCTTGTCCAGTCCTATTTTATAGTATTTGTAGGGTTTTCTTTGGGTAGAATATCCTAGAAATATTCCTTTTTCACTTCTTGACTCAAAACTTCCCATGTTTTCATCCTCCCTTTTAATATGGCACTTGCTACCAAATACCTTAAAATATTTAGTAGAAGCTAGTCTATTGTACCATAGTTCATAGGGTGTGTTGTCACTATGTGCTCTTATTTGAACTTTGTTCAAAATGTAAACTGTAGTATGAACTACCTCTCTCAAAAACATATATGCTAGCTTGGCCTCATTCAACATTGTTTTAGCCATTTCCTTCACCACTCTATTTTTTCTTTCTACAAATCCATTTTGATGTGGAGTTCTTGGTGCAAAGAATTGTCTTTTGATTCCATGTGCCTCACAATATTCAACAAATTCACTTGATGTGAATTATCCTCCTCTATCTAACCTTAAGAATTTGATCCTTCTACCTATCTCCTTTTCTACCATTTTCTTGAATATTATGAATCTTTCAAATTCTTGTGACTTGTCTTTTAGAAAGGTTACCCATGTCATTCTTGTGTAGTAATCTATTAGAAACATGAAGTACCTTTCTCCTTTTAGTCCTCTTATCCTTGTTGGTCCACATAATTCAGTATGTATCAATTATAAAGGCTTAGTTGTTGAGTATTCCTTAGTTGGAAAGCTATCCTTTGTTGTTTTTCCCTATTGGAATTGTTTGCATATGATATTTGCAGGCTTATTTATTTTAGGAATGTGTCTTTCTAGACCTTTTGAGATTACTTTCACCATATTATCAAAGTTTACATGCCCCAATCTTTTGTGCCACAACCAACTCTCACCAACTTGTCCTATCAGACAACTCTAACCTTCTGCTTCACAGAGATTGCAAAGATTTCTATTATTTCTAATCCTTGTGCAATTGTCTTTCCATTCTTTCTAATTTTGCATCCTTATGAATAAAATGTGACCTTGTAACCATTGTCACACATCAGACTCATACTTAGCAAGTTGTACTTCAGTCCTTCAACATACAAGACATATTTTGTGGTATTTTTGCTATCTAGACTTAGTATTCCTTTTCCACATATCTTAACTATTGTATTGTCACCCAAACTCATAGATCCTCCATTGTATTTCTTGATTTTGATGAACTTTCTTTTGCCTCAAGTCATATGCTTGGAGAAACCACTATCTATCACCCATAAAAAAAAATTTTTAGCATGTAGTGTCATCTATGCAATCATTGATTGTGTGGAACTCTACCCTTTTTCTTTACACACATTTTTAGGTTTCTTTTCCATCTTTTCTTCCATTTTCTCAAGAATATTTGACTCCTTGGTCACTTTGGGTGGTGTGTTTTTCTTTTGATCACTTTGTGTTTTTGGTCTTATGAACTTTGTTCTAGACTCTTTTGCAATATGACCAAAATTATTGTAATTGTAAAATAAAAAATTCATACCAACTAAAGGAGAAAAAGGATTTTTTCTTAAAAAAATTATGCTCCTTTTAGGAAAGATTCTAAATTATCTAGCCCTATCACCAAACTGATTACAAGTATAGCAGTATCCATAAAATTATGATGAATACCTAGTGATAGTTTTTCCTTGTGTGGGACAAGGTGATATTTTATGCATCTACTTCCTTGTGTCTCTCACCCTTATGAATCCATCAACATAAATCCTCGTGTTTTTCCTCCTTTTGTCATGACTAGGGACTAATTGGTAGTTCTTCTTTTCTGTAACATACTATATCTAAGGGTAAATTTCAGGTTAGATTATCAAATCAATAAAGCATATAAAACCCAAAGAAGCTATAAAGAACAAAGGAAACTAAAAAAAATGAAATAAGTATACCTGTCACTCATTGAAGCCTCCATGATTTAACTTCATAGCACCTTCTAATTTTTTGAATGATGTGTTTCCCTTAGATTCAATGTGCGAGCAATTTGAAAACAAAGAATAAGTCCCACACAAGCTTTGAAGGATTTGGATTGTCTAAAATGAAATCAAGTATCTATGTCTATGATGAAATGAATCTAATGCCTAAGAAAATTATGCCAAAATCACTAATAAAAATGCAAGTATATGAATATGTCTAAATGTCTAAGCATCTAAGTGTCCAAGCGCAATTGAAATTGTCAGCAAAATTGGCATTTTATAGAAAATGCAATTTTGGATGAATGAATGAGATTGAAAGTTGGTGAAAGCCTAAAATTAGAGGATGAGATTTAATGAGACAATCCCTAATTAGGGTTAGGGAAAATTATTAAATGAGTGGTCAAGATTTCATTTGAGAAAATCAAATCAGCGATGGAGAATAGATGAGATAATTCATTAGAAAAATAAAGATTTTTGAAAATCAAGAAGATAAAAATTGCCTGATTTGTGAGATTCAAAAAATCAAGAAGATAAGAGTTGAAATGAAGATCAGATATGGAAAATCAATAATTTGCTCAATTACTTAATTTTTGGAAGAAAGTTACCATTTTGAATTAAATTAATTCAAAATATGGATTTTGTGAGATAATAAATAATCAATTTTTAGATTATTTACTAAAATGAACTATCAGTCAAGAATATGATATCATTTTAAATAATTAACTTATTTAAAATGAGAGAAATGTTAAATTAGGTAATTAAATAATTAAAGATAATTATTTCATTTAGAAGATATGATTAGTAATTAAATAAATTAATAAATTCATTTAATTATGAGGATTAGTGAAATATTAAATAAATAAATAAAATTCATTTATCTAATAATCGAGAAGAATAAATGAACAAAGGTAATTAAATAAATTATTAAATTTATTTAATTGTAAGAAGATAATAGACCCTTAGTGACGTATTGAATAAATAAATATAATTTATTTATTTAATAATCATGAAGAATACAAGAGACATGAATTAATTAAATAATAATGTATTATTTAATTAATAGCTGAATGTGGACCAATGACATAATTAAATGTCATAATTATGCTAGGACGAAAGTGGTAAAATAGAGCTTGTAGGCCTAGGTCATTTTTAAGTTTACATTTTTCCCCTCTTTGTCATAATGCAGCTTGTTGCATTGTGACAAAGAAAATAAGTCAAAATATGCCCCAGTGAAGGTACAGAGTATCAATGCCCCCTCGGGAATTTTTTCAAATTTTGGGCTGGCGATGGAAAAATTTGGAAAGGGTCCCGATAAGTTAATTTGATGACAAAAAAAATAATGATGCAGACGGTTTCAGATTCTGACATGTTTAAGGTAGCCAACAGGATGGTCAAAGTTAGTCAAAAGACCCTCCAGTACTAACCTAGTTGACAAATGCCATTTTGACTTTATAAATAGGTTGACAAAGGGGTAACAGTCAATTCATTTTCACTATTTACTTTGACAAATTTGAGAGCTCAGAGCGAAGAGGACTTCTGCAAGGATGGTGATTCTAGTGACTGAGCATCACGGTGAGATTGTGTGGACCTATAGGCAGCCAGAGGGCTCAGAGCCAGAGGTATGTACCCCTAAACCACTTTGTCATTTTTTCATTTTACGTGTCAAAATTAGGGTTTTAGGGAAAACAACTAATGCGTTGTGACACATATGCGTGCATGTAAGCTACATTTGACTTCACGTTCGATGCATTTGATGTGTCACAACATAAGTGTAAGGATATTCTAGTGGAGGTCGAGCATGTGTAACACATTTGCTAAAAAGTGTGACGCATTTGTCATATCGGGCCGCAATCGATAATTAGAATGCCGCATGTGGCATATATCATGATGCAAGTGATCTGATGCAACACAATTGAGGGACATAATGATGCAATTGATATGTCATGATGCATTTGAAGTACGAAACAATGCAACCATTGTTTTGCGATGTAAGTGTAGTCAACGTGACGCATTTGACTTTGATGTTGACTGGGGCTAATTCTAATGCTTTTCAAATTTGAAATGTTTTTTGATGATAATGACAAGTGTCCAGAAGGTACTGATGCATTGTTTGGATTTGTGCAGAGACAACTAGCTCCCATATATACATGAGAGCAAAGACCATCGACTTTCCAGTTTGATGATTAGTTGATTCTACGAGAGCGACAACGGTTGATGCGGCTAGGTCTATTTTATGCTACCTATATGCTTGCTATTTGGGAAAATAGGGGACTATTGACTGTGTTATGTGAGTGATGGCATTGAGAGACATGCTCCTTCCACCTGCCAATGGGAGAGGCAACAGTTACACTTGAGAATGTTTACCATATTCTACACCTACCGATCCGAGGAGAGCGGATCATTTATGACCCTCACCATGGCCATCAAACTTTCACAGTGTAATATAAGAATGAGGGAGCAGGACTCGGCATCTAGGGCTATGAGATCCACAGGGAGTTTATGGTAGAGCATTATGCTTGGTTCAATGCATTCTTGGCGACACTAATTGGCAGGATATTGATTCCCGATTGTTGTGGACATGGGTTTCCCATTGGTTGGGGAGACATGATAGTGGGGATGAGGTGAGACAGGACAATATATGCCTGGAGGCCCTATTTTTTAGGCACACTCTACCATTAGCTTCATAAGGTGGCGTACAAGAGGGCAAAGAGCATTTCATGTGGCACCACACTTCTGATGATCTTGGCTTGGGAGCATATAGCGATATTCTGACCTCCCATTCAGAGACCACTATTAGTCGAGGGGATGCCCTATGCCTATTACTATGCCAGTGCTCTACAACAGACAAAAAAGGGAGAGACAGGTTGGTGGTGCCATCATATTGATAGCATGGTGTCGTTCATCTGGAGACCGTATAGAGACTACCAGCAGTGGGATGATGAGGTCGACTATCTCAGCCTTTGCAGACATTATCACTACTTGATAGGGAGGACAATGTAGAGCTAGTTGATTATAGAAATGTATCTTCCACAATGTGTCCTCAGATAGTTTAAAGAGCATCAGGGTGTACCTATAGGCACAGTCGAGTATGCTCGGTCTTCCAGAGAGTAAGCTTGGGGGCTAGTGATTCCTGTAGCTTTTTCCAAGCAGCAGATTGATGGGCTAGCAGCCCAGCAGTGGGGATGGAGAGGTGGGATTGAAGATCCCGGGACCACAACTGATTATGACTTATGGTGGCAGGCACATAAACCAGTGCCACTAATAGATCTAGATGGGCTAGCACCTATGGACAGGAGTTTAGTTATACCTCGTGTGACAAGAGTCAGGTGAGGGGGCAGAGATGGTGATAGAGGCAGAGGCTAGGGGAGGGATGGAGGCTCGGGTGGAGGGCAAGATGGGGGAAGGGACAAAGGTTGGGGTGGAGATGATGGAGATGATGGGGATGATGGAGGAGACAACCGAAGATGGAGGAGACATGGCCAGAGGTAGGGTAGGAGGGTGTGACCACGTGTGGCCAGAGTGGCACTAGATGCTATCCCAGAGGTGGTTAAGGAGGGGGAGAGAGAGGATGAGGAGCAGCCGAGGCAGGAGCAAGAGGAGGAGAGACAAGAGGAGCTTGTGGTCGAGGAGGAGGCTAGAAAAGAGGAGGATGTGGCTGAGGAGGATGTGGATGTGGACGTAGATATGCCTCAGGATGAGGGAGTCGATGGAGAGGATGTTGCAGAGGATGATGATAATGATGATGATGCCATGGACAAGGCCGAGAGACTCCTAAAATCAAGGATGGTGGAGGGAGAGGAGGAGATACCATCTTCATCAACATTTCCCTAGGACACCACAACAGACCAGAGGGTGGCCGATCTATAGAGGAGGCTAGATGAGAGTGTGGTAGAGGTTAAGGAACTATGGGTGAAGCTAGAGGTGGCTCGAGTAGAGCAGGATTAGGAAGTGATCCGTCAATAGAAGTCAACTCAGTGGTGTGTGGACTTTCCAGCTCTATGTGCAGGACCTTCAGGGGATATGGCTCGTGAGCTTGCCAGGGTGAGCACTCGGTTTGGGAAGTACATGACCTTGTATGAGCAAGCATTTCCTCCTGAGTGATGAGATCCTACATTGTCATGCTCATAGACGAGGACAGGTAGTGGTCACAGATCAGGGAGTGGGAGCAGCAGTAGGAGTCACACTAGTGTAGGAGGGTCTACCTTGTCAAGGCACACATCAGGGCACAGGTCCCACCACTCTCACAAGAATTCCTTGAGTCATCATTTGAGCCGTAGTCATAGGTCCACCGGTTCAAAGTAGAGGTCAGCACAGAGGCAACCACCAGTGATAGATCTGTCAGCATCATAGAGTCAGGCCACAGTGTCATCATAGGTGCCTATTACAATGGATATGATGCCATTAGTGTCAGTTCCATCAGGTTCACAAACAAAGGTTGTTATCGTTCCACCTATGATCTTAGTACCAGTCATAGATCCTCAGCCGCCACACTCTTCGCCATGAGGGGATGATGAGAGCCTTTCCTAGGGGCATATTTGATACATTTGCTTTATGTTATGACACATTATGTATAGACCATTGAGCCCACGAGCTCCATTTTTGGGATATCTATTGACTCTATCCTATGAAATTGTATATTTTTCAGATGATGCTATATGATGATGCAGTTTTGATGCGGGCCACATGTGTGTTATGCGGTGCTATTTGATTTATGCATTATTATATATGTGATGTGATGCATTATGTATGATGTTGATATATGATGTATGATGGTACAATTTATATGTCTTGTCATGTATGTCCTATGATGCTTACCTATGATATGATGCCATGATGATGCAATGCTTATTTATATGTTATGTCAATTTTGTGATGATGATGATGATGATAACGATATGCATAATGTATTTATTTGAACAGATGATGTTTATGATTATGTTAATGAAATATGCAATGAAATGTATATGATTTAATGCTATGGATGTTGTATGTAGGGACCTAATGCAATGTTTATATGATCATGTATGAACTTATGTTTTTGTATGTCACAGGATATCATCATGAGATGGACAAGAGAAGATGACCAGACCGAAGGAGATGCATGTTAGTTCCTAGACCAAATCCTTCAAAACTTTACCATAGGACTTTAATATTTATTGCTCTTAATCATCATTGGCTAGACTATTGTAATGGTCAACAAACACCATGATATGACATAGATCAAGGTGTACAAGGTCATACCATCACATAAGACAAGCAATCACAAACAAGGATGATCATGACTCATACTAAGAGCGTGATTTCTCCAGTCTTTTTTTCATAACTGACCACAACCAGAAAAGACAAGAAGGAGAATTCATGAAACGTCGTTGCTTCTCTAAATCTTGTTTCCAGGACATCCTTGAGAAACTAGCAGCATGATTTCCAAAATAAAAAATAGAGCCATTATTATGATACGTCATTTTTTTTCTAAATATTGAAATTAGGACCTCGCTGAGAAACTAGTAATCATGCATGTCAAACGTCAAGACAAACATCATGATACGTCACTACTTCTCTAAATCATATTGTTGGGATATCACTAAAAAACTAGTAACATGATAAAAAGCCAAAAGACAAGTGCCAAGTGTTTTCCAAGTGTGTCTGGACACCCATTGTTCTAATGTCAAGATGTCAGGTTTGATGATGTTAAGATGCCAGGGTGTCAAGGTTTTGATGATGCCAAGATGATGAATGTGGAAGATTGCCAAATTTAGGAAGGACACATCCTGAATAATGTTGATGTCGAGAGGATTGATCCCTAAATTTCAAAATGGATCCCTCGAAATGCCAGGTGAAAGTGATGATGACAATGCCTAGGAAGGACACATCCTAAGGCATAAATGGCAAAGTTTGTTCTTTAGAAGAACACATCTGAAGAATATTGATGTCAAGAGGAGTGATCCTTAGATGTCAAGAGGATCCCTCAAAATGTCGAATGACAGTGAAGATGCCTAGGAAGGACACATCCTAAGGCATGAATTACAGAGGTTATCGTTCAGAAGGAAACATTTGAAAGCTAACCAAGAGTTGATAGTTTGACAGGTTATGATCATTTGACTTGTTTTGACCGAGTTTGGCTTGTGTTGACCATATGTCGATCTCCTTTGACATGCTAATGTGATTGTCACACCATGTTTTAGGAGTTTCCCCGTTTGGAAGATTATTTTTCTTGACTTGAATACTATTGATGTGTGTGTCAGTGTAATGCCATGAACCCTAATGGACTGACCTAGTGCGGCCTCGGAGGCTCATCATCAGATGGCCTTGTGTACGTCATGTACTCAGAGACCTCGTAGTTCGACACGACCAATGACTTTTTCTTGATGACCAAAGATTGTGCCATGATTTTATTTTGACAAACCTAAAAGGGCTGACCTAATCTCTCAGGGACTCAAATATGAGTTTTTTCTACATAGCAAATGTGTAGAGACAACGTAGTTTAGATGAATGACGAAGGCTGATTGATTGACATGACAAACTTGACAAGAGATGACACTGTGTTTGCATTGTCTAGACATTGTGACTTTTTTTGGGGTTTCTTCAGGACGTTTTTCAATTTTTAGGTATTTCTTCAGAATATTTTATGATGTTTTTGGTCTTTTTTCAAGACTTTTTGTGATGTTTTTGTCTTTTTTCAAGAATTTTTCTAATGTTTTTATCTTTTTTTTAGACTTTTTGTATTTTTTTGGCCTTTTTTCAGGACTTTTTCTGATGTTTTTGTCTTTTTTTGGGACTCTTTGGAATTTCCCGGACCGTGTGTGATACCCACTACAATCACATGATAAAACTTTGCCCCTAGTCAGGTCCAAGACTTAGCCAATTTTAAAGGACATGAAGAAGGGATATGCATGGGGTACCAGATGGACAGTATAGAGGACTTGATGTCAACTGTTTATCAACCATTAGAGGAAGGGTGTGATGTCATGGTGAGTGTCATGATAGTGATGGGAAATGTGTTCCATCCTAGGCCTAGGCAGATAAAGTAACAGTAGATGGCCGAATAAGGATTGACTACACATGGTGCCTGTTTGCCAGGTTTTCACGATGGTATTTATCCAAAGTGCTTGTTTGCCAGGTTTTCACTATTGGACAAATTATTTATTTTACTATTTTTGTCATTTTTCTTATTTTTTTGGTGCCACCAGGACGCATGTTTGCCAGGTTTTCATCAAGGCAACAATTTTTTACCATTTTTCAATTTTTTTTTATTTTTTAAGGTTTTCATGTTGATCTTCTGATGCCATGCGTAGAAATTTTAGAGATGTAGACTATTGATAGGATTTGTCAGTTTTTCACCATCTGGAGTAGCTAGTTGATACACTCTAGAACCAAAAGAAGATACGATGACATAAGGACCCAACCAGTTTGGTTCAAACTTGCCCAACTTTTCTCCGTCAGCCTAGCTCTTAGGGTTCTGCATGAGGAATAAGTTGCCAATGTCAAATTTCTTGACCATAACCTTCTTGTTGTAACTACGACAGAGATGGTTTTGATACACTTGAAGATGGTTCAAGGAATTTTTCCTTCTTTCCTCTAACATCTCTAGCTCATGTATGCATGACTGTCTGTACTCCTCATCATCAGTCAGACCCTTCAGGGAGACTCGTAAAGAAGGAATTTCAACCTCAATGGGAAAGATGGCCTCAACTCCAAAGACCAAGGTGAAAGGAGTGGCTCTTGTAGGCATACGAATGCTAGTACGGTAAACCCACAGAGAAGGTTTGAGTTGTATATGCCAGTCACGGCCAACGTCATTGACAGTCTTTTTGAGGATTTTAACAATGGTTTTATTTGATGCCTTAGCTTGACCATTTCCTTGTGGGTAATACGAAGATGAAAAATGGTGTTGGATGTGAAATCGCTCCCATAAATCACAAACATCTTGGTTTTTAAACAGATGTACATTGTCAGTGATGATGGATTGCGGAAGGCCATACCAAAAAATGATGTAGTTAAGAATGAATTTAGATATTTGTTTGTTGGTTATGTATGTCATAGGGATGGCTTTGATCCACTTTGTAAAATACTCTGTGGTGGTGATGATGAATTTGTGGCCATTGGATGAGGTAGGATGGATCTTACCCATGAGGTTGAGTCCCCACTGAGTGAAGGGCCAAGGATAGGTGATCGGCCAAAGTTCTTGTGCTAGAGCGTGGATCAAATCACTATGAATCTGGCATTGGAGATAAGTCCTGACATATTCTAGTGCATCTTTTTCAATGGTTGGCCAGTAGTACCCAATTCTCGTTATCTTCTTGGCCAAAGTAGGACCACTCAAATGAGACCCACATATACCCTCATGTACTTCGCTTAAGGTTGTACGTGCTTCGTTGGTGTCGAGACATCTAAGGAGGGTTTCATCAAAGCTACGACGATGAAGGGTGTCACTGATGATGGCATATCTTGTGGCTTTTCAGATAAAATACTTCATCTAGTTATTGAACAAATTAGGAGGGAGGGTTTGAGACTTAAGGTAGTCATGGATGTCTTGGTACCAGGGAGAATCAGGACCAGCAAGTTCACAGACCATCTCTGACTTTGGAATGTCATAGGAAGGAACCAACAATTGTTCTATTAGGAATTCCAGCTGAGGCATATTGCTTGGAATGTCGAGGAAAGAGACTATTGTAGCCATGGCATCTGCCATTTTGTTCTGTGCTCTCAGAAATTTCTCAAAAGTCACCATATGAAAGTATGTTTGAAAACAACCATTCACTTGTAGGGCATCAGTTTCTCATCTTTTTTCTCATAGTCATCGTTAACCTGGTTGATGACCCACTGAGAATCCCCATAGACATGCAGTGTTCTAATTTTCCATTTGATTGCCATTCTAAGTCCTATAACCAGTGCCTCGTATTCTACCACATTATTTGTGCATGGGAAAGCTATGTGGAAAGACTTAGGAATGGAGTCTCCTTGAGGGATGATGAATAGGATTCCTGCCCCCGAGCCATGATTAGTGTGAGATCTATCAAAGTAGAGTCTCCAAGGTGACTTAGGTTCTGTATGGAATATCAAATCATCTAGAAAATTTGCCACTAACGGGTGATCACTTTGTAAAGGTGCATCTTTCAGATGGTCTATTATGACTTTTCCTTTTATTTCCTTTCTTTCTAAATAATTAATATCATATTCACTCAGAATCATGACCCATTTTTCCAGACGTCCTATTAATACTGCCCGACTTAACAAATATTTGAGGGGGTTGATCTTTGCTACTAGTTGTGTCTGATGGCTTAACATATAATTTCTTAGCTTATGTGTTGCAAAGACCATGACTAGACAAGTCCGTTCAATTGATGTGTAGTTCAATTCATACCAGACCAATGTCTGACTGATGTAATATATAGCTCTTTCTTTTTCTTCCTAGTCATTCTGTGCTAGTAATGCCCCCAGTGCTGAAGTAGATGAAGAGATGTATAATATCAAAGGCTTTCCTTGAATGGGAGGCATAAGGAATGGTGGCGACAATAGGTAATATTTTATTTTTTGAAAGGCTTCTTGGAATTTATCTGTCCAAACAAAGGGGATACCTTTGCCCAGAAGATATTGGAATGGTTGGCATTAATTGCCTAGTTGGGCTATGAAGTGCCAGATAGATTGTACCCTACCTTGTAGGGTTCTGAGTTCACTGATTCCTCTGGGCAGAGGCATTTCTATGATGGCTTTTACTTTTGTTGCATCGCCCTCAATGCCTCTTTGAGAAACTATATATCCCCATATTTTACCTGATGTTACACCGAAGACACATTTCTTAGGATTCAGTCAGACTTTGTATTCTTTTAGTCTCTTGAAAATTGTGCCTAACACCTTCAGATGATCCTTTCTTGTTACTAATTTAGCCAAAAGGTCATCTACATAATCTTCCAGTAGTTTATGCATCATGTAATGAAAGATTGTGGTCATAGCCCTCTGATATGTGGCGCCTGCATTTTTAAGACCAAATGGCATGACATTCCAACAGTATGTACCCCAAGGCCAAGTGAATGTTGTTTTATGCTGGTCTTCAGGGGCAATACAAATATGATTATAGCCAGAGAAACCATCCATGAGGGACAACATCTCATATCCTACTGTGAGATCAACTATGATATCAATATTTGGTAAAGGAAAGTCATCTTTTGGGCATGCCTTATTTAGGTCTCCAAAATCTGTGCAGACATGGATCATCCCCTTTAGCTTTATTACTGGCACCAAGTTAGATATCCAGTCAACATAATCAATAGACCATATGAATCCAACATCTAGAAGTTTCTTCAACTTAGCCTTGACCAATAGAGCAACCTGAGGATGCATTTTGTGTAACTTCTGTTTAAATGGTTTGGCATTAGGCAATAGTGGCAAATGGTGCATAACCAGTTCTGGGTCTAATCTTGGCATGTCAGCATAGGACCATGCGAAGTTAAATTTATGTTCTGCAAAGAATTTGTGAAATTTTGGTCTCTCTTCTTCAATCAATGATGCAGCGAAGAGGATCATTTTGGGATCTTTTGCAGTTGATATGTTGTCTTCTATGGTGTCTTCTATAAGCATAGCTGATTTCTTTTGAGTTACAGGAAGAAAGTCTAGTCCTCCATCTTTGGGCACCTCAAAGAGGTTTTCACCCATAGATACATCCTTTGTTTTTACTTTTTTGTTGTCAAAAGGTGCCTTTTGGTTTTCACTTAAAGACGTTTCATTTTTTATTTTATTTTTATTTTTAATTTTGCAACTGGAGGACGGAGTAGTCTCGCTGAAGTAGGTTGCACAATCTAGGTCAATGGTGAATCCTACTTTGTGATCACCACTAGGTATCCCCTCACGTAATCCCATAAATTCTGTAATAGCCTCATCATTCTGAAAGGTGTCCAGGACTGGTGGGCCTTGCTAGTCCAAATCGATTAATTGTGGATAGACTAAGGAAATGCCATCGTCAGTGTTGGTGATTTGAGGGGAGGATGCAGAAAGCATGTAGACAGATTCAAAGATATTGTAGATGAAATTATCATCATCCAATTCCACATCAGACTCTATCCAATATTCCCCTTCACTTGTCTCATATTTGTTTTCAAAATAAGGGGTGAAGGACTCAAAGTCATGATTTTCAGTGTCATTTGGTAATTCAAATGGGTTGGACTAATGGAATTCAGATGGTGGGGTTTGTATGTCATGGGGAATGGTAATGGGATTGTGACTGTTCGGTACCTAGTCAATTTTAAATTTTTTCCAAAATCTTTGTTCAGAGGTTAGTTCCCCATCTTCAAGGAACAAATCATCGAGGCAAAAATCACTTAAGGATTGTTCGGAGCCAAATTCCCACTCTTGGGAGTTAGTTTGTGTGAAGGTTTCCTTAGCGGTCTTAACACTTTCCAAAGCATGCACTCACTCACTCAAAAGTACATTGGTACGTCAATCATCATTGTCAGGCAATACAAACCCTAATCCAAGATACTTTGGTATTTTGAAAGGTTTAATGGGCTCTCTTCGACCAGTTTTATTTCTTCCCAGACCACTAGTGCCATCATAGCCCTTAGCCTTCATTATGTGATATCCCTTGCTATATTTCTTAACTGGTAATGGGGGTAGTTCGACCATATCTTTATAGAGCCATCCTGTAATATTAGCCAAGTCCTCATTACTCATGTCTCCCCATTTTAGGAAAACCATTTTTGGTGGAACTTTAAAAATTTCTTTGGGTTCCATTCTAAAACACGGTCGACTATAGACCTTCAGAGACTTGGGTATTGTTGTGATGCTATATGCCATATGTAATTGAATTCTCCATAGCCTAGGTCTTGGATCTTGATAGTGGTATCAGCCTTAGGGTTTGTGGAAGATGGTGGTGTAGTGGAAGATGTGGATAGAGTGGACATGGAAGATGATGTGAGTGTGGATGGGTCAATGTATTTGGAAGAAGAGGAACTAGGAGCTTCTTGGTTAATAGGCACTCAGTTTGTAGAAATACCCCTTAGGTTGGTACAATATTGAAAAGGGTTGAGGTCTCCATATATGGTGATTTTTGTGCCATCAAATGGAAATTTTAAGCATTGGTGATATGTGGATGGAACAGCTTTTAAGGCATGAATCCATGGGAAACTGAGCAATATGTTGTAAGGTAATTCTAAATCCAAGACCTGGTAAGTTGTATCCACAATGGCTAGTCCCACTTTGATAGGAAGAGAAATAATGCCTTGTGAAGAGAGTTCTTTGTCATCATATGCTTTTATCACTATAATATTTGTAGGGTCCACACATGCATCAGAAAATCCTAGAGCCTTATCTAGTTTCAGGGAGCATATGTTCAATCTTGCTCTGCCATCTACTAAAACTCTTCTGACCTTGTGCTTATGGATGAAAGTTTCAATGTGTAATGCATTGTTATGGTTAGTCTTAGGTGACGAATATTCTTGATCAGAAAATGTGACGTGGTGAGGCGTAGTGAGGTATCCCACCATGGTTTCAAACTAATTGACATCAATATCCTTAGGGACTGACGACTCTTGCAGGGTTTTATCCAGTATAGCCTTATGCATGGGAGAGATGCGAAGCAACTCAAGTATAGAAATTTATGCAAGATTTTTGCCAAGCTGGTCAATAACGTTAAACTGACTCTTGGGTTGCCATTGCTTTGTGGTCAAGGTGGGTTGTGATTGTTTAGGAGATGGACCAAGTATGGCGAGTTTAGGTTGCCTAGCAGGAGGCGGGCTAGCTATGGTGATCTTGCCACTTCGAGTAGTAGCATTGCATTGGGGTGCTCTCTTAACTATGATGGTATTGACACATTCATTATTAGTTCGGATATTGTTTATAGTGGTTCCACCATAATATTCAAACTTGGCTATGGTGAAGTTGGCTTGATTATTGTTTATCTTTGGACCTAAAATGGAAGCATTATTAGAACCATGGTCTTGCAGTGGGTTCTTATGAATGGTATGATCTGAGTTAGAGGAAAATTGTGGTCCACCTACCTCAATGATATGATTCTCGATAAGGTATTGTACCAAATTTTTTAGTTGTCAATAGGTAGAAGTTTTATGTCCTTTTTCCCGATGATAATCACAAAATGAATTATCATTCCACCATGCTAGTTTGAATTGTCTTGGGTCATATAGTTTTGGTTCTTGAAGTGTGATGACACCATTCTGAAGGAATTTCTTGAGGACTTCCTCAATGGGCTCACCCAAGGGAGTGTATGTGTGACCCCTAGGGAATTGTCTCATCTAACGGTATTGTCCTTGATTATTTTGGCTACTTTGGTTTTTTGGGGGGACATTGGTAGGGGGTGTCGATATTGTCATTGATTTGTTTTGTGGTTGAACCCCTTTTAGAGCCACTACAGGACCCATAGTGTTTGCAGCCTTAGTGTCCACAACACCATTGTTGGTAACATGTTTATTTTTTACCTAGTACTTATTTTTGTTAGTGGGAGGATTTGCGTTTGTGTTTTTAGGACCATATCTTAGCTCTCCCTTTGCAATAAGGGCTTTCTCAATTTGGAGACCTTTTTCAACTAGGTCTGTGAAGGTTGTGCAAAAATGTACTTGTAATACATATTTTAAGGGTCCTAGAAGTGTTTGAACGAACATGTCCACCTTTTCCTTTTTGGGTATGTCGATGTGGCAACAGCTAGCTAGACTTCTCCATTTTTGAAAGAATGGGATGAATGTTTCACCAGCATCCTCTTGCGTGAGATTGCATAAGCTAGTAATAGAGGTGTCCATGTCAATGTTGTATGCGTAATTTTTTATGAATTTGTGTTTAAGCTCATCCCATGTTTGGATATCCTTTTGAGTTGAGAACCATTCAAAGGTAGGACCTGCAAGACTTTTAGAAAAAAGTATCATCAAGTATGTTTTTTCATAGGTGACATCCATACAGTTGGTTACAAATTCTTGGACATGTTCGATAGGGTTTGTCTTTCCTCTGTATTTGGTAAAATTAGGTAACACATATCTCAGAGGAAATGGTGGCATGTATAAGTTCATGTCAAAGGGATATACAGATAGATCATATGACACTTCTTATTTTTTTCCAGATATTTGTATGTTTTCTATGGTCTTCTCTAGGCCCATCAGTTTTTCTTATAAGGCATTGATTATAGGGTCATTTGTGGTCCCATACATATGATTGATTGGTACACCATAGGTCCCCATTTGTTGTGAGTGGATGTTGGCATGTTGTTGAGGTATATTTTTTTGTGGCATGTATGATGTTTTCGGATTTGCATGTTGTTGGTATTGAAAGTTTGGATTGGGGGTATGTTGGTGGGTATGAATATGGGATGAGTATGCTAGGATGTGTCCCCCAACCATTTGGGTTGATATTTGGGGAATATGGTGACCATGAACATTTTGATGTGTGAATGATGCCATAGGTTGTGTGTGTTGACTGCCTTGTCCAAATGGTTGGGTTTGGACAAGGGGAATGGTCGTATTTTGTCCTTGGGATTTGATGGTATTGGAATATGTTGATGTGTTAACATTTTGTTGTTGTCCTTGAATAAAGATACATCGTTTACCTCCACCCAAAGGATTTTGTGAGATACCAATGAGAGGATATGATGAAGGTGCACTCATGGTACTAGATGTAGTCGTCAATGGAGGATTTGCATGGCTTGATGATGCCCCCATGGAATTTACCATAGTGGTAAAGAGAGGATTGGAATAACTTTCCCACATTGTTGAGGACCCAAAGGTGGTTCCAGCTGATTGTGATGGTGTTGTGGATATTGTGGGAATTGTGATGGATTGTGATCCTCCAATGGATGTAGCATTTATTGAATTGGAGTTGTTTTGAATGTTGGAGGTAGCACTCATGGTCATTGTAGCATCAAAAAAGGTATTGCTCATAGTGTTTGGAGGTTGACCACTATTTGACATGTTATGCACATTGTTGACATTAGGGTCAAGAGATGTTGATCTAAACATGTTAATGTCGAATACATGGAATAACTTAGCTCCTTGACTTAAGAGTATGACCAAATATATGTCTCTATCATATAGGACCATTTGTTCCATGAATTGGGACGCCTCTGGATCTTGTGTTGCTACCTCTAGGTTTTCCTCAAGTATTTGTCTATATTCATCCTTACGTAAGAATGGTTCAAAGGGACTGTTTGATGAGGATGGTATGGTCATGAGAGGTTGATTATTCATGTTGCCAAATGGGTCATCAAATGTCCAATTTGGGTCATACATGTGATTGTTAACATTAGAAGTGGAGTTTTGTCCAAAATTTTCCATTTGTTGTTTCTGTCTTTGGATTCTAGTTTCCACCATAAAATGAGATTGCTCAAATGAAAATGACGAGAATGACAACTAAATGAGAGGATGATGCTAGCCTATATATATATATATTTTTTTTTGGATTTTCGATAAAGGATGACAATGCAAGACTATGTTTTCTTAAAGAAAATGCCAACTAGGATGACTAGGTGATGATATTTTTGTCTAAGGAAATGATTGATGTAAGGTGATGAGGTTTTCAAAGAAAAAATGTCAAATGAGGACTAAGATGATAATGTTGACTAAGGACTTAATATGATAAATGCAAGGTGTAGGTTCAAAATGACGACTAAGATGAGTAATATTTTTATAGTTTTGGGAATAAAGTATGGAAGGTATTAACTAGAATGCAATTTGGACAAAAGGATACCTAAACACAAGTCTAAGCTCAATCTTTTTTTTTTATTTTGGTTACTAAAGGACTTGTTGAAAATGAAAAAATGACAAGGTCAAGATGACTAGTGAGTTTTCTTAACTAGACTATTGAGTTGGAAACTCTCACAAAAGGGGCAATGGTCGAAAAAAAGAGAGGATGACTAAGTCCGAGATAACTTAGTTTCAAAAAAAATGATGTTGCAAGTTGTGCTAAGATTAACCTAATCCAAAGTATGCAAGGATGAAAACCTAGGGTCAACCTAAAGCCTAATGTATGCAACTGACATTTGAAAGATTAAGCCTATGGTCAAAAATATGAACTAATGGTCAAATGATAAAAAATTTTTGAGCAATTTCAAGGTTGGTTTGTGATGGAATCCTCTTGGAAACAATGTCTAACAAGAGATTGATAGAGTTTAGACTCAGTTTGGACTTGGTATGAAGATTTTATTTTTGCCAGGAAAATGTGTCGTTTGAGACCTCAGATGCGTCATAGTATTTCAAATGCATTTCAATCTAAGAAAATGCAGCTCTAGAACTGATGAATGCAATAGGTTTTGACAATTGTGGTTTTGTGAGACTTAAATGCATCGCAACACAAGCAATTGCATTATTTTTGAGATAAAATGTGGTTTAATAGATCAAATGCGTTGCGACAAAGCGATTACATTTTGTCAAATGCGGTGCAGAATATTAAAAGGTCAATTTTTTTATGTTTTTGGTTGAAAATCTGAATTGTTGAAATGTTGATGATTTGTTTCCTAATGTTTGGGTGTTGTTTGTTTTGTTTAAGTAACCAAAAAACACTTGGCAAGCATGATGTTTTGGTGTATGCAAATGTACATGAGACAAGCATGATCCTAATAGGCCAATAGGCCAAGGGTTTGTATACTTGATATAGCCCACTGATATACCCTGGATTGGTGCTAAACACCTTTCCTTCTCGAGAGCAGATAACTTAGAAGTTTGGCAGAATAGGCTCCCTTCTTTGCATGCACTTATACAGGCACACCAAATTTGGATTCTTGGGTCATCACTTCCCAAGAATTGCTATCTCTACTCAAGGGGATTAGTAGTGAGTGTCTTCAGGCATGATACTATACCCTACACTATACCAAGCAACAGCTGAAAAATGGTTGGCCTCTAAAACAATAAGTGTTTAGTAAGGGAATTATGTTCGTAAGGCATGATCCATGTGGTGAGAGTCCCCTTTTGGATCCATCTCATCAGAACCATACGCATGATTCTTGGGCTTTCCCCAAGAATCCACTTTTATATACTAGTTGGAAGTCCCTTGGGTTCAAGGTGCTACCGGTTTGAATCGTCCCAGGGTGAGTAATTTTTCCCACTAGAACAGGCCCAAGTTCTAGAGTCAGTAACCATTTCTCTTACACCTAGGATCACCCAAAAGTGCAAGGGGAGAGGATACTTCGATTACTAAGTCTTAAGGGTGTATAACAGATAAAATGGGTCTACTTTTCTGATCACCAAGTTTTCACAAGGTGAGAGCATAAGCACCTACCATTTGCAAACACAATTAGAAACAAAAGACATGTTTGTTTTAAGTGCACTAAAAAGAAATGTGTTTTAATCTAAAAAAGACAAGCACAACATTTAGTATTGAGTCTTTGACACTCGAACCTGCAAAACCACAAGTTAGGAGTTTTATCCACCAATCTTGGAACAACGAAATGTAACCGTCATATGCTACAAACTAAGATTAGTAACACAAAAACCTATGCTAGGTAGAATGCAAATAAGAAAACTGGAATGCACAAAAGAAATTCAAAAAACCTGAATGCAAAAATGAAAAGAAATATGACCAGGAAAATGCATCACAACAGAGTGAATGTGTCGCTATGTGTTGCAAATGTGGCTTGGTCCTACATTCTGGTTTGATAGGCAGATGCGTCTCAGATATCAAATGCGTCATTTGAAGAGTCAGATGTGGCTTTGTCTGTCAAATGTGGCTTTTTAGACTATGTATGTGGCTTAGCAGAGCATTTGTGTCATTTAAGTCCTCTAATGTGTCGTGACGCATCAGATGTGGTGCAATAAAATATGAATGCAGTGTTTCGTACCTATACCTATGAAAAAAATAGAAAACCAAAAACCATACAGAAACTACAAAAAAAATATTTAATGCATCGGGTTCACCAATGTATCTAAGGGTAAATTTCAGGTTAGATTATAAATCAATAAAGCATATAAAACCCAAAGAAGCTATCAAGAACAAAGGAAACTAAAATAAATGAAACAAGTATACCTGTCACTCATTGAAGCCTCCATGATTTACCTTCATTGCACCTTCTAACTTCTTGATTGATGTATTTCCCTCAGATTTAATTGCGGCAATCTGAAAAAAAAAAGACTAAGTCCTACACAATCTTTGAAGGATTTGGATTGTCTAAAATGAAATCAAGTATCTATGTTTGTGACGAAATGAATCTAATGCCTAAGACAATTATGCCAAAACCACTAATAAAAATGCAAGTATATGAATATGTCTAAATGTCTAAGCGGCTAAGCATCTAAGCGTAATTGAAATTGTGAGAAAAATTGGCATTTTATAGAAAATACAATTTTGGACAAATGAATGAGATTGAAAGTTGGTGAAAGCCTAAAGTGAGAGGACGAGATTTAATGTGACAATCCCTAATTAGGGTTAGGGAAAAATTATTAAATGAATGGTCGAGATGTCTTTTGAAAAAATCAAATCGATGGTGGAGAATAGATGAGATAATTAATTAGAAAAATAAAGATTTTCAAAAATCAAGAAGATAAAGACTGCTTGATTTGTGAGATTCAAAAAATCAAGAAGATAAGAGTTGAACTAAAAATCAAATTTGGAAAATCAATAATTTGTTCAATTACTTGATTTTTGGAAGAAAGTTACCATTTTGAATTAAATTAATTCAAAATATGGATTTTGTGAAATAATAAATAATTGATTTTTAGATTATTTACTAAAATGAACTATCAGTCAGGAATATGATATCATTTTAAATAATTAACTTATTTAAAATGAGAGAAATGTTAAATTACGTAATTAAATAATTAAAGATTGTAGACATCCAAATTTGGACACTTAATTTATCCAAATTTACCACTTTTCATCTAAACATCCTCTTCTCTAAGTTAATTAAGTAATATTACTATTATTTAATTAATATCCTTATTTCTGCCAAATCCCCAAGGTATTTAATTAATAATTAAATACCTTACCCTCCTTAATCCTCTTTTCATCAACTAAATTAAATAAATATTACATTTATTTAATTCCTCACATGTCATTTTCATCTAATCCTAATCCATCTCCTAATATCTTCATTAAGGATGTGCACATGCCTAATCCTTGATTAGGATGTGTCACATCCTCCAACTTTTGCAAGTTGGCTTCTAATCCTCATTAACCCTTAATTATCCTCTAATTACTAATTAGTTAAACCTAATTAGTACCTTATTCAACTCTCCCCATCCCCCAAGGAATTTTTAATTCCTTTTTATTTACCCTAGGCTCCTCTCTTCCCCATGTGAATTTTTAATTCACATTTTATTCCTTCTAGAATCCCCCTTTCCCATGCATCTTCTAAAATCTTTGACTTGTCACATCAAGTCACATGTGGCAAAATCCCACCTTTTTGGAGACCCTCTCTTATCCACTAGATTCTCCCAAGCATGTGAATTTTTTATTCACATTTATTCCTCCAAGGAATCTTCTCATCTCCCAATGTACTTCCAAGGTACATGTCCTTACACATCATGTACTCTCCTTCCACATCACCTACACATCATCCTACCTTTAGCCACTTCACAATCCACATGTTAAGATGTGAGGGCTTGTGAGTCATCATCTCACCTTAGCCCTTCATCTTGACCTTGTTGGATAAATCTCAACCATTGAATTTTCTAAAGAATTCAAGTTTCTCTATAAATACCCCATCTTCTAAGGTATTTTCATAACACTTAGCCATTTTGCAACCAAATGCTACCATTTTGTACACTCATCTAGCCATCAATTTCATCTATTTGCATTTGCATCGAAGCATATAGTTAAGCCTTGCATTTAGTCATATCAAAAGCCATCAAGGAGCATACAAACCAAATCAAAATCAAGGGCCAACCAAGGAGTTTAGCTGCAAAAGGGAGGTATATCTATTTAGCATCATTTTACACTTTTCCTCTTTGCATTTACAAATTCCTTAGGCTAATCTTGAGGTGTTTCTTTATGTTTATCCATTGCATTTTAGTTGCTTAGAATAGGTTAAACATTTGGATATCACATTTCTGGCACGCCCGGTGGGATCCACAAGTGGGTCCCTAAATTTCACATTTGCTGTTGTTGAGCTTTTTGTAGGAATATGTCGCAGAAGGGCGACTGCACCTTCCTAGTCACTGCAGAAGGGCGACTGTGCCCTCTAATTTATTGCAAAAGGGCGACTGCGCCCCTTGGTTTACTGCAGAAGGGTGACTACACCCCCTGATTTACCACAGAAGGGTGACTGCGCCCTCTCATTTTCTACAGAAGGGTGACTACACCCCTTGATTTACCGTAGAAGGGTGACCGCACCCTCTCATTTTCTACAGAAGGATGACTACACCCCTTGGTTAAATTTTATGTGCTAACACTTTTCTGCAGAAGGGCGACTACACCCCTTGGTTAAATTTTATGTGCTAACACTTTTCTGCAAAAGGGCGAGTGCGCCCTCCTGTCAGCACAAAAGGGTGACTACACCCTTCTGGTCACTGCAGAAGGGTGAGTATGCCCCAAAACAACACATTTTGAAAGGTAAAACAGTCATTTTAGCTTCGTTTTTGTCCCTATTTTTTGCTGTTTTTAGGTACTAACCCCCTAGCATTGTTTCTTTCAAGGATATTTTTGTTTTCTCTAACATTTTGTAGCATATTCTTATGTAATTGGCAAAGAACGCGGGATAAAACAACTAACATTTGCTTGTAGGGCTATTTGTTTGCTAATATTTTTAAAACTATCCTTGCTTTTTTTCATTAATCTAAGAACATAGTTTAATTAGGGGGAGTAATATTCATTGCTTATTGTGTCTATCTTTTTGTTAGCCAAAGGGGGCATTAGTTTGTTTTCACTTTCCCCTTGCACTTCATGTGAGCCTAGGGAGTAGTTGGAAATAATTAGTGCTTTCTTTCTAGTGGGACCTGCTTGGGGATTTCATCACCCCAAGGGACGATTCCAACCATGTGTACTGGCAGGGTATACAAAGGGAGGAGAGTGAAAGTTGTACCCCAATCGAGTCACATCATAATTGGTGGAGCATCGAAGCTAGGGTGATACCTAGATAGACGTGAAGAGTTGGTCTGAGCCCTTCAATATCTCGTTGGGGTTCCCGACTCATGCTTGTGACAGGCTAGTGTTCACAGTTGTGCCTCACGTACCAAGAGTATATCAAGGACTCCCTAGACACCTTTTGCATCCTAGATTAAGACATCATTGGCCATACCCTTAACACTAATCATAGGATTGTGTTTGCTTGAAAGTGTTTTCTTGTGAGAAACCAGTAAACTTTTTGACAAATTGGCCTTATTATTGTCATTTTAAAGTCCTTACCATGTCATTTTCACCAAATGAAGTCCCTATTCACTACAGAAGGGCTACTACGCCCTCTATTTTACTACAAAAGGGTAACTGCACCCTCTATTTTACCGTAGAAGAGCGACTGCACCCTCTTTTTTATTGTAGAAAGGCGACTATGCCCCTCTAATTACTGCAGAAGGGTGAATTTTCCCTCCTAAATAGCCAAAATCACCCCGTTTGGATCCATTTAGCCTCTAAGCCATCATCTAATCATTCCCAACCTTTATCTCATCATCCCAAGCCTCCGTTTTTTAGTCTAAACCTCCAAAAACCTCCATTTAATCATTCTAAACTTTCATTTTATCATTCTGAACCTCCGCTTAGCCATTCCAACATCCGTTTGACCAAGTAGTCTTTCATCCCTTTCAATTTTTTGCTCACTCATTTTGAGTACTCTTTCATCCATTCCAAGCATCCATCTCCTCATTTTAAGAGTTGTTTATCCTTTCCAATCATTTTTTTACTCATTTCGAGCTTTCAATCAATCATCCATTCTAAGCAATCATTTACCAGTTTCGAGTGCTTGATCAACCACTGCTATCATTCATTTTCCCAATCCAATCATCTATTTCCTCAATTTGATTATCTAACACCCCATTCCAATCACCCATCTCCTACAGCCCGTTTACCCACTTAAAGAGTCCACAAAGTAGTGGGGCGAATCTTCCCCTCTGTGAGGGCATAGTCGCCCCTCTGTGCCCCAGAAAAGGGAGAATATGCCCTCCTATGAGGGCATAGTCACCCCTTTGTTCCCCAAAAAAGGGCGAATCTACCCTCTTGTGAGGGCATAGTCACCCCTCTATGCCCCAGAAAAGGGTGAATTTTCCCTCTTGTGAGGGCATAGTCACCCTAGAAGGGGGCATAGTCGCCCCTCTGTGCCCCATAAAAGGGTGAATCTTCCCTCCTGTGAGGGAATATTTTCTCTAGAAGGGGGCATAGTCACCCCTCTGTGTCCCAGAGAAGGGTGAATCTGCCCTTCTGGGAGGGCATAGTCACCCCTTTGTGCCCCAGAAAAGGGCAAATCTACCCTAGAAAAGGGAAAATTCACCCCTCTCCAGCAAAAAGTTGGCAAACAAACATATCCAGTTCCCAAATCCAACTAGTGGAACCAATCCCATCATATCTTTCAATCCATTCCTAATTCTAAGCAATCGTTCACTCGTTCATCTATTTCAAATCTTCCTCCCCTCATTCTGAGAGTCATTCATCTGTTTTGAGCACCCGTTTGCTTGTCACCAACACTTTTCTGAAAGTCATCATTTAATCACCAAAATCACATAAGTTCCACTTATAACATCATTAGAGTCCATATCCACCATCAAATCATCCATCCCAATCACCTAGACTTCATTTTGAGAATTTTTATTTTTGTGTCAAAACTTCCGGAGGCCATAACTTTTGACTCGGGTGTCTGTTTGAGCTAAAATTTTACAGGTCGTTGCTTTATGAGATGGCATGTGGATTCCCAATCAACTGGAAGTCCCTTGGATCTCGTTTTGCCACATTTTTGGGGCCTCAAACTTCCATCTTAACCCTCAAAATTGCAATTTAGTGTTTTTTTCAGTTCTTTTACAAATCATTTTCGTTAATAACTCGGAATGCATGTCTCAAATTTGGGATGTTATTTGGAAATTCATCCTATCTTAGTTTTCGGTATTTTTTGGGAAAAAATTGGACTCTCAAAAGTACATCCCTAAGGTTTCCTAAAATGGAAAAAATTGACAATTTTTGAAAATTGCCAAATTTGGAAAAATCTGATTGTCAGCACCTTATGTTCTTTAAACCCCAAAATTTGGTGTATAATCAATCCCATCACATCCTCCAATAATTCTAAGCTTCAACCCAATCCTGATTTGAGCTTTAATCTAATCCCAATCTAAGCTTAACCAAAACCCTAATCTGAGCTTTAGTTATTTCAACCTTTCATTCATCCATTCTAAACAGTTGTTCTCCCTTTTCAATCATTCATTTCCCCATTCTGAGTAAGCACTCATATATATCGAACCTTCATCTATCATCTCAAACTTTGGTTAGCGATTTTGTTCATCCGTTTACTTGTTCCGAGTGAACCTTCATCCATTTCAAACCTCCTTTCATCATTTTGAACTCTTGTTCTATTGTTTCGATCATTCGTTTACTCATTCTGAGTAAACGTTCAACCATTTCCAACCTCCTTTCATCATTTTTGAACTCTTGTTCTATCGTTCTGATCATTCATTTACTCATTTTGAATAAACCTTCAACCATTTCAAACCTCCTTTCATCATTTCAAATTCTTGTTCTATCATTCCGATCATTCGTTTACTCGTTTCGAGTAAACGTTCAACCATTTCCAACCTCCTTTCATCATTTTTGAACTCTTGTTCTATTGTTCTGATCATTTTTTTACTCATTCTGAATAAACCTTCAACCATTTCAAACCTCCTTTCATGATTTCAAATTCTCGTTATGTCATTTCGATCACTAGTTTACTCGTTCTGAGTAAACATTCATCCATTTCAACCCTCCTATCATTCCAAACTTTCATTCTATCATTTTGATCACTCATTTACTTGTTTTGAGTAAACGTTCATCCATTTCAACCCTCCTTTCATCATTTTGAACTCTTGTTTTGTCGTTTTGATCATTTGTTCCAAGTAAACATTCATCTATTTCACACCTCCTTCAATCATTTCAAACTCTTGTTCAACAATTTTGATCAGTCATTTACTCATTCTGAGTAATCTTTCATCTATTCCAAACCTACTTCTTCTCATTCCGAGAATCATTCATCCATTGTGAGCAGTCGTTTACTCATTCCTAGTAGTTGTTTGTTTGTTTCAATCAATCATTTACTCATTTTGAGTATTTGTTCATCCATTTTCTACCATCCATTTCTCCAATCAAATCATCATTTTCCCAATCGAAATCCCTTGAACGTCATCTCGGGTTATTATCCAAATTGACCTAAGTATCTGATCTGATCGTCATCATCAACATCCACTTAGGATTGTCATCCATCCTAAGTCAATCATCATTGTTGGCCCAATCAATCCATTTTCAATCTCAAAGTGGATTCGGTGCCGAAATTATTCACTCATCCTTTTATCCGATCAATTAGTATCCTACGTCATCTAGGGTAATCTCTAAATAGGGTTTACAGTCCCTTTCGTCATCCTATCTGATCCCTCAGTCTATCTTATTAATCATTGATCGATCTTATCCAATCCAATCCAATCCAATTGCATCCCTATCCAATCACCTTTGAGCCAATCAATCTACTTCCATCTTGAAGCAGATTCGATGTCGTAATCATCCTTTGATAATCAAATCTGATTGTCAGAATCAATCCCATCACATCATCCAATCATCCTAGTCTGAGCTTTAGTCCAATCCTGATCTGGGCTTGACCTAAATCTCAATTTGAGATTTAGTCTGTTCCCATCCAAAATATTTTATCCATCCTTTTTATCCTTTCACCATCATGAATCCTTATCCTCCATCAATAGTGGTCAAGGGAAACCCTAATTATGTTGACAATGATAACAAAAGTCTTGATGATCAAGAAGACTGTGACTTAGATCCCCTTGACACTATCATTGCTAGTAAGCTTTCTCCACCCACTTTCCAAAATCCAATCACCCCTTCGAGTTATCCCCTTATGTCTTCATCCATGCCTAATCATGTTTCTTATTCTACCTTTGACAAGGGATATCCATCATATCCATCATATCCTTCATCTACATCATCCTCTTATCCTAGTCTTCCATCACAATACTCCTATCCTAATCCCCTGCCCACATCCTCCTATCTCAATCCTTCATCCACATATACCCACTACCCTAATCTTCCATACCAATCTGCTCACCCTAATCCTACATTCACACCTTCCTATCCTAATCCAACACCTAGACCAACCTATCTCAATATGCCACCTCAATCTTCCCATCCTAATCCACCATCCCAATATCGTTACTACAATCCACCACCTGTATCCTCATGTCCTAATTCACCATTCCAATGCCCCTATTTTAACCCTTCATCTAATCTTAATCCCCCATCTATTCCCAATCTTGCATTCGATCCCATTCCCCCATCTAATCCTAATCCACCAATCCATAATCCTTCATCCACTCCTACCATGCCATCTCAGCCTAGAGTATTCAAGTTTCTCACTCCAAAAGTTCTCCAAGGACTTATAGCGAAGAATACATCTCCCACTCCACACCTTGAAGTTATGGAATCATGCCATCCCAACCCATCATCCACAGTCATTAGTGATGAGACCCTTCTCCACCCAACACCTATCATTGATGATCCCACCCCTAGCACCACTCAAACTGTCAAAACAAACACATCCTCTAAATCCACTGAGCACCCATCTACTACCATCACATCTCCTGAATCCATTGAACACCCACCTCCTACTCCAAGAATTGTCAAGCCCATCAACGATACCCAAATCCAATCCACTAAAATCCATTCCGATGACTGCATTGAATCCTCCATCCTTCCATCTCCCCAACTTGAAGAGTCTCTCCAACACTCTATCATCCTGCCATCCACACAAGATGTGTCATTCCAAGAGTCTAATCAAAAGCGTGCCAACATATCCCCTTCTCCAGATCCAGATCCTACCATCCCATCTAGTCCACCTCAAGATCACAGTCCCCCACCCATTCCATCCCATGATCCCCATGTCATTCAAGCTTCCACCACTCCATCTCCATCTCCATTGCATGAGCCCACTACCAAAAATCCAGATCCTATCATATCCCCTAATCCCTCTCCTGATATCACCCATCCAAATGTTGTTATCCCATCATCTCCCTCTCATGATCCCCCATCACCACTTGCATATCCCCTTGGTACTCTCACATTCTTCCATGGTGGCCTCCTCGTAGAAGAAAAACATAGTGTATATACCACCCATCATCCTCCACCTAATAATGGACTCACATCATGTTTTTAGAATAACAAAAATCCTATCATGGATCGCATGCTCAAGAAAATGAACTATCAAGGAAAAGGTCTAGGCCTTTATGAGCAAGGCATTTTGGAGCCCATCCAAGTCAAAGAACAAATCTGCATGCAAGGTCTTGGACCTATTTCTCAAGACTTACAATCTAAAGGTGTTGGTACAACCTCTATACATCCTCAATGAGCCTTTTCTAAAAGAAATGTTGTCTCTTCCCATTGCCCCACCAGATCATATGTTTCCATCCCTCCTCCTCTATCATATCGCCTCAAAACAACCATCCATATTCCTCCTTCATCTGCTCCATCCATTTTGGGTCCTTACATCCCTCCATCCACCATCTCCCATCCTCCATCTACTCCATCCATCTTGGGTTCTTATGTCCCTCCACCCACTCCATCTATTTTGGGCCCCTATACCCTAAAATCACCTCCTCCATCTCGTCTTATCCATCCTTTCATACATTCATCACCTATCCATGTCATCCATCATAAACAACCCACTCACATGTCCCCTAATCAGGATCAACGAAGGTACATACCCACACATCCTCCATCTACACATAATCCCTATAATCCTACCTTTGTCGCTCCACATCATCCATCTCCTAGCACCCATCCCATTGCTATCAAAAGCACTCTGGGTGTTAAAACAAGAATGTATCAATCTAAACATCCACATGAATCTAAAGCTTCACATGTCCCCTCTAAATGACATGTTGCAGAAAAGAAAAATAAAATCCAAAATCAAAATCAAATTGGTAACCTGCAAAGGTCCACCAAAGAAAAGGTCAAAACCATGTGGATCCCAAAGAAAAAATATGCAATGCCATCAAATGAAAAATTTGTAAGAACATCCAAAGTTGCTAATCCAAAAGCTAATCATACACCCCTTTCATCTCCTAAGTTTGTTTTGGGTCCCTATGTCCCAAAATTCACTATTCCATCCGCTCCATTATCCCCACATTATCCATCCATTAATCCTCTTATCTTTTCACATCCACCCCCACATGTGCCAATGTTGGTCCTGAACTCACCACCCCATCATTCTATCCATACCCTTTTCAACATCCCACCCATTACCCCACATATCTCCCCCATCAAATCCCTCTAATTCATCCTCTTGCATAATCCATTTATCCTAATAAGGTTGTACCAACATCCAACAGTCGGTTTGAACAAGGGCTCTTAATGCCTCATCATATAGAACTTGATACTTGAGTCCTTCATCCATATCCTTATCACATGTCTTCTAAATCCACCTATTCGCCTCCCTATCCTTATCCATCTCCTTTCGCATGCCATCCAAAAAGTCAAAAAATACAAAAAAGTCACAAAAAATCTTAAAAAGTCAAAAAAATCCAAAAAAATTCAGAAAAAATCTTAAAAAAAAATAGTAAAGAGAAATAATCCATCCAATGGTGAAAACTTGGAAAACAAGCACCTTGGATAAGTATCATGATGAAAACCTAGCAAACAGGCATTATGCATAAATCCCCATCTGCACTTGGGGGCAGCTTCCTGATATGCATCCCCTCCATCCACTATGCTTCCTGCTATGCTTCCAGCTGTGCACCTATCTTCCTGCTATATGTCATTCCTCCCCTCCATCCCACCTATCTTTTGCATCCTACCCTCATATCCCATTTATCTCCCATCCCTCCATCCTTCTTGTGATCTCAATCAAAATAGGGGCACCTCTCTATGCATACTTTGGACACCTCTTGGTATACATTCCCTTCATCCATGCTTTATCATATTCCTTAGTCACCCATCCTATCTTCCTTTAGTTATATCCTTTATCTTCTTCCACCCCTCATGCCTCATCATACATGACATATCTAGAGTGAGGGAATTTACTTCCTTTATGACAATCCTTGGAGACATCATCTATCATAACATCCCTTCATCTTCCTATCCATCTACCACAACATCCTTTCCATCTCCCCATCCTTATCTTCCTATCCATCTATCCTAGCATCCCGTCCATCTCCCCATCCTTATCTTCCTATCCATTTATCCTAGCATCCCTTTCATCTCCCAATCCTTATCTTCCTATCCATCAAAACAATCCCTTCCATCCCCCATCCCTATCTCTCAATCCATTCTTTATCATTATCCTCATCCCATCTCACAATCCCTTGTCATTGGTATTTGGCTATAGGCCTCCCTCCATGCAACCCAATGCCATTTATCTCATCACCATCACTTATGCTTCTTTTACACATCTTTTCAATCTCTTATCCTTTCTCATCATTCATCTCCCCATCATACAATCCTCCCAATTCATCTTTTGATGATTTGGATAACTATCCCATCCCTAAGCTTCAATTGATCGTCATCATCCTATCCAATCCAACAGGTCTATCTTGTCTCATCGTATCGGTCCCATCATTTTATCCACTCATCCTATCATTTATCTTTGGTCCTTTCATCGAACTACGTTTCCTCTGCACTTTCACGTAGGCAAGGTCGATCACTTGATCAGTCCCCGGGGCTCCTCTATCATCTAGTGTCGGTCTTTCTGTTTTGTCCATCCACTCTGTTATTGTCTATCATTGACCTGCATTGTCCACTTTGCTCCTTTTTTCCATCCTATCTTTACCATCCATCGAGGTCTCCATCTTGGTCAGTTGTCATCCTTTTGTCGAACTACGTTGCCCCTGCACTTTCACATAGGCAAGGTCGATCACTTGATCCACCCTCGAGGCTCTTCTATCATCTAGTGTTGGTCTTTCTATTCTATCCATCCACTCTGTTATCATCTATCATCGATCTGCATCGTCCACTTTGCTCCTTTTTTCCATCCTATCTTTACCATCCATCGAGGTCTCCATCTTGGTTAGCCATCATCCTTTCATTGAACTGCGTTGCCCCTGTGCTTTCACATAGGCAAGGTTGATCACTTGGTCCACCCTCGGGGCTCCTCTATCATCTAGCGTCAGTCTTTTTGCTCTGTCTGTCCACTCCTTTATCATCTATCATCAGTCTTTTCTTTTGTCTCTCTGGTCCTTCTCATCCACCATCAATATTCATCATCCTCTTTCTACTTTTATCCATGGTCAGTCGATAGCCTTTTATTGAACTACAAGGGCTCTGTGCTTTCACATAGGCATGGATAATCTTTGATCGACCCCTGAGCCCCTAGGTCTTTAGGGTGTGTCAATCTCGTGTCTTGTCTCTTGTGTCATGTCATCGAGCTATGCCCTTATCTAGCTGGTTCTTAATAAACAAGATCCACTTGTATCAACAAATCCAATCGGTTTTGAATATCCTGCATCATATCGATCTTTTAGCTTAGTATCCATCATCGGTCTCAACAAGATGCATCCTTCCTAATAGACCTCATCAATCCCACCCACCCCCTTAATCCTATGGCAAAGGACATTTGAAATTGATTGCGATATTTTGATGTTTTTGGATTTTGTTTATCATTTAGGCTCCCTATCATCACTTGTCATGGTCACCTTGATCCATCATATCATGGTGTGCTTTGACTAGTCAACGTAGGGGCATATCTTGATCTTTTCTTTGTTGTTGTCTTCTCGGTTGTCCCACTTAGTACCCAACAAGATCCTCGAGGTCTTGTGTTACGTTGGGGCATCCTTTTGTGCTTGTGGTTATCTCAATACTTGGCCCGACCAAGGTCTTCATGACTTTGGGGTGTTGGGATAGCCTTATTATCTGTTGTGTTTGTTTCATGCATTAGACACTAATACGCCTTGGTTCCACATACCCTGACACTTGGTGTCTTATGCTATAGCAAAAATTAGTGCTCCAAAGATGACAAATTGCATTAGGATTGCATCTCATTTTTCATTCCATGGTCTTGCATATATCCCTCATCCTCTTATCTATCACAAATCCCCCCATCCATTCCATTTAGCGCAAAGCATCTAATCATATCCTTGGTCTTGTTCCCAGTCTTGTTACAAGCCTTGATCCAATCATCCTCATCATCATCATCATCTCGATGTATTCTTCTATATCCCTTCGGTGTTGTTTTGGGATGTATCCTTCCCTCATAAACAACACTTTCATCATCATCATCGGGAGGTACTCTTCCCTATCCTTTAGTGGTGTTTTGGGATGTATCCTTCCCTCATCAATACCACTTGTGTGTGTGAAAATATGATCAAATTTTAAATGAAATCGAAACACATGTTAATAAGACATTAAATCAAAAAAGTTGAAAAGGAAACAGAATATGGAAAACTGTAACACCAGCTTCTCGAAACCGTCTTATCCTCCTCTAACTTCAGCATTTTATTGCTTCGAATGACTCTCAGATTAGCAGGTAGAGCTCAACAAAATGACAACATGAAGAACGAGATAAAAATAAGAATGCATAATATGCAAAATGCAAGAAAGCTATGCTAAAATGAAAATATTGCTGTGATATTAAAACTAATATGCATGCAAATGCTGGTGAAAATATGGCTATGTAAATGAGTATATGAAGTGTACGAACATGAACGAGTATGCATAGTGTAAGTGGATGATTAACCAAGGATTGGATTAGCACGGGATTTTATAGATTTTTCAAACGAGTTTGATTGGCTGAATCAATCGACAGTCCGGATTAAGCTTGTTTTGAACGGACGGCGGGAGATTTTCGAAAGTGGAAGAGGAGAATGGAAGGTTTCCCTTTTCTTTCAATTTCGTCATTAAGTTTCGAAGGGAAACTTCCATTTCGAAGGATAAGATACAAATTTGGAAGGGCAAGTTAGCATGAGTTAGAAATTTGGAAAGGTGAGTTAAAAATGAGTTAGAATTAAATAAATTAAAATTTATTTAATTTAGGAGTGAAGATGGAAATGGAAACCCACATAATTAAATAAATTATTTTTAATTATGTTTAAAAATGAAATTAAGGTGAGGTGGAAAATATTAAATAAAATATTTAATATTTTAAATTGAATATGGGATGGAGAATATTCCATTATTTAAATATTCAAAAATATTTAAACTTTAGAACCAAATGATAATTAAATATAAATAAATTATACAAATTTATTTAATTTAATTAAGCGGAGGGTAGAAATGTTAGTAATTAAATAAAATTATTTATTTAATTTAAGGTAGAAGAATTTAGAAGATGAACGATATAAATAAATAATTAAATTTATTTATAGGTAGATGACATTAGAGGAATTAATTAAATAAATTATATTTAATTAATTAACAAGCTTAATCATGACCATTTTTAGACATATACATTTTGCCCCTCTTTGAAGTGATGTGTAAAACACATTGCTTCAAAGAAAATAAGATTTTTGCCCCTGATGCATTTTCGATGTTGCTACTGATGATGCCCCCTCGGGAGGTAAATCATGGATGAGGATATGGATTATGAAAATTTTGTTAAACAATCGATATCAGATAATGATATTCTGTGGAGGAGAGAGTGATTTAGCTCCCGACAAATGATGTAAAAGATGCCCCTGTTGAAATGATGCCCCTTTTTGATGGAAATGATGATATGATGATGAACTGATAACTTTGCTTCCCAAAAATAGAAAAACAAAGAGTAAATGATTGATAAAGTGTTTGATAAATTTGCGTTCTGCGTTAGAAAACAAATAGTAGATGAATGATTTCCTTTTTGATAAATTTGCTTTCTGTGATAGAAACAAATAGTAGATGAATTGCGCGTTGATATGGATCACTTGATAGATAGGAGTCACTTGATATGGGTCACTGATATGGGTCACTTTGATATGGTTCAGTTTGCTATGGGTCACTGATATAGTTCACTTGATATGGGTCACTTTGATATGGCTCGCGATTGCATGATGTGAGGAATTGATAAATAGAGAGATTTTGATTGATCATTTCAGAGTCGAGGTGTGTCAGGACCACGTAGAGATCTTGGGGCAGGAGGTGCAAGAGGCAGTGATGATTTTTTTTTTTTTTTTGATGATATGATGTGCATTTATTTCTATATGTTAAGGATTTTGATATGCATTTTAATGATTTTGATGACTAACATGATATGTAGGATGATGTTTTATATTATGATGATGCGTACTGATGATGTCATGCAGGTGAATGACTTATGCATATATGGAAATGTATATATGGAATGTTTGTTTTTGGATTTTTCAATGTAGATAAAGGATGACAAATGAATGTTGTGTTTATGATATGCATTATGAATTTGCAAAATGAATTGATATGGAAAATGATAGGATGATTAACGATATGATATGAATGCAATGTTATGTAATGATGATTAAGTGAAATGATAAAATGAAATGCAATGATAATGACATGTATGAAAATGATAAGTGATATGAAACGAACTGTATGATATTGAAAATGATAAATGAAATGATATGATAATGAAGGAAAATGATATGATAAGATATGATAATGAAAAAAATGATATGATAAGATATGAAATGATGCAAATGTATAAAAGGAACACGAAATGAATATGAAAATGACAAAGTGTTGATGAGATGAAGATGATAGAGAATCTAAATGATATGCAAATGAATGATAAATGAGAAATGATAGGACCCAGCCGAAATGATAATGCAGGTGAAAGGTGATGATGAAACAAATGTTCAAATGTCCTCCACAAGTAGTCCAAAGAGACATAATAGCCATTGATGTGATTATTATCCTTTCAAAACTTGGGTGAAAATCCACTATGCAAATATGTACAAATGATCTAAAATGACATGCAACTAAATGAAACCGACCATTTTGTTGAGCTTGTTGGTATATTTTCTGGAATCATCATAGAGCGCTTTTAAAATGTTGGAAGTATGTACAAGCATCAGAGGGGAAATTAGCACCAATGATGACCTAAGTAAAACTTTCATGATTTTTGATATAGCAAGTGAACACAAGCATCTAGGTATAATTGAACCGAGATGACCTGAGCATTTCTTGTATAAACAAACAAAGACTAACCACCAGCTGATGCAAATTTGGAACTGTCATCAATGATAAATCATCATGTCTCACAACATATTTGCAACCGATAAATGATTAACCTCCAGACAGCAGAAAAAGAAAAATCATCCTCTTTCCTCGCCACTCTAGTTCAGTACATCATCGAGTGTGCTCTAGAGAAATGATATCAAAAAATTAAACAACCATTTTTCAAAAATGAAATACTGTGATTCCAAACATTATTTAGATTAGAGATCATCCAGATATGAGTCATGATAAGGTACGCAACTGAAAGCTACTGCAATATGGATCAATGGTTGAATGTTTTGGTTTGAGTTGGTTGTTTTGTTTTGCACGTGATTGGCTTCGATGTCATTGTCTTACTGTTGAAAGTTGATTGCCCCCAGTATGCCCCATGTTTGCCCTAGGTATTGACACAACTTGCTGAAATGAATATATACAATAGTCAAGCCATGGTAAGACGTTATCGCTCGAGGCAAATGATGATAGCATAGTGTTGGTGTGACTCTAAGATGATGGAAAAGATGCATGAAAAAGAAGGATGAAATGTTAAATGCAGAACATGAACTAATAGATGGAGAGCTACAAATAGTGTCTGTTTTTTATGTTTTTTGATTTTTTGATATTTTTTGATTTTTTTTTTTTGGATTTGTTCAGGACTTTTTCTTGTTTTTTTGGGTTTGTTCAGAACTTTTTCTGATTTTTTTGGATTTGTTTAGGACTTTTTCTTTTTCTGATTTTTTTTTTTTTGGATTTTGATGTTTTGAGGTGTCAAAATTTGAGTAGCCTTTGTGCTAGATACCAATGACAAGGGGAAAACCAAGTCTAGGTGCAAGGGTGTGTGATGGGATAAGGGATAAAATGCTCATGATAGATGGATGGATGGTATGGATGTATGCATCATAAGAGAGCAAGGATGTGATCTCCAAAGACTATGTCACATAGGAATAACATGCCCCATTCTAGGTACAAGACTTAGGATTTTTCATGACAAAGCTGATGAAAATAGGATAATGATATGATTGTTTGGAAGGATGAGGTATGGCAAGAGATACCCAAGATATGTTTCAACATTTTTCCCCTATTTCTTCATCAAGATCAAAAGGATAAAGGTGGATGAATGGACTCAATATGATAGGTATGTATGATGGCTAAAGATGGTAGGTAGGATGGAAATGATATGATATAAAAATGTTAGGTTGAATAGATAAGACATTGTGCACCCAAGTGTAAGTGACATAGAAGATCAATCTACACATGACGCCTATTTGCTAGGTTTTCATCATGGTACTTATCCAAGGCACCTGTTTACCAGGTTTTCACTGTTGGATGAAGGGATTTCTCTTTACTTTTTTTCTTTTTTTCTTTTTTTTGACTTTTTGACTTTTGGATAGAAGGGGAATATGGATAGGAGGGACTCAAGTGTCTAGTTGCATGAAAGTTGATAGTCCTGCTAGGGATGGATGTCATTGCATGGACCATGTCAAGTGTCATTATGCTCATAGATGTTGGTAAGATATGACATGAAAGGGATGGATTAAGTAGATGGAAGATTATGAAAGGCTTATGCAAGAATGGATGGGGAATAGTGGAAGATGATGTGGATTGAATAGGACTTGTGCAAAAGGATGGATGAAAGGTTTATGCAAAAGCATGGACCATAGGAAGATGATGGGGGAGATATGTAGGATAATGAATGAAGGATGAGGAGATGGAGGTATGTGGAATTGTTGTGAAATGGAAGGGAACCATGACCAATGGTTGCACACACTGTGACAAACGTTGAAGCTTTTGATGTGGATGGGGTGTAGGAATCAATGGAGATGTTTGCTTATGAGGTGGAGGGTGTAGTGTTTTAGGTACCCACATAGACTTAGTATTTTTATGATTTTTATTTTGCTTGTGGGTTTTAGGAATTTTAGATTTTTGAATGGAATGAGAATGTGGGATGGAAGTGGATGGTTGGGGTTTTTGTGATGTGAATGCCTTGTTTTCTTTTTGCTTAGGTACCCAAACCAATTTAGTTTTGGCCTTTACTTTTGGAGGTATGGGCTTATATAACTTTTTAGATATATTTTGCTTTGAATTTTTGTATTGATGTCCTAAGGCATGAGAACCCTTAGGATTTTTTACTTTATAGGTAGAGGCATTGAAATTCTTGCTTTTGAATCCCATGGGTATGGTGGAATTGGTGGAAGCTTCATGTTTATACAATGTGTGCATTTGTTGGTCATGATTAGGAATGTTAGGGTATTTATGGATGGAGGGATAAGAGGATTGAATGGTAGGGATATTAGGTGTTGGGAGAAGTGGAGGTAAAGTGGAGGGAGGGAAATTAGGAGTTGGAAGTAATGGTGGCATATTTGATGGTGGAAGGTGTACGGTCACATGCTTTTGACATTTGTAGGATGATGGAGGTGGAATGACAACATATGTTTTAGGGATACGATAGGCTTTATGATGGAAAGTGGACTTAGGAGGCATGGAGGAAATACCAACATCTTTAGGTTGTTGTCCTTGGGGTGTATGTCCAAGGCCATAAGAGCGTGGAGGGACTTTAACATGTATAGGCTCCAAAATATCTTGTTCATGAAGGTCTAGACCTTTACCTTGGTGGTTCATGTTTTGGAGTGCGCAATGGACAATGGGACTAGGTGTAAATGAAATACTAGACATAAGTTCCTTATTGGATTGAGAAAACAATGGCTATTTTTCTAAGGAGGAACATTCATGAATGAGGGTGGAAAGACCAACAGGATATGATGGAGGACTTGCAATGGGGTCGATAGTGGGTGATGGAGGATCATTAGGATCTTGATTAGCATTGTGTTCACTGAGATCCAAGATATTTGTTTGATCTTCTATGATGGCTTGGGAGGCATATGTCTCATCAAGGGAAGTGGATGTTTGTGCATCATGGATGGGTGAGGTGGAAAGCTCTTGACCATGGAGTGCATAAAGTTGGATAAGAGGATCATCATGGTCTTCTTGATCATAAAAGGGGTCTTGATCAAAGATGGAAGATTGATCATGAATAGTATTAGGTATGTTATGAATGGAATCATTGGGAGGGTGTTGATCTTTATGTGGATAAAGGGGTAATGTTTCCTCATGTTTAGGATTTTTCTCTTGACATACCTCATGACTTATTTGAATGGAGGTGCAAGGGGATGACTCTTGAATTGGATCAAGTAGTTGTGGATGACATGATTGGCTTGAAGGAGTTGGCATGATGTTTGAGGATTCTTTTGCATGTTCAAGTGTTGAATGACATGGCGATAATTGATTCCTTGCTTGTAATCCTTGGGTCACATCCTTTGTAGGTGTATGGATGGAAGGTGTTGGCTTAGGATTTTGATTTTGATTGGATGATGGTATGATAAAGTTAGAGGGTGCGTGAACTAGATTGGTGTTCCCCTTGTCGAAGGTGGCATTAAGACTTGAGGAAGTTTGGCCTTGTTGCAAGGTAGAAATTAAGTTCACATGTGTTTGTTGTGATGTGGCTTGATAGGTTGATGTGGCATTTACATATGAAGAAGTGGATGGATAAGATTGGTATGAGGTGGAAGGAGAAGCCCCTTGAAGTCTGATTTTAGGTTTTGGTTTTGTTTCATGATTTGGACTATAGAAAGGAACTCCTTGAATTATGATCTCGGGCTTAGGTTTTGTCTCATGATTTGGCCTAGAGGGATAGCCCCCTTGGATTATGATTTTGGGCTTATGTTTAGGATTGGGCTTGTTTATGATTATGACCATTTTGACAAGTGGTGATGGTGATGATGTGGAATGATTAGATTGGATGACTTGATTGATTAAGATGAAATGGATAGGATGTGGCTAAAAAGAATGATTAGGATGAAAGTGATTGGATATGAATGTGTTGGAAGAATGTGTACAGTGACTTGCATTTGGATTATTGATTGAAGATGATTTGATTGGTTTGATCGGATGAAGTGGTTTTGATGAAGATGATGATTGATTGGATTGGATGGTTGAATGATTGGATTGAGGTGAGGGATTGAATTGATGAAATTGGAAGAATTAATTAGATGGATTGATTTTATTGCTTGGATTTTTGTTGGATATTTAATTTTTTGGGAAATTTTGTTGATTTCCAATCTCTAAACATGGGAAAAGTATTGGGAATGTTTTTGAAGCAATGATGTGGGAAATTCTTAAGTGGCTTTCAGTTGTTGTTCTTCATGTTCCTTTTGGATGATCTCTTTATCTGAATTAATGTAATGAAAGACACAACAAACATTTTTGAAAATAGTTGTTCTTAAAGCCCTATACTAACATGAATTGTTTCATCAAGAAATGTTTTTCATCAAATGTTTTCATAGGTTTTCCACATGAAAGAAAATTCAGATAGACTCACTCTTAATGCTCAAGTAGGTCATTCTAGTAATCAACACACATCTTAGAACTACGTCGACTCACACAGCCGTGTCACCCCCGAAGGGGTGCCCGTGTTTTTGTCTTTTCTAGGCGCATACTCAGAGTTACTGAAGTGGATACCGGATCCCCTGAGCAAACGGTCCTTGGCAGTTATATGGTGAGTATCTTGGGGGCAGATTCTTCCCTCCCCTTACACTGTGATTATCAGAATGTTTGGAAACTGACTCGGCTGGCCACTACACTAGGTTCGTAGTAAGGATTTCCGTTCGGTGCGGCAATAATAAACTCCCTCAGGAGACCTCCCAACCTCTAGAACAAAGGCTTTGGGGATGGTTATCTTGCACACTATCGGCAAAAGAGGGTTTCCCCAAATTCGCTTTAAATTTTATAGTGGGGCAGAATAGCCTGGCTTTGGCTTGAACCCACTTGAGTCGTTCCTCTTGGGTGATTACTTTTTCCCACAAGAGCAGGCTCTCTAAAAGGTTTTATCAAAGCTTAAAAATGCATAAAATAGAATAGATGAGTTTGGAATTTTGATCACCCAGTTAAGGGGAGAGCATAGGCCTATCACCGTTTAAATCAAAGCAAGCAAGAGTTCATTTTTAAGCCCAAATAAATAGTTTTCTATGCTAGGTGAAGATATTGCTTCACAAAAACATGGAGTTCTTTTTAGTCCCAAAATAAAAGTGAAGTGACTATCCTAGGATTGGTTGATTTTGAATTATGTGACTACCCTAGGATTGCTTCATTCTTTTAAAGTTATTACTGTCCGCGGTCATGTCAGATTCAGTCAAATTAAATTACAAATTACAATTTGCAGCCTTTTTCAAAAGTGTGTTATAATAGACATCAAAGGCACTGTAGGAATCTTCAAAGGCATTGTAGGAATCTTCAAGGGCGCTGATTGATCCCAATGCTTTTCCAGCTCCGTATGATTCACCTACAAGATAAAAAAGAAATGATATTATAATGCAGCAAAAAAAAACTAAATAAACTCATCAAAAAAATTTGCAATTTCAGAGACATGTTTTTGGCATAGCCGAATTAGATTTCAGTATTTGATGACTTTATTAATCTGAAAAATGAAAACTCAAAGAAGAGATCCATGTTAATTTTCTAAGAGATTTCCAGAAATGTAAAGAAGTTAAACAAATTCTCTATTTTTCTCTCAAAAACGTGGATTTATGGAAACCATATAGAAAATGAAGATCATATTTTTTTGCATTGTATTTGACCTCTAAATTAAATCTGTAAAACATAGACCCCCATTAAAATTTAAAGATTTTCTGAAAATGTAAATTTTTTTGAAAAATTCTCTGATTTGCATCTAGAAGACCAATTTTATGAAAAAACATAAAATTATGATAACTTCTACAAAAATGATGATACACCCTCGATTTTTTTACTGTAGCCTCTTGAGATGATGTAAAAGGCTCTATAAAAATATTGTATAAAAATTAGCATCTTTGTAGAAGATAAGAAGAAAGTGGTAAAACTTGTGGTTTTGTCCAAAAACTGACAGATCTGCATCAAAAAAACAATAAAACCTGGAAGTAGATATTAAAAATGGGGCAAAGCCCCATGGTGGGCACCAATTTATGTGTGTGTGAAAATATGATCAAATTTTAAATGAAATCCAAACACATGTTAATAAGACATTAAATCGAAAAAGCTGAAAATGAAACAAAATATGCAAAGCTGTAACAGCAACTTCTCGAAACCGTCTTATCCTCCTCTAACTTCAGTGTTTTATTGCTTCGAATGACTCTCAGGTTAGCAAGTAGAGCTCAACAAAATGACAACATGAAGAACAAGATAAAAATAAGAATGCATAATATGCAAAATGCAAGAAAGCTATGCTAAAATGAAAATATTGATGTGATATTAAAACTAATATGCATGCAAATGCTTGTGAAAATATGGCTATGTAAATGAGTATACGAAGTGTGCGAACATGAATGAGTATGCATAGTGTAAGTGGATGATTAACCAAGGCTTGGATTAGCACGGGCTTTTATAGAGTTTTCAAACGAGTTTGATTGGCTGAATCGATCGACGGTCCGGATTAAGCTTGTTTCGAATGGACGGTGGGAGATTTTTGAAATTGGAAGAGGAGAATGGAAGGTTTCCCTTTTCTTTCAATTTCGTCATTAAGTTTCGAAGGATAAGATACGAATTTGGAAGGGCGAGTTAGCATGAGTTAGAAATTTGGAAAGGTGAGTTAAAAATGAGTTAGAATTAAATAAATTAAAATTTATTTAATTTAGGAGTGAAGATGGAAATGGAAACCCACATAATTAAATAAATTATTTTTAATTATGTTTAAAAATGAAATTAAGGTGAGGTGGAAAATATTTAATATTTTAAATTCGAATATGGGATGGAGAATATTCCATTATTTAAATATTCAAAAATATTTAAACTTTAGAACCAAATGATAATTAAATATAAATAAATTATACAAATTTATTTAATTTAATTAAGCGGAGGGTAGAAATGTTAGTAATTAAATAAAATTATTTATTTAATTTAAGGTAGAAGAATTTAGAAGATGAACGATATAAATAAATAATTAAATTTATTTATAGGTAGATGACATTAGAGGAATTAATTAAATAAATTATATTTAATTCATTAACAAGCTTAATCATGACCATTTTTAGACATATACACCACTCATTGGGATGTATCCTTCCCTATCCTCATGTTGTTTCGGGATATCTCATTCCCTCATTGACAACGCTCCATCCATCATCAACCCCTTTTGGCTTGTACCTTGATTGGGGCAACATCATCTTCGTCCTTGCATCCATTTGTGCTTCCCAACCTCTTGTCACCTTTTCATCCTTTCATATCCATCCATTTGCATCCTCTTCCTCATCTCCCATTTCATCATCTCATCCATTTCGAGAGCACACCTGTGTTCCCTTAAAACCCGCATATCCTCTCAAGGGGTCATCCTAAAACCATACTCTTCATCTTCACCCCCATCATCTTTCATCCTATTCATCCCTTTGATGATTGGTGCATCTTTCCCAATCTAACTATCTCCTTTTGGGTTCTATATTTTAATATTCTTTGAAATGATGCTACTTCGTAACACCATCTCAAAGAGGGGCAAAATGTAGACATCCAAATTTGGACACTTAATTTATCCAAATTTACCACTTTTCATCTAAACATCCTCTTATCTGAGTTAATTAAGTAATATTACTATTATTTAATTAATATCCTTAATTCTGCCAAATCCCTGAGGTATTTAATTTTAAATACCTTACCCTCCTTAATCCTCTTTTCATCAAATGAATTGAATAAATATTACATTTATTTAATTCTTCACATGTCATTTTCATCTAATCCTAATCCATCTCCTAATCTCTTCATTAAGGATGTGCACATGCATAATCCTTGATTAGGATGTGTCACATCCTCCAACTTTTGCAAGTTGGCTTCTAATCCTCATTAACCCCTAATTATCCTCTAATTACTAATTAGTTAAACCTAATTAGTACCTTGTTCAACTCTTCCATCCCCCAAGGAATTTTTAATTCCTTTTTATTCACCCTAGGCTCCTCTCTTCCCTATGTGAATTTTTAATTCACATTTTATTTCTTCTAGAATCCCCCTTTCCCATGCATCTTCTAGAATCTTTGACTTGTCACATCAAGTCACATGTGACAAACTCCCACCTTTTTGGAGACCCTCTCTTATCCACTAGATTCTCCCAAGCATGTGAATTTTTAATTCACATTTATTCCTCCAAGGAATCTTCTCATCTCCCAATGTACTTCCAAGATACATGTCCTTCTTACACATCATGTACTCTCCTTCCACATCACCTACACATCATCCTACCTTTAGCCACTTCACAATCCACATGTCAAGATGTGAGGGCTTGTGAGTCCTCATCTCACCTTAGCCCTTCATCTTGACCTTGTTGGATAAATCTCAACCATTGAATTCTCTAGAGAATTCAAGTTTCTCTATAAATACCCCATCCTCTAATGTATTTTCATAACACTTAGCCATTTTGCAACCAAATGTTGCCATTTTGTGCACTCATCTAGCCATCAATTTCACCTATTTGCATTTGCATCCAAGCATATAGTTAAGCCTTGCATTTAGTCATATCAAGAGCCATCAAGGAGCATACAAACCAAATCAAAATCAAGGGCCAACCAAGGAGTTTCAGCTACAAAAGGGAGGTATATCTATTTAGCATCATTTTACACTTTTCTTCTTTGCATTTACAAATTCCTTAGGCTAATCTTGAGGTGTTTCTTTATGTTTCTCCATTGTATTTTAGTTGATTAGAATAGGTTAAACATTTGGATATCACAAAGATAATTATTTAATTTACAAGATATGATTAGTAATTAAATAAATTAATAAATTCATTTAATCATGAGTATTAGTGACATATTAAATAAATAAATAAAATTCATTTATTTAATAATCAAGAAGAATAAATGAGCAAAGGTAATTAAATAAATCAATAAATTTATTTAATTGTAAGAAGATAATAGACCCTTAGTGACATATTGAATAAATAAATAAAATTTATTTATTTAATAATCATGAAGAATACAAAAGACGTGAATTAATTAAATAATAATGTATTATTTAATTAATAGCTGAATGTGGACCAAGAACATAATTAAATGTCATAATTATGCTAGGAAGAAAGTGGTAAAATAAAGCTTGTAGGGCTAGGTCATTTTTAAGTGTCTACACATACTTCTCATCTTCCTTGGCTGTCTCTTCCTTTGTAAGATTCACTTTATGTACACTCTCTTTACAATCAATAGAGCCTAACTTTTTTCCTACTCTAAATATTTCATATAAATTTGCAGAAGTGTCTATGATGGTACTATTACCTTTCTCAAGCACTAGTCCATAGTTTTCTTTGTTTAAGGGCTTCGGTGTGCTCAATAGCTCATTTAGAATTTTTAAGCTACTTTTTAGCTTGAGTCATTTTTCTATTTGGTCCTTTTCCTTTCCTTAATCTTTTCTTAGAGAAAAAATTTCTTCGACAAGCTTCATACATTTGTCAGCCTCTAATTTCATATTGGATTTAATCACATCTTTTTCTCTCTTAGATTCCTCTAGCTATAACTTCAAATCTACCACATTCTAGGTAGATTCTTCAAGATCCTTGTTTAGTTTGTCCAACTCTTTTTGTGCAAATTTCTTCTGCTTCTTGTTCTCCTTTTTTAATTCCTCAATCTCATCTCTGAGATTATCAATCTCATTTAGAGCATAGATTAGCTCTCCTTCTAGGTCAACCTCTCCTACCTCTTCTCCTTGTTCATGGAGGTCATTTGATACATAACTATCCTCTTGGATGTATAGAATTCTCTTCTTCTTATAAAAAAATCTTCTCTTAGGGTAGTAGGGTTTCTTCATTTTATCATCTACCACTTGGTTAGGGTAACCTTTCATATTGTAGGAACACTAAGTAGCAAAATGATATACTTTATCACAATAAAAAAATTAAAGGGTAACTTACCTTTGTACTTGCTAGAGCCTATTCCAAGTCTTCTAATGAAAATTTTCTCCTCTTCATCAATCTCATCATGTTTGAATGTGGTTGTTTCAAATTTTCTTTCTTAGGTGCTTCATCCTTCACCTTTTAGGAAACTTTGAATACAATTTTTTTCTTGGATGGCTCTCCATTTTTCATTCTCATCTCATATGCAATTAATATCCCATTCAACTTATCAAGAGTGAGTTTGTCTACTTCTCTTCATTCCTATATCAAAGAGATATTGGGATCATATTTGTTTGTCATTAAGATTAGAACTTTCTATACAATGAAATTTTCTTTCACTTCTCTATATCCTGTAATAGATTTTACTATATATTCAAATCTTAGAAGATGATATTCAATCTTCTCTTCTTTTTTCATCATCAGGCCTTCAAATCTAGCCCTCAGCACTTGTAGCTTTTCCAACCTTACCTTGTCATCTCCTTCATATATTTTTTTCAAATTATCCCAAACATCATGTGTAGCATTATAATGCATAATCTTGCCATGCACAGATCTAGACAAACTACAAATAATGGTATTCCTTTCTCTTTCATTTTTCTCATAGCCCTTTTTCCTTGTAGCATAAATGGGAGGAGCGAGAAGAGGAACATAGTTGATTTTGATAGACATCCAAACATCAAATCCTAGAGAACCCAAATATGCCTCCATTTCATGAATCTGAAAAGCATAATTTGTTCCATCAAATTGAGGTACCTTGTTTATGGAAGAACCTTCTTGATAGCTCATAGGGTTCACTCTACAAGTATCTACTTGAGCTGATTAAGCTTCACCTAGAGAACCCAGGGCTTTGATAGCAACTTTTGGAGCACAATAATCTAATGAGAGAGGGGTAAATTAGTAGATGACTTAAAAATTTAACCTTTGTAACCCTTAACGATTAATTATTTTTGACTTAATCTCAGTAAATCATCATAGTCATACATAGAGATAAAAACATACACATAACACAAAATATATGTTGAAAACCCAAGATGGGAAAAACCATGGTGAGAAGTGTTGCTAGGAGCTATTGTTCTAATCTAGCCTCACAATCACAAGATTTGTTACAATGTTTAAGGGTACTAACCCTAAGGAGACTACAATCCCCTATTAGGAGCACCTACTCCATGGAAGAACCCACTCCCTACTCTGAACACCTACCAAGATATATGATGGAACCAACCAATCAAATTTATAATCAGAGTTATTACAAATTTTGAATAGAACATAGTTTTGTTGTAAGTATTAGCAAGTTTGGTGGTTTTCTCATTAATGTTATCATTGATGTCAACACAGTTTAGTATGTTATACATTATTCATGTATAGTTGAGATGTTGTTGAGATGTTGTGAGTACATGGAACTATCTCTATGATGTTGCAGATGTGCTGAAATGATTGGTTTCCAAGTGCTTTTGAGAAAATTAATAAAGATTGATGTTAGAGTTATGTATGTGTTTAGAATGTGCTTTGGTATGTGCTTCACATTTCTCCTATGTTGATCCTATGCTTATGTAGATCTGTAGAGATTTTTCTGATGATCTAATGATTATATATACTAATTTTTAGCTTTTGGTTTGATGGATTATGAAAGATTTGTTCACCAATGTGTGAACTATACTAGTAGAGTTGGTTTTCTATGGACTGGGAGAAATGTTTCTACTCTACAGTCCTCCACTATTTTGTTTCAAATTGTGAGGACCTAGAATGTGATTTATAATGGTGTTCTTTGGGTTCTAGAAAAGATTCTTGTGGTTTGGTAATCCAGAAGTTGAGTTTTAGAGTTGTTGTATGTGCTTGCATAGTTTGGATGGACTGTTGGAAGGAGTTTGGTGTTCAAAGGTTGTTAAACTTGCTACAAATGTATTGGAAGAAAACTAAGATGTGTTCTTGTGCATAATGAAGTGTGTTGCACTGTTCATGTGTTATCTTCTTGTCGGGAAGCATGTAAATCAATGTTCATTTGTTTTTTCATTAGGTTTAGCCAACCTAGTGTTTACATTTCATAAGAATAATATAATTTAATTAAAGAAGCATGTGGTTGATTTGAGACATTATTTTTGGGTCTTGGTTAAGTGTTTTATTGGTCCACTCTCATTCTTTTCCACTGCGAGAATGTTGAGTTCTTGCCCTAATTTCAATTTATGAAATGAACCTTATGTGGCTGATCTTGGAGAAAGTTTCTAAGGTTGAAGATGGTATAAATGTAAGTCAAGCTGTGAAGGATTGTATGATGAAAAAGTAAAAAAGTAAGACACAAATAAAAGAGTAGAAGTGTGCAAAAGTGAGTTGAGGTAGTAGTGCTTCACTGTGTTAGATTCCTAAAGGTAGTAAGCTGAAGGTTTCTACAATATTTTGATCAAGACTATAGATGTGTGTAAATTGTTGTTGTGGATCTTTTTTTTTCTTTTGTATCTATAGGTAGTGAACCTCCCTATTGGATAGTAAGTCCTTTCTATAGGTTGTGAGACTTTGTATCTAGACAGTGATTCCTCTTCTAGGAAATGAGCCCTTGGCAATGAGCCTTTGTATTTAGTTTTTCTATCTCTTTATATTTTGAGTTAATCCTCACCATGGTTTTCCACTCATTGGATTTTCCACATAAAATCTAGTGTTCATTGTGTTGATTTTACTTTCTATTATCTGCATTTCATGTTCATACTTAATAACATAACAATGTGGTTATGAAGTTCACAAGTTTTGAAGTTTTGTGTTTAAATTTCGTGACAACTGATTCACACCCCCTCTTAGTTGTCCTATGCCTTTTAATAATTGGTATTAGATATTTGGTTCCTTGGTGTAGAGCTTAACCACTTAAGGAAGATCTGATGGTGCATAAGTTGGCGATCCCTATGCTCGATGGAGTTGATTATAGTGACTGGAAAATGTAGATGAGAGGAAACATTATCTCTCTTGATTACAAGAATTGGAAGGTTGTTGAGATGAAGTATGTTGCTCTGACAGGTGGTCTTGCTACTATGGATGAATTTTTTGCTTATGAGGAGAATGAGAAGGTGAGGTATGCTATTTTCAATGCTCTATCTAAAACTAAGCGAACTAAGGTTCTTTCTTTGGGCATTGCTCATGAAGTTTGGAAGAAGTTGAAAGATCTTTATGAAGGAAATGACATAGTGAAATTGACAAAGAAGTTGATGGAAAAGAAGAGATATGAGAATCTGAAGATGGAAGAAGGTGAAGATTTTGCAAGCTATTTCCAAAGGGTTGAACTTGTATCAAATGATGTTGGGAATCAAGGGGGTAATATGACTAATGAAGATATAATTGAAAAGATCCTAATAACCCCACCAAAGTGTTACAATGATAAGATCTTAGTTATTGAAGAAATGTATGATCCTAAGAAATACACTAAAGAAGAGCTATTTGGCACCTTGACTGCATTTGAAATGAGAAAGTTTAGAAAGAAGGAAGAAAATATAGAGACAACATTTAAAACAACAAAGACTGGGGATGATCTAGATAGTTATGGTTTTGATGAGTTGGAAGTGAATTTTACTAGGAAGTTGAAGAAAGGTATTGTTAAGTATAAAGGCATGTTGCCCTTTAAATGTTTTAGCTGTGGTAATATTGGTCATTATGCTTCAAGATGTCTTAATAGTGTTGTACATAAGAAGAACAATGATCATTAAGATAAGGATAGAAAGGATAAGAAATATAAGAAGCTATATTATTTTAAAGAAGAAGCCATAATCTTTGATGATGAATCTGATTATGAGGGTGATGATAGTGAATGCCTTTTTTTAGCCTTGGAGAATAAAGATGTATCTACTAACCTTGCAAAATGTGCAAGAAAAAATTCTCTAGACAATAAAAAGAATGAGATGGAAGGTACTTTAGTTACTACCTTTCATGCTAGATATGATGAAGACTACTAAGTGATTGAAAATGGATGCTCTAATCACATGACTAGAGATAAAAGTAAGTTTACTAAACTCAAAGAGTATGATGGTGGCTTGGTCATGTTAGAAGATGATTCAGGAGCAAAGATTGTTGGAAAAGGTTCAATCAGTTTTTATGGAATTCACAACACTGATAATGTATATTATGTAAAGGGTTTGAGGCATAAACTTTTGAGTGTTGGAAAGATGTGTATCAATGGTTTTAAACTTGTGTTTTAGAATAATACATATTAAATCATAAAAGGATCCAGAGATATGGTTGTTGCTGGAAGGAGAACTCATGGAAATATCTATCAGCTGAAAATCATTGATAGTTAGTGCCTTGTATCTCAAGTCAATGAAAGTTGGTTGTGGCACCAGAGGATGGGACATGTAAACTTTGATAATCTATCTAGGATTAGTTCAATAGATGTTGTTTGAGGTCTACCTAGAATCACAAAGCTTGCTAATACTATTTGCAAAATTTTTAAGTCGAGGAAACAAACAAGAAGCAATTATAAGGGAAAAGAGCAATCTACCACCAAAATGTTGGAATTAGTTCATATTAACCTTCGTGGTCTGACTAGAATAGGAAGCCTAAATGGTGACAGGTATTTCATGCTCCTTATTGATGATTATACTCGAATGACATGGGTTGGTTTTCTTAGAGAGAAGACTCAAGCTTTAGATATGTTTAAAGTGTTCAAAGCAAGAGTGGAAAATGAAGTGAACCTAAGAATCAAATGTTTGAAATCTAATAGAGGTGGAGAATTCACTTCTAGTGAATTTAATACATTTTATGAACAACATGGCATAAAAATACACTTATCTACTCCAAGAACCCCTCAATAGAATGGGGTAGTTGAGAGGAAAAACTAGATGGTACAAGAAGCTACAAGAACCATGATGAAAGAATCAAATATATCAAATGTGTACTGGAGAGAGCCAATACACACTATTGTTTATGTTCTTAATAGAGTTCAAATTAGAGGCAATAGCACAAAGAATCCTTTTGGGTTATGTATTAGTAATAATCCTACTGTGAAGTACTTTAAGGTATTTGGAAGCAGATGTTACATTAAAAGAGATGATGAAAATCTTGGGAATTTTGATGCTAGATGTGATGAAGGGATTTTTCTTGGGTACTCTACTACTAGTAAAGTGTATAGATGCTTCAATAAACGATTGAGGAAAATTGTTGAGAGTGTGAATGTGAAATTTGATGAGGACATGCACAAACCTATTGAGATAAGTGAAGTTGAACCTAATGGTCTGTTTGTGGACAAGTACCTGAAGAGAATAAGGAAAAGGAAGAAGAAGAAGAAATCCTAAAGCCTGCTATTAAGACTCCTAAGTATGTGTGGAAGAATCATCTTGAGGAATAGATAATTGGGGATAAGAGTGAAGGTGTGAAGATAAGTAAAGTAGTAGCTGAGGTAACCTTGTGTTTACTTTCTAAAATATAACCTAAATTTGTGTGTGAAGCATGTGAAGATGAGAGTTGGGTTTGAGCTATGAAAGAAGAGTTGCACCAAATAAAAAAGAATTAAACATGGGAATTGGTTCCTAGACCTATGAACAAGAATGTAATTGGTTCAAAATGGGTGTTCCAAAATAAGTTGAATAAAAATGGTGAAGTTATAAGAAATAAAGCAATACTTGTATGCAAAGGATACTCACAAATTGAAGGAATAGACTTTGAAGAAACATTTTTCCTTGTGGCTAGAATGGAAGCTATTAGGATGTTTTTGGCCTTTTTTACCCACAAGGATTTCAAAGCGTATCCGATGGATGAAAATTCATCATTTTTGAATGGTGAATTGGAGGAAGAAGTATACATGGAACAACCTAAAGGATTTTAGTTATCTGACAAACCGGATATGGTTTGTAAGCTGAAGAAGGAATTGTATGGATTGAAGCAAGCTCCCTGAGCTTGGTATGCAAGATTGGATAGATACCTGGAAAAGCAAGGTTTCAACAAAGGCTCTGTTGATACAAATCTTTACTTCAAAGTTTAAGGTAAAAAAATGTTGATAGTAGTAGTATATGTTGATGATATCATATTTGGTGGAAATGAAGGCATGTGTAAAAGATTTGTAGAAGAAATTCAAAAAAAAAATGAAATGTCCATGATTGGTGAGTTGAACTTCTTTCTTGGTCTTCAAGTGAATCAAACTAATAAGGGGATATTCATTTCACAATCTAAGTATGTAAAAGAACTATTGAAGAAGTTTGGAATGGATGAATCCAAAATGGTTAGTACTCCTATGGTAACCGGATGTAAGCTAAGCAAAGATGATGAATCTACTAAAATTGATCAGAGCAATACAAATCTATGATTAGTGGGTTGATGTATCTTACTACTACCAGACCAGATATTATGCATGTAGTAAGTTTAGTTGCTAGATTTCAAATAGGCCCTAAAGAGGCACATGTTACAATAGTAAAGAGGATATTTAGATATCTTAAAGGTACACTAGATTATGGCTTATGGTATCCTAAGGGTGTTGATTTCACCTTAAGTGCTTATATCAATGCAAATTGGGCTGGTTGTGTGGATGATCGGAAGAGTACTAGTGGAGATTCTTTCTTTCTTGGAAAAAGATTGGTTTCTTGATTGAGTAAGAAATGGGACTCATTTTCTTTATCCACTACAAAGGCAAAATATATTGTTCTAGCATCCTACTGCACATAGGTTTTGTGGATGAAGCAAAATTTGACAGACATTGGAGTGATATGTGATGAGCCTATTCTTATTTTTTGTGACAATACAATTGATATAAACATTTCAAAGAGCTTAGTGATGCATTCAAGAAAAAAACACATATCTATCATATATCATTTCTCGAGAGGAAAAGTGTTGGAGAATCAAGTCAAGCTGGAGTATGTGACAACAAAGGAACAAATTGTAGATATATTTACTAAGGCTCTTCTAAACGATACTTTTGAGTATCTTAGGGAGAGGTTGGGGGTCATTGGCCCTCTAAACTAGGTGCACATGAAGGTGCATCAGTCCAATGAATTCATAGATTCTTCATTTATTTGGACTAATGAATGGGTATACTCTGTAGGGGGAGTAGATGATTTTTTTTGTTGTAGTATGAGTCGATGGGTGTACTCCTAAGGGCGAGTAACTAGAGTTTTTGATCTTTTCCATTGATGTCAAAAGGGGAGAGAAAGCCATGTGAAAAATAGTAAAAGGGAGAAAAGGTGTTCTCCCAAAATATTGTGTAGGTTATTGTATTTGATGGCTTTTCACATCATGTGTTGCCATCAATGACAAAGGGGGAGATTGTTGCAAGTATCAGCAAGTTTGGTGGTGTTTTCATTAATCCTGTCATTGATGTCAACATAGTTTAGTATGTTGCAGATTGTGCATGTATAGTTGAGATGTTGAAATGTTGTGATTACATGGAGCTATCTTTATGATGTTGCAGATGTGCTAAAATGATGGGTTTCCAAGTGATTTTGAGAAAATTAATAAAGAGTGATGTTAGAGTTATGTATGTGTTCAAAACATGCTCCGGTATGTGATCTACATTTCTCATGTGTTGATCCTATTATTGTACAGATCTGAATATATGTTGTTCACAATCTAATGATGATATATACTAATTTTTAGCTTCTAGTTTGATGGATTATGAAAGATGTGTTCACTAGTGTGTGAACTGTACTGGCAGAGTTGGTTTTCTATGGACTAGGAGAAATGTTTCTCCTCCACAATCCTCCACTATTCTATTTTAGATCTTGTGGATATGGAATGTGATTTATAATGGTGTTCTTTGGGTTCTGGCAATGAGTCTTGTGGTTTGGTGATCTAGAAGTTGAGTTTTAGAGTTGTATGTGCTTGCATAGTCCGGATAGACTATTGGAAGAATTTTGGTGTTCCAAGGTTATTACACTTGTTGTGGATGTATCTAAAGGAACCTGAGATGTGTTCTTGTGCATAATGAGGTGTGTTGCATCATCTGTGTGTTATCTTCTTATTGGGAATCATGTAAATCAATGTTAATTTGTGTTTTCATTAGGTTTGGCCGACCTAGTGCTTACACTTCATAAGAAGAATAAAATTTAATTAAGAAAGTGTGTGGTTGATCTAAGACATTATTTTTAGGTCTTGGTTAAGTGTTTTATTGGTCCACTCTGATTCTTTTCAACCATTGGAATGTTAAGTTGCTGACCTAATTTGAATTTATGAAATGAAGCTTATGTGGCCGACCTTGGAGAAAGTTTCTCAAGTTGAAGATGGTATAAATGTAAGTCGAGTTGTGAAGGATTATATGATGAAAATGTAACAAAGTAAGCCACAAATAAAAGAGTAGAATTGTGTGAAAGTGAGTTAAGGTAGCAGTGATTCATTGTGTTAGATTCCTGAGGGTAGTAAGATGAAGGTTTCTACAATCTTTTGATCAAGGTTATGGATGTGTGTAAATTGCTATGGTGGATCTTTTGTTTTCCTTTGTATCTGTAGGAAGTGATCCTCCCTATTAGATAGTGAGTCCTTTCTGTAGGTAGTGAGCCTTTGTATCTGGATAGTGAGTCCTCGTTTAGGAAGTGAGCCTTTGTTTTTTATTTTTCTATCTCTTTATATTATTAGTTAATCCTCACCATGGTTTTTTCCCCATTAGGTTTTCCACATAAAATCTGGTGTTCATTGTGTTGTTTTACTTTTTGTTATCAGCATTTCATGTTAATAGTTAATAATATAATAGTGTGTCTATAAAGTTAATAACTATTGAAGTTTTGTGTTTAAATTTGGTGACAACTGATTCACCCCCCCCTCTCAATTGTCTTGTGCCTTTTAACAATTTTGATGTTGCAACTTATCTTGTCACTACTTACACTTGGTTAAAGTCTCTGCAACCTATATTTGTGTTGTTTACCTCCTCCATTTTTCTATTGTAGGTGAACCCAAATTAAGACTCTCAAAGTTTTGTTGGGTTCCTCTACTTCCTATCACTACTATTTCACTCTTCCCTTTTTCTTTTAGTGCATTCTCTATCTATCTCAAAAGATTTCTAGATATACTAAATAACCTTGTTGCACTTTCCCTAGGAGTGCATTCTCTATTTTCCTTCAAGAATTAAGAAAATTCCATGCTATCCTTCCTGCTTCCTTTATCTAGGGTTCTCTTTTTTTGTCTCAAAAGTCACTTATTTCTTAGATGCAACACACCACTTCTTTTTGCAGCATCATTCTCTCACACCTTGTTTCCTTCTTCTTCCTCCTTTTATCCATCTCTGACTTTTAGCATCAACCTCGAGATTTGCATACCACATCTTTCCTCTGCTAGGGTTTGATATTTATCTTCTTTTGTTAACTATCAGAACATTGAACCACACATCCGCTTATCAAAACATAGAGATTTTTCTATTCCTAGCATACAAAATAGCTAGGATATTTAGTAGCATTTAATACATATTCTCTATAATGAATCTTAATATGATTGTCCACCACCCATATGTCTATGTCACCAATCTGATCATCTAATGATCATTAATACTGGTAGCTAGAGTAGTTCGGCCAATCAAATTCACTCCCTAAGTTGGTTTAAATTTGAAACCCCAGTTCACACTACCATAGCTGTTAAGGATTCTGAATTTCAACCTAAGTCATTGATTGGGTGCTTTTCATGCCATGATCCATTGATAAAAATTCATCATTTAGGCTTTTAAAACATGATCGTCGATTTGTGGTCTGCATTAATGATCATCTTCAATATTTACCATATGCATATTGCTAAGCATGAGTCCCTAAAGACACGCATCACCTATCCAAAGTTCTGTAAGGTTAGACACCATCCCAAAAAAATCTTTAGCAGACTAGTGGATTATCACCATCTATTGCCTTGACATACCCACACAATTCACAATGGAGGTGTGAATTGCTATATCAATCAATCAAATGTTGTGCTATTCCAGGGAACCTAGATGAGAATCTATAATATTCACACTAAGCTCTCAAAACAACCTTTAGATGTTCGAGCCTTAGCCATCACCATAGATCATATCAGGAAAAATATTTTCTTCACAACTAAGAAATGTTGTGCATTTTTCGCACACACACCCTACTGAAAGCAAGGAACCCCTCTCTTTTTCTTTCACCTTTATTTTTTGACTTTGGGGACAATCTCCCTTTGGATCTATAATGTTTCCATGATTCCTAAATGAACTACCAAGGTTTCATCAAGTTTGGAGGAGTTGTAGAATTTTTGTTGCAAGTTTTTGTCTACAATTTTTTTTCCATGGAAGTCCATCCATAGAAGTCTGTATGTAGGTTTCCATCTATGGAAGTTTTTCCATGGTTTTCTGCCCACAAAAGTCCATTTGTGGAAGTTTGTTTGTGAAATGTCATTGCAAACAACATTGGACCCTATGGCTTCTACGTTCCAAATTTCCACATTTCAAAAAGTGGTGCAAACTTTAAGTTTTCGACATCTCGTGCCTATAAAATGTATGTCTCCATAAGCCTAAAGGGGTTTGAGCCAAGTTTGCTAAGTATTTAGACATTGTAGAAATTTTACTGTGGGAAGCTGTCTATAGGATGTCGTTGGTGGAAGTCTGTTTGTGAAATTTTGTTGCAAATGACACCAAACCCTCCAGCTACCACATTCTAAATTTCTCCATTTTCAAAATTGGTCAAATCTTAAGGAAATATGTTTGGGCACTATTTCTACCCCTTTTTCCACATGCCAAAATTAAAAAATCTCAAATTTACTAAGTTTTTAGAATTTATAAAAATTTCTCTGTAGGTTTCCATCCACAGATTTCCATTTGTGGAAGTCTAATGTAGGAGCATCTAGTGGTGTAAGGGCAATCATGTATCACCCAAAAAAAGAGTTTCATTTCATGTTGGTAGTTTCTTAGATGTTTTTGCATTTTTGGATACCCTTTTCATCATATTGTAATTCCCAACTTATTGTTTTTCTTTTCTATTCTTGGGTTGAAAGATGTTGTAGTTTGTCTCCCAAAATTAAATCTAAAAACCTTCCAAGTTAGATTTGAGGCACTAAACGGTCCTGAAACTTGCTAAAATTGGCGTAGCGAATTTCAAATGAGAGCACCAAGAGGAAAAAGAAAATGTGATGCCATCATTGACAGTGGGAGCATTAATAATCTTGTGTCAGAAGAGATGGTTACAAAGTTGAAGCTGAAGAGGGAAAGGCATCCACATCCCTATTGGATTGTTTGGTTGTAGGACCACAAAGTTTTGGTCAATGAGTAGTGTTGGGTGAAGTTCAAGATCAAGAGCTACCATGATGAGGTACTCTTTGATATCATCCCGATGGATGCATGTCACATGTTTTTGGGGAGGTTGTGGTAGTTTGACAAGTGAGCTATACATGATGGCCATGCAAACACTTATTCCCTGACGAATGATGGGGTTCATCACAAGTTGAAATCCATGAAGGAGGCCAAAGAAAAGGTATGTTGTGCTATAATTTGTTATGTTGATGGAAGAAATTTTTTAGAAGGTATGAAGCATGGGCGTGTGTGCTATGCATTGATTCCTAGAGTGGGTATGGAGGATAGTGAGGAGGTGCCAATAGAAGTTTCCAGATTGTTGGATGAGTTTCAAGATATTGTTTCTGATAATGTACCTGAGGGTTTACCACCAGTGAGGAAGATTAGACATCAGATTGACTTGATCCCTAGAACCAATTTTCCAAATAAGGCAACACACAGAATGACTCCAGAAGAAAATGAGGAGTTAAACAGACAAGTTCAAGAGTTATTGAGAAAGGGTTTGATTCAAGAGAGCCTAAGCCCATGTGTAGTACCTGTAGTACTAGCACCAAAGAAGAATGGGGAGTGGAGGATGTGTACAGACTCTTGGGCCATAAACAAGATAACAATCAAGTACAGATTTCCCCTACCAAGGATGGATGACCTGATGAACTATTTGAGTGGAGCTCGATACTTCACCAAGATTGATTTGAAGAGTGGTTATCACCAGATTTGGATTTGAGAGGGAGATGAATGGAAGACTATCTTCAAGACCAAAGATGGCATGTACGAGTGGTTAGTCATGCCTTTTGGGCTAACCAATGCACCGAGCACATTCATGCAGCTCATGAACAAAGTATTGAAAGAGTTTCTGAGAAGTTTTGTTATTGTGTATTTAGATGATATTTTAATTTTTAGGACTTTGGATGAGCATTTGATGCATATTCAGAGATCCTTTGAGAAGTTAAGAGAGGAGAAATTGTTTATTAATCTGAAGAAGTGTAGTTATGTGAAGAAGGAGCTAGTGAACTTGGGGTTTGTTGTCTCAGCAAAAGGTATCAAGATGGACCTGAAGAAGGTGAAGGCTATTCTGGAATGGCCTACCCCAAGAACTGCTACTAAGGTGAGATCTTTCTAAGGTTTGACTAGTTTTTATAGAAAGTTCATTAGAAACTTCAGTAGTATTTGTGGACCCCTAATTGAAATAATGAGAGGGGATAGAAAATAGTTCAAGTGGAGCATTGGAGTAGCGAAAGGCTTTGAATTGAACAAAATAGAAGGTGATAGAGAAACCTATTCTAGCCCTCCCAGATTTCAATAAGGTGTTTTAGGTGGATTGTGATGCTAGTGGTTGTGCCATTGGAGCGGTGTTGAGCCAAGAAGGTAAACCCATTGCATATTTCAGTGAAAAATTAAATGATGCCAAGAGAAAGTATTTTGTATATGATTAGGAATTTTATGCAATAGTTCAAGTACTAAAGAAATGGAGGCATTATTTGTTGCCAAAGGAATTTTTTTTGTACACTAATCATTAAGCATTACAGTATTTGAATAGTCAGGGAAAATTAAATCAGACACATATGAAATGGGTAGAGTTTTTGCAGAGCTATACCTTTGTTCTAAAGCATAGGAGTGGGAGGTTGAATAGGGTTGCAAAAGCCTTAAGTAGGAGACAAACATTGATGACAGGGATGCAAATTGAAGTGGTTGGGTTCAATGAACTCAAAACATTGTATCCAGAGGATCTTGATTTTGCAAAAGCTTGGAAATCTTGCAAGGAGCCTGTTATAGTGGACAAGACAAGGTGGCTAGATTTCATAATTCAGGATGGAATTTTGTTTAAGGGAAGCCAATTGTGTATTATGAGGAGTTCCAAAAGGGAGAACCTGATCAAGGAGAATCATAGTGGAGGAATGGCAAGACATTTTGGTCAAGATAAGACCATTGCCATTATCAGTGAGCATTATTATTGGCCTCAGTTATCACAGGATGTAAAGAAGTATGTACAGAGTTGTAGGGTATGTTAGATGGCTAAAGGAGTGAACCAGAATACAAGGTTATATTAGCCCTTACCTATACCAAAGAGGTCATGGGAGGATATAAGTATGGATTTTGTTCTTGGTTTGCCAAGGACATAGAGATGGAATGATTTAGTATTTGTGGTGGTTGACAGGTTTTCAAAAATGGCATATTTCATTCCATGTCAGAAAACCCATGATGCAGTCCACATTGTTGACTTGTTCTTCAAAGAGGTGGTGTGGCTACATGGTCTCCTAAAGAGTATTGTCTCAGATCGTGACACCAAATTCGTAGGATAATTTTGGAGGACCTTGTGGAAGAAGTTGAGAACGAAGTTGAAATTCAGTTTTGCACACCATCCAAAAACAAATGGGCAGACGGAGGTTGTGAATAGGAGTCTAGGTAACCTAATAAGATTCTTGGTAGGAGATAAACCAAGGGATGAGACTTGATCTTACCCCAGGCAGAATTTTCTTACAAAATTTTGTCAACAAAAGCACTAGTAGATCACCATTCTAGATTGTGTATGGAGGCAGCCCCATAACAACTCTAGAATTGAGGAAGATGGACCAAGAGAAGAAGATTAGTGCTAAAGCCAAAGATTTTGTAGAACACATCAAGGATATACACAAGAAGGTAAGAGAACATATTAATAAGATGAATATGCAGTATAAGGCCAAGGCAGATAAAAAAAGGAGGAATAAGGAGTTTCAAATTAGTGATGAAGTAATGCTCCACTTGAGGAAAGAAAGGTTTCCAGTGGGAAACTATAACAAATTGAAGATGAAGAAATTCAGTCCCTGCAAGATTTTGAAGAAGCATGATTCAGGGAATGCATATGAAGTAGAGTTGTCAGATGGAGTCAACATTTCCCATGTGTTCAACATTTCAAATTTGAAAGAGTGTCATGAAGGTGGCACAGAGGATGCACTAGCAATAGGGCAGTATGACATTTTAGTACTTACTTCAGAGAAGGAGGAGATTGAAGCAATTTTGGATAGTCATGTGGGAAGGAGTACCAAAAATAGGCAGTATGAAGAATTTCTAGTGAAATGGAGAGGAAGGTCCGTGGAAGATTCATCTTGGCTATCTAGGGTAGAGTTTGATCATTTGTGTTTACTTCAACAATCTAAGATGTGACAGGGTCACCTCTCAAATTACCTTGGGTGTCTGATGCAGGAGCATCCAATGGTGTAAGGGCAATCCTGCATCACCCAAAAAAAGAGTTTCATTTCATATTGGTATTTTCTTAGATGTTTTTGCATTTATGGATACCCTTTTCCTCGTAATGTAATTCCCAACTTATGGTTTTTATTTTCTATTCATGGTTTGAAAGATGTTACAGTTTTAGTCTCTCAGAATTGCACCTAAAAACCTTCCAGGTTAGATTTGAGGCACTAAATAGTCCCAAAACAGCCCTAAAACTTGCCAAAATTGGTGTAGTAGATTTTGAGCATGTTTTTGACTCTGAGACCTTCTCAATGGTTCAAATGGTTTAAAAAATGGAGTCTCAAATCAAAAGTTAAGGCTCCCGAAAGTTGGTGCACTTTCTAGAAGATACTAATTTTCAAATGTAATTTTGAAATTTGAATTTCAAGTTGTAATTTTTGGCACCAAACCGCCAAAAACTGAAATTTGAATGTTGTTTTGGCTCCAAACTAAGAAAGGGAACTCTATTTATGGGCGGGTTTCTGATTTTTGGTCTAGCTTTATGGGGACAAGTTTGCATAATGTGAAAAGTGGGTTTTTTGTAATTTAGTAGTTTGTATATTTCCAGAACTTGAGGATATCAGATCCTCTACCTGTAAGAAGATCATTTTCAGAATAATAAAATAACATTCTTTGCTTGGTGTGTTAATTTTCTGTGTCTCGAGTTGCACCCTCGTCAAAGTCCGTCCACGAAAGTCCATTTTTTAAATGTTGTTGCAAATGACATCGGACCCTATGACTTCTGCATTCCAAATTTCTACATTTTTTCAAAAGGGTCAAATAATTGAGAAATAGGTCTAAGCACCCTTCTAATGCATCTTTCATGTGTTTAATTTGAAAAAACTCAAAATTGCTAAGAGTTGTGGTTTTGTAGAACTTTTCATGTGGGAAGCCACCTTGCGGATGTTGTGGACCCCAATATCATTTTTACGATGCAAACTTGTTTGGCTTCCCACCTTGCGGCTTCTGCATTCCATTTTTTTGCATTGATCTTTTCTTGAAAATTTAAGGCATGTTGTAATCTAGGCCTCAAAACTATCATTTCCCCCCATGCTAAAATGGATAAAATTCAAATTTGCTTGATGTTAAACCTTTTTGGAAATCTTGGTGCAGGATGCCATCTATAGGATGCCTTGTGTGGAATGTCATGGCAATGACATCAAACCCTCTAGATTTCGCATTGCTCTAGCCCTCAAAATTGAAATCTCCTCAAAATTCAATTTCTCGAAAAGGAAAGTTTCTTGAAATGTTGAAAAGGAAATTGTCTTGAAATGAAAATTTTCCAAAAATGGAAATTTTTTAAAAATGGAAATGTTCTTGAAATAATTTTGTTTCCAAAATGGAATATTTTTTTCTTGAAATGCAATTTTTCCCAAAATTGATTTTCCTCCCAAAATAGGAAAAATTTCCAAAAGGAAAGTTTCCAAAATAGGAAAATTTCCAAAAAATGGAAAGTTTGTAAAATGGAAAATTTCCAAAAATTGGAATTTTTTCTGAAATATGAAATTTTCTTGATGGACTAGAAATTGATAAATTTTAATATTTTTGGAGGGTTAAATCATGATATTTTATGATGAAGTTGCTTCTCAAGATGTTTGGAGGGATTTAAAGGATCAACTCATTGAAGGACCAACATATGAAGCCATGCCATATATTGGAGGGAGGAGAAAATGAATTAAATGAACAAGATGAACATGCATATGGATTCATGCAAGGCCTTATTTACTAGCAAGTTAGAATTCCCACAACATGCCAAGCTTTTGAAGGTTACAAAGAAGTTTGTCAAATATGTTATACAAAAGGAGGTTGGAAACAATCTAACTGAAGATAAATATTTATAATTTCTAGCTATAAGAAGAAATAGGCTACAAGACAAAATTGGCTAGACGACAAAATAGACTAAAGGAAAAATGGCTTCCAATTTTATATTTTAAAATATTGTACTTATCTTGGACTTGATGTAAACCCTAAGTTGAATTAAATCTAGGCTATTCATTGTGGATTAATCCTGGCCATTCATTTGGATTTTGGAAAACTATAAATAGGGGCTTGCTCCTCATTTTCAAAGAGAGATGAGTTGTTGCAAAAAGTAATTTGAAGCAATAGAAAGAAGCATCAAAGTTGGGTGTTTTCTTTGAGATTTTTCATTATATGTGAATGATTCAACCTCCAAGTTTATTTCAGTTAGTTTATTTATTGTTTTGTTTTATTTTCAGCTTGTTAGTTAGTGAATGTCTTTAAAGGTGATTACATGTTATAGTATCTGATGCACTTCTAGCTCATAATTTTAGTAATTTATTGATGATAAATTATTATGTAAAGTTAGTCTGAGCTTGTTTATTTTTTGCACCTAAGTTCAACTATTTGTTCATGATAAATTGGTGACTGCCATAGTCTAAAAATCTATAAAGAGCCTTAGAAGATTTCTTTGGTTTTGTGGCATTGTAGGTTTCTCTTGGTTAAACAAAACTTGGTTGTGGGAGTCTATCTACTGTAACATTGGTTATTATTACTATTTTTCATACTTTTAGACTTAGAATAACTCTCTAAACCCTTTCATTTTTTGATATTTATTTTAAAATATGAATTAGTTTAGGATCTCGAGCAACATAACAATGTCATATTTGATGATTGAAGTGAGTTTCAGCTTGTTTTGAATTTATGGTCACAACATGTCTATTTTTAGACCTTTGAAATTTCACTACAAACCCATGGATTCCATGCTTTGTGAACCATAAATTCCCCTTGTGATTACCAATAAATTAGACATCAAACTACTGAGTTCTTTTTGCAAAGTCATGACTTGAAACCTAAGACATTGGGGTGATTTTCTAAAACTTAGTTGCATATTTTCACCTTTAAAGTGAGACATAACACTTGTGTTTTTTTTGTGTTGAGAAATTCCAAAACACCCATAAAAAAAGGTATTATGGTATTGAATAGTTTTCAAGCTGGTAGACACAAAGGATGTGGGCCAATTACCCCAACAAACTCAAGATCTTAAGTAGTCACTTAAGAAAATTGCAACCACCAATAGATAGTCATCGTTGGAATATGATTTTTTTTCACGACCATGACTGTACACATTTGAATTTATCCCATCAAACAAAAATCGCCAATCTCCTAAGTAGGATATTAGATAAACATCCCCTTTTACATTAATGACAATAATATGTCAACAACCCAAACATGTAAGAATAGTCAAAGCTACATTGTACCGACGAAGTCTCTTTAGAGACCAAATTGTAAAGGGGAAAAAAACTTTGATGAGTGATTAATCGATATTCAAGGCACTTGGAAACATTCTTTCTAAGGCTAGGGGATCATTTAGGGCCTCTCTACATTAACCTGTCTTATTTTTTAATAGATCCAAGTCTTTTTCCTATGGCGAAGAACTTTTAGTTGATGGAAAAAGGGTCTATTGTATGTAGTGTAAAGTTGCAATGTAGTGTAACTTTCACTGTGTTCATCGTACGATTGAAACGATTGTTCCAATAGGTCTGAATGGGTGGGTTTATGCTAGTAAAGGTCTTATTTCACATTGAAACATACTAGAATAGTTCGAGCTACATTTTACTGGTGAAGTCTCTTAAGACACCAAATTGTAAAGGGGAAGAAAAATTTGAGGAGATATTGCTTAGAAACCATGGCACTTAAAAACACTCCATCTAAGGCTACAATATTATGTATGGCCCCTCCATAATAAGCTCTCTCAGTTTTAGATAGCTCCAAGTCATTTTCCTATGGTGAAGAGTTTTCAGTTGATGGAAAATGGGCTAGTTGTATTAAGTGTAAAGTTGCAAAGTGGTGTAACATTCATTCTATTCATTGTACAAAAAAATTACTATTCCAACAAGTTTGCATGGGTGGGTTTATGCTAGGAAAGGTCATTTTTTTCACCAAAACATATCAGAACTGTCTGAGCTACATTGTACCAACAAAGTCTCTTAATAGATCAAAGTGCAAAAGGGCAACAAACTTTGACAAGCAATTACTCGGAAACAGTGGCACTTAAAAACATTATGTCTAAGGCTATAAGATCATGTAGGGCCTCTCTATAGTAACATATCTTAGTTTTTGATAGCTCCAAGTTATTTGTGAATGGTGAAGAGTTTTTAGTTGATGGAAAATAGGTCAGTTACATGTAGTGTGAAGTTACAAATTGGTGTAACTTTTGTTTTGTTTCTCATATGAGAAAACCATCTATTCCAACATGTCTTAATGGGTGGTATTAAGATAGGCAAAGCTCTATTTCACACCCAAACATAACAAACCAGTCCAAGCTACATTGTATCAACGAAGTCTCTTAATAGACTAAAGTGAAAAGGGGCAACAAACTTTGATGAGCAATTACTCAAAAATTGTGGAATTTAGAAACATTTCATCAAAGGCTATGAGATCATGTAGGGCTACTCTACAATAACCATTCTCTATTTTTGATATCTCCAAGTCATTTCCCCATGGTGAAGAGTTTTCACTTTAGGGAAAACGGGTTAGTTACATGTAGTGTAAAGTTGCAAAGTGGTGTAAATTTTATTTGTTTCTTGTATGAACAAACTGACTATTCTAACATGTCTAGATGGGTGGGTTTATAATAGGAAAGGTCTAATTTTTCACCCAAATATACCAGAATAGTTTGAGCTACATTGTACCTATGTAGTCTCTTAAGAGACCAAAGTGCAAAGGGACAACAAACTTTGATGAGTGATTACTTGAAACTTTGGAACTTAAAAACATTTTTCTTAAGGATACAAGATCACGTAGGGCACCTCTACAATAACCTCCCTTGGTTTTTGATAGCTCAAATTCATTTTCCTATGGTGAAGTATTTTTGGTTGATGGAAAATAGGTTAGTTGCATGTAGTGTAAAGTTGCAAAGTGATGTAACTTTCATTATATCCATTGTACAATAAAAATAACTATTTGACCACATCTAAATAGGTGGGTTTATGCTAGGGAAGGTCTTGTTTCACACCCAAAGATGCTAGAACAATCCAAGCTAAATTGTATCGAAGAAGTCTTTTTAGAGACCAAAGTGCAAATGGAAGAAAACTTTGACGTGTAATTACTTAGAAAAAAAGACACTTAGAAACATTCTTTTTGAGGCTACATGGTCATGTAGGGCCCCTCTACAATAACCTCTATCAGTTTTTTATATCTCTAAGTTGTTTGCCAATGGTGAAGTGCTTTCGGTTGATGGAAAATGGGTCAGTTACATGTAATGTAGAGTTGCAAAGTGGTGTAACTTTCATTCTATTCATTTTACAACCAAACCAACTATTCCAACACTTTTATATGGGTGGGTTTATGATAGAAAATGTCATATTTCACATCCAAACATTTCATAACTATTTGAGCTACATTGTATCTATGAAGTCTCTTAAGAGACCAAAGTGCAAAGGGATATAAAACTTAGACAGATGATTAATTAGAAACCTTGGTAGTTAGAAAAATTATGTATGAGGCTATTGGATTCTGTAAGGCCCCTCTACAATAACCTCTCTTGGTTTTTGATAGCTCCAAGTTGCTTTCCCATGGTGAATATTTTTTAGTTGGTGGAAAATTGGTTAGTTGCAAGTAGTGTAAAGTTGTAAAGTGGTGTAACTCTTGTTTTGTTTGTTATATGACCAAACTGACTATTCCAAAATGTTTGGATGGGTGTAATTATGCAAGGAAAGGTTATTTTTTTCACCCAAAAAACATAGCCTATGCTACATTGTACTGGTGAAGTTTTTTAGGAGACCAAAGTGCAAAGGGACAACAAAATTCAACCAATGATTACTCAAAAATTGTGGCACTTAAAAATATTCTATATAAAGCTAGAAAATCATATAGGACACCTCTATAATAACCTCTCTTATTTTTTGATAGCTCCAAGTTGTTTTCCCATGGTGAAGAGTTTTTTTGTTGATGGAAAACGGGTCTATTTTATGTAGTGTAAAGTTGCAAAGTAGTGTAACTTTCATTCTATTCATTGTACGACTGATTCGATTGTTCCAATAGGTCTAGATGGGTTAGTTTATGCTAGGAAAGGTCCTATTTTTCACCTAAACATGACAAAATAGTCTAAGCTACATTGTACTAGTGAAGTTTGTTAATAGATCAAAGTGCAAAGGGGCAACAAAATTTGAGGAGCAATTACTCAGAAATCGTGGCACTTAGAAAAATTCCATGGGTGAGGCTATGAGATTATGTAGGGGACCCTCCACAATAACCTCTCTCAATTTTTGATAGCTCCAAGTCATTTTCCTATGGTAAAGAGTTTTGATTTGATAGAAAAAGGGTCAATTGCATGTAGTGTAAAGTTACAAAGTGGTGTAACTTTAATTTTGTTCATTGTACGACCAAAAAAATTGTTCCAATAGGTTTGGATGCATGATTTTATGCTAGGAAAGGTCCTATTTTGCACCCAAACATGTCGAAATAGTCTAAGCTACATTGTACTGATGAAGTCTCTTAACAAACCAAAGTGCAAAGGGGCAATGAAATTCGAAGAGAGATTTCTTAGAAATCGTGGAACTTTGAAAAATTTCTATATGAGGATACAAGATTATGTAGGTCCCCTCTATAATAACCTCTCTTGGTTTTTGATAGCTCCAAGTCATTTTCCCATGGTGAAGAGTTTTTAGTTGCATGTAGTGTAAAGTTGCAAAGTGGTGTAACTTTCATTTTATTCATTGTACGATTGAATCAGTTATTCCAACAAGTTTGGACAGGTGGGTTTATGCTATTAAGGTCTTATTTCACACCCAAACATGCCAGAATAGTCCAAGCTACATTATATCGCTGAAATATCTTAAGAGACCAAAGTGCAAAGGGGTAGCAAAAATTGAAGAGCTATAACTTGGAAACCATGGTACTTAGAAACATTCCATCTAAGGTTATGTAGTTATGTAGGGTCCCTCTATAATAACCTCTCTCATTTTTTGATAGCTCCAAGTAATTTTCCTATGGTCAAGAGTTTTTAATTGATGGAAAACAGGTCATTTGCATGTAGTGTAAAGTTTCAAAGTGGTGTAACTTTCATTTTATTCATTGTACGACCAAACTTACTATTGAAACACATTCAGATGGGTGGGTTTATGCTAGGAAAGGTCCTTTTTTGCATGCAAACATGCCGAAATGTATCCAAGCTACATTGTACCAACAAAGTCTCTTAAGGGATTAAAGTGCAAAGAGGCAAAAAACTTTGACGAGTGATTACTCAAAAATAGTGGCACTTATAAACATTTTATCTAAGGCTACAAGATCACATAGGGTCCCTCTACAATTAAATATCTCAATTTTTGATAGCTCCAAGTCATTTGTACATGGTGAAGAGTTTCAAGCTAATGGAAAACAAGTCAGATGCATGTACTGTAAAGTTACAAAGTGGTGTAACTTTTGTTTTGATTGTCATACAAGAAAAAAATCTATTCCAACATATCCAAATGGGTGGGTTTATACTAGGTAAGGTTCTATTTCACACCCAAACATCTCAGAACAATCTAAACTACATTGTATAGACGAAGTCTCCTAAGAGAGAAAAGTGCAAAGGGGTAGAAAACTTTGATGAGTGATTAATCAAAAAATATAACACTTAGAAATATTCTATTTGAGGCTACAAGATCATGTAGGTCCCCTCTATAATAACCTCTCTCATTTTTTGATAGCTCCAATTCATTTTCTCATGGTGAAGAATTTTTAGTTGATGGAAAATGGGTCAGTTACATGTAGTGTAAAGTTACAAAGTTTTGTAACTTCCATTTTGTTCATCATACAACTGAATCGACTATTCCAACACATCCAAATGGGTGAGTTTATGCTAGGAAAGGCATGATTTTACACCCAAATTTTTTGAAACAGTTTAAGATACATTGTATCGGTGTAGTCTATTAAGAGACCAAAGTGCAAAGGGGTAGAAAACTTAGATGAATGATTACTCAAAAACCATGTGTTATGTGGTCTCACAACACGCCCCATTTTTCCTCTTCACAAAATGTGGATCCCCTTTTTTCCTTCTATTCATTTTATCTTTTGTTTGCTTTGGGGTTATTTTGTAGTTAGGTTGGTTGTTGGTCTCATTTTCAATTTCACTTAGTTTTCATTGTTTTATCCATTTTTCTTTCTTGGATTCAGTGTTTCAGTCTTTTCATAAAAGTTCAATATATTACCAAAAAATAGAATCCCAAAGTCCTACATTTGCATCAAAGCGAATTGTATCTTCACTTGGTCCTAGCTTTGTTCAATAATTCAATGATCGAAGTCGTCAATCCCGAAAATATCTTTTTTATTGGAATCTAGTATTTTAATTTTATTTATTTTTCTTTTCCTTATTCAAAAATTGAAAACCAAAGAGTTTGTTTTGAAATTTATTAATCTCTCATGAACCCGGTTCCTAGTCTTTTCTTTTGTTCTAGTTTTCTCTATCTGAAGCTTGGAGGTAATTTCCTAAATCCTGATGTTTCTTCTTAAAGTCAATATCGAAAAGTCTTAATCTTGGTGATCACAAATTGATCATGTATCTTTAATGACCTATATCTCATAGAAAATCAACATGACACCTAATTGCCACATATGATCATCCCACCGTCTTTATCCTCTAGTAGCAAACCCATGCTGAAATCTAGGTGTTCATGATTTGAACCCTAATCCATAATGATTGCACCTTTATTTCAGGAATTAATGTGATATAATAGGTAATTAATGAAGGTGGAAAACTACCTATGTACTTGCACCACCTCAAGCATGTAGTTGCTTTTGTAACACTCCACTTCACATCATGCTTCAAATTTACAAAGGACATTGAAAGAACAAAATAATACGAGCACACAAGGAGAGGTAAATTTTGAGAACTTGAGAACAAAACTACCAAGGGTTTTGAAGTTACATTCTAAAAGATTATCATCATCAATCAAAACCAAGTATGTTTCAGATAATTGACATTCTGTTAGTTATTTTCATGCATGAAAATCTTGAAAGATGGTATTTCCTTTTAGAAATTGAAATGTTGATTATTCTTTGATTTTGAATTTAACTGAAAGATGAACTAAAGTTTTTATAAATTGTAATATTTGGTTAAATTTAACCCTAACTCGCACACAAGAGACAAATTTTGAAAAAATGTAGAACACACCAGAGAAAATAAGTACTTCTAATGCAAGGGAAAAAGATGAATTCAAATACTATAATTCACAAGCCATACCAATCAATGTGGTAATTACATATACTCATATGGGATGGTCATTTGATATTGAGATTCACACACTGATCTAGAGGATTTTTGTCAAATTTTGAAGTTCCTCATTTTTCTCCAGAAATATCTTCATAAAAAAAATTGGGAATTCTGACTCCAATGCAACTCGAACAGAGTCAATCAGAGCTATGGTGCTCGAGATACACTTAGTCAAACCTTCAGTCAACTCAAAGACCCAAGTCATAAAAAGGTCAAAAATCAAAGTTGTCAAAAGTGGTCAAGACTGGTGTCAATGCAAAGAGCTCATCGCAAGCTTTCCAATGACATTCGTTTCATCAAAATTGGAGTTCGTTTGCCCAAGTTACGAGAAGCCAAAATCGACCAATCATGTGTGGACATGTGGTAGTCCAGTCAATGCCACATCATCAATCCAGTCAGCGGACACATCACTCCAAAGTCTTTGACCGACAAATGAAATTTTGATATGGCATTATCTCACCCCTCCATATGGCAAGCCATTATTTACAAAAGATGGCATATTATTTTTATAAAAATAATTAAAATAATTAAAATAATTAAAAAATGCCACATTCTTTTAATAAACGTGGGCTCTCCTATATTAAAGGATCTCCACCTATCTTAAAGCCCATATTAAAGCCACCCTATTTTAAAGCCATGAGTTTTGTTTTAAAAACCTATTTTCATGGAATCCTTATTTTAAGGGATTTTAAACCCTTTTTTAATTATTATTACCCCTATTCAAAAGGGATAAAATCCTATAAGATAGCAATGGGATTATTTTTAAGGGATAAAATTTAAAAGATCTTCTTAAAAATATATAAATAATCCCGTAAGAGTTATCAAAACAAAATTATAGGGATTATTATTTTCCTTTGTAAGCCCAAAATTATAAGGGCCCTTCATTATTTATCTTGAAGAGATTTTATTATGTAACGGAGGGATTTCTTTTGGATTTACATGTAAATTTGGGGAGATTGTAAATCAAGTTGTTATACACCAAATTGGGTAAAATTGGTGTATAAAAAGGGGTAAATGAGTGAGAGTTTGTAAGAGTGTTTTAGCTAATTATTTTTGTAAGGAATTTTTGGAGGTGATTTTTGTAAGTGGAGAGTTGGGATTTTTCTTCCTTGGAGAAATCTTATTGTAACTTCGTGCTTTTGGAGAAGCTTTTTCTCATGCACTTTGGAAGTGCATTTTCATATTTCTTTGTAATCCAAGGGGAGGCTATGCCGAAGATTGTAACTGAGTTTCTGGAGGAATAATTGGATCAGTCTCACTCCATTGGAGTGGACCCGGAGACGTAGTCACGATTGTGGCGAACTCCGTTATCAGATTGTTTGCACTTTCTCTCTTCTTATCTCTCACATTCTAGTTATCACCTTGATTTTTAAAGCATAATTTTAATAATGTACACTTGTTTTTGAGTTTCCATTAAATTTTTTAAGTTAAGCATTCAATTATGCAATTAGTCTAGATCCTAAATCAGATCACACACAAGCAATATAAGAAAATACCTCTCAATGTACCAAAATTTTTGTGGCAAATGGGTTACTTTTAGTAGGAGGCTCCTGAATTGGTTATGCAATGTATGAATTACTACAACCTAACCAAAAGAGTTGTTGAGAAAGAAGGGAGAATTTATGTAGACCTCTCACAAAAAGGAATTGCATACACATTTGGGCTCCCCATTTACACAAAAATGTATAATGTTGATATGAAAGGAAAGAGAAAAATGTATCATAATGTTGAAGCCCGCAACAGAGAAATTATGAGTACCCAATGGTGCCAAGAACCAATTAGATTATAAACCAAAGTAATTCAAAGGTCTTTGTTCAACCAAGAAATTCAAGATATTATAACTTTGTTGAGTAGGATAGTTGGTTTAAGAGATACAAGTAAATTTGAACCCTGTATGTTTATAATAATATCCAGCCTAATGGAAAATCATGTGCAAATGCAATGGGAAAAGTTTATAAGTTATAGATTATATGGACAAATAATGAAATTTCCCAAAACTAGGTGCTTTTATATGTCTTCATATGTGATTTATTTATATGCCATGAGAGCCAATAAGCAAGGGTTGAAATAGATTGGTACTCTAGGAATGAAGGTAGGAAAAAGTTTGATATATGCTCATTTACCCTAGATCACCATCCATGGATATAAAGAGAATTACATGAGAGTCAATGATCTATTCTCCATTAAATTGGTCAAAATGATGGAAGGTGATAAAGCCAAAATATTATCCCTGGAGGCACAAAGTATCATTAGACCAATGGGAGGCTGGTACATTCAGTTCCCGACTTACTCCTAGATTAGGATGGAAGGATTTGATGGACATCCGTTCATGCTGCCTAGGTACCAAACAAACAAAATTGTTTTATTAGAATTAGTGAGATAGTTGAAACCATCTCAAGCTCTTTATATTCATGCTCATAAGAAGGCCTCTTTCCAATTCTCTATTGTGATAGGAAATTATAAGTGTAATGCAATAAGAGTGGCTAACTTGTGTGAAGAAGAATTGAGAATATATAATTTTTAGAATTTCCCACTTCAGAGAATATATTATGATATTGAGGGAAATATTTCCAAGAATATAGCTGGTTATTGTTCTCATGTTTAGCACTTAGAAGATTATTGGATTAATTGTGAAGATGAGCACAAAGTGAGAATAAGAAAATATCAAAGATTGTCTCTAAAAAATGCCCAAATTCTTATGCTTCATGACATTCTAGATCAATTAGAAGAGGATGATGGAAAAGTGTTGAATAAATCCTATAACAATGATAGAGTATATGATGAACCCATCCTATAGCTAGATTATGAAGGTCAAGAAATGGTATTGATTGATGAGTTCTCTAGACTAGTTATGTTATACACTCAACTCTAGATTAATGATTTTTGCAAATATTTGAGAGAAAGAGGAATCAAACCCACATTTTCAGAAGACAAAAGGAGAAAATAAAGAACTAAAACAAAATTTGAGTGTGGGGAACCTACTAGAAAGAAAAGGAAAACTAGTAAGGTGGCTCCTGGTATAAGAATTGAAGAAAGATCCCCTAAAATTTCAAAAAAAGAAATTATGATAAAGCCATCTGATTAAGCAAAAAGATGTTGAAACAAGTAAAGATCAATCAAAAGTAAGAGCCAAAGGTGCATCTCCCTCTACAGTGAAACCAAGAACTAAACTAATTATTGATGAAGAAGCAGGGGTAACAAAAAATGTTGGCACAAACTATGTCTACATCTCAAAGGGCTACAACACTGTTTACTTCTCCTCATTCTATTAACATGGTTAGTATGGAAAAAGCACTATGAGGAACTCCTATGATTCTTGATGAAATTTCTAAGGAGGATGAAGCCAGAATTAAAGAATAGATGGATAGATGGGGTGCCATGTGGGAAAAAGTGAAAGAAAAGAAGTTTAAAAATAAAAATATGGTAAAAATAGTGATAGAACAAATTTAGAATACAAGGTCTAATCCTATAAATGTTGAAGAAGAATGATTTATACAAGGAACACTCACCTCATAAATGGGGAACCCTAATATCCTTGAGATGGAAATAGGGGAGACTATAGAGTAGGTCCCTATTGATGAAATAATTATTAAAAATACTTTTGATTCCCAACCCTCACTCAAGAATGTTCCAAATGTTAATGAACAGTCGCAGGTCTTTGAAGAATTAAAGAAAGCCCATGTTGAAGCTAAAATTGAAATTGAAAAGGAAGAAGCTACATGGTTTTTAGGTGATGGAATTGAAAATGAGGAAAAACCTGATGTAGCTGAGAATAAAGAAAGTAACATCTAGAGAGATGATGTTGAGCATCTAGGTAGACAAGAAAATGTAAGACTTTAAATAGAGGAGAAAGTTCCAAACCCTAGTAATCCTAAATCTATGCCAAAAATTACTGAGGAAGTTTCCATTTTAGAGGACATGATAGATACAATTGGAGAAGTAAGAGAAGGATTTCTTGAATCAAGTGGAAACCACGAACAAAGAAATGTTACAAAGGTAGAGCAAGGTGATGATGCACCTGATTGGTTGATTACAAAACTGGCTTCCCCAATGGAAGTAGAAGTATTACCTCTAAATCTTAACAGTTTTATACAAGAATTAGATACTCCTAAGCCTAGGCACATAGCAAAAGCAAAACATTTCATGCAAAGAAATGCAGATGGTGACAAAAGTATCCATATAGCTACTCCAACAGCTGACAAAGACAAACATGTAATAATTACTAAGGAGTATACAATAATGAGTATTAATCTTGGACACTCATCTTGGAGGCAAGAGTTAGAAGAAATAAAAGTGAAATTGGATGCTACTATTGCCAGAGTGCAGAAATATAAAAGGAAGAAAAGAGAATTAAAAGAATAGGTTGCTACCTTGGATCATTTTATAATGTCACTAACCCTATCTGATCAAGCACAAGCTAAATTTCTGCAACATCCAGTATTGATGTCGCAAGAACAGGTGGATGTGATCACAACAGTTCACCACAAAATGAATATTATTGATGAATGGATTGAGTACTGGATAAAGCTGGGGGAGAATTCATTATAAATGCAATAGGTAAGTACTAGGAAGCATACCGCCGATCAGAGAAATCTAAAATATTTGAAAGTGAATGTAGATTTCGCCAAGAGAAAGGTATTGAAGAAAGGTGAAATATTGAAATTCTCATGAAAGTAGATATCCAAGAATTAATACAGGGAAATTTAATCTCAAAACAAGAACTTCCATTGCCAGAAAAATGTAAGAAATAATTGAAATGGGAAGGTGACATGCTAATGAAATGCATTAAAATATTTGAAAAGGTCACGGGTATGTGTAGGGTCATCATGGAAAATATAGGCCCTTAAGTTGCAAAAAAATAGAAAAAATCAGAGTTAGGAAACTTGACATAAAAATTTGAATAAGTTATCTATATTATTTCAAAAATATGTAAGAATAGAATCTGTAGAAAATTGAATGTAGTTTCTAAACTACTAGGTTTGTTTTAAAAAAATCTATTTGGTGAAAATTTGAAATTTCAATGCGAGTACTTAAATTTTGGAAAAAATAAGGTCTTCTAACCACCCTAACCACAATAAAATGATAATATTTTTTATAATATTTTAGATATAAGTAGAAGACTCATGTCCCAATGTGATGCATATTTTTGTAGTTTTTTTCCAAGTAAATAATTAATTATGAATTTTTATTACAACCTTTAAAAAATAAAAAACTCATATGTCCCACCTTAACTTGGTCAAAACTTCATGAAATTTATTTTTATTTTTTAATCCTATAGTATGTATGAATGTGATGCATGCTTTGGATTCAAAAAATGTGACACTGTTTGAAAGCTATAGATGTTTTTCAATCAGCCTATCAATTAGGAGTTTAATCATAACTTGAATAGAAAATGAATAATAATTACTTATTAAATTCAAAGTAAAGAATAACTTATATTGGTGGAAAGCTGAGAATCTCCTTTAAAAACCATTTTCGTTTCATTAGTTTTGAGTAAAAAAAAGTTGAAAACTTTTTGGCCCATCATGATCCTACACATACCCGAGTCACCATGGAATATAGAAAATTGATTGATGAAGATTGAGAGTTTATTGAAATGCTAGCACGTCAGGGTTGTGATCCCCAGACATAAGGACAAGAGGGTAAAGAAGCTAAAGCCTTCAAGGAATGGATTGAAAGAATAAATAGAGATCCTATTCAACTATTAACACGGGAGGTCATTGATGAAATTATACAATACAGGAACACTATAGCTAAATATGAAGTAGATAAAGTACAGAGGAATGGTATTATACTCTAGGTATCTGAAGAATACACTAGGCTCAAACTCACTTGGAAGGAAGTACAAGGGATTTCGAAGGAACATATGTATCAAGTATTGAATGCTTTCCAAGAGTACCAATTGAAGAAAGGCAAAGAAAACATCCCAAAGCCCGAGCCCTGAGTGATGAGACAAAGAACCGAATATCGAACAATGGAGTTGTGGGAGAGGTTATTTTATTTGTAATTTTGAGATTGTAGGTTGATTCCATTCCCCATAGATATTCCCCATTCTAGTATTCTGAAAGAAGCTAATAGCCTTGATATATGTGAAGTATTTTGTGATGGAGTATGAAGTAAAAAGTGTTTCTACTGATGAAGTCAAAGCTTTGACTTTATGTAGAATATTCTGATGGTAGAATGCATATGCCACAGGCTATATTTTAATTTGTTATTTTTTACTCTCTAGATATACTTTAAATTGAACTCCTTGGGACTTGTTCCTATAAAGGTCATTTCCTGCTTTATTTTCATTTTAAGTTCAGAATTTGTGGATATCGAAAGGCATAATTTTTTTTCAATTTTTGTTCTTTTTTCCTATTTTCTGAATCATTCTGGCATAAAAATTTGTATGCATGTAGACATTGATTAATATCAGATCCAATTAGATATCTACCTATCTCATGAATCTTTTGTAGCTGGTTTTATTAGTTCAGCCGAACAAGACTATATGTGGCGTTGTTTAAGGGTGCATACAAAACCTACATGGTGTCCAGACTATAACCCCCTCTCTTTAAAAGCTCACACCATTTTATATGTAGTTATGAAGAAATCTAGTAAAGTATAAAGCAGTTTGTTTTGTTTTAGTTGATTCTTTGGGGCATGCATGGAGAATAACCGAGAGAAAATTTTAATTTTCAGTATTTTTATGCTTTATTTTAGAGTAGATGTTTAAATCATTGAAAATGTTCCAAAATTAAATGAATGGATGAAATTTTATTGAAAAACTTTCATTTTCTATGAAATTGTTGAATGCTTAATGCTAAATCTACTTAAGAGATAGCAAAGAATTTGTGATGCTCATAAATATTATTGCAAATATTTTGATTTCATAATGTTATTTTATGAATGAAGTGGAAATTTTGTGTGAAATGCTTATGACTCTTAACAAAACTAGAAATAACCATAGTCCCTTTGAGATTAACAACAATATCACATCATACCCAACATAAACCCTAGTCTAGTCATGACACTTGGGATTGAATTGAAGCCAATATTTTTCTATTAAAGAAGAATTCCCTTTTAGATTGTCTTTGTTCCATATCTTTCAAGAAGGATAGGCTCTTTGTGGTTTGTCTGTGAAGAATTTATTCACCCTGTTTGCTGCAAGTAAAATAATTGTCAATAGGAACTAGCACTAGAAGGAGGGCCTATTGTTTTCATTTTTTGCTTTGTTAAGTTTTAAACTATATTTTCAGAGTCACTGGATCTTAATCTGGTCATCCTTGTGTGACTTTAGTCAAGCTTAGTGGTCAATCATCATCTAGACCTAAAAAGTTCAAAAGTTTAAGTGCAAGTTCAAAGAATATGACTATTCTTGTACCACCACCCCCCATAGTGATGGCATTATTTAATGTAGAATCATCAATTTAGTTTCTTGTGTACAATGATTTACCAAAAAATATTGACAAGTTGTGTCCTAAATATTATTTCCATAAAGATGCAGAACAAATTAGTATATTTAAGGATACATGCTTTAGAGCGAGGATTCAACATGAAGATTTCATATGTAGGTTGTTCCCATACACCTTAAGTGATGAAGTTTACCAATGGTATATCAACCTACCTCGTAATTCTATCAAATCATGGTAGGACATGAAAACTCAATTCTTAGCCAGATTTATAACACTGACTAACCCTGCTTTGTTATATCATCAATTTTCTCAAATTAAGAGGTTTGAAGGAGAACCTATAACTACTTTTAATGCTAGGTTTCAAAAGGCTTATTCTAGGTTGCAAGCACCTTATGTAGTAGATAATTTGTCTACTATCACAGTTTATTATATGACAGGAGATCCTTTAACTGCTATGTTTGTGAAGTGAAGAGTAAATCCTCCTACTACTTTACCAGAAGCCTATTCTAAAGTTGTGAGTGTAAATTTAGAAATGAAACATCTCAAAAATGGATTGTCCACAAATGGTGGAAATAGTTTGAATAATTACCCTACCCTAAATGTAAATGGAGTCCCTCTAGGTCATCCTATAGCTCCTAATGTTTATCCTTTAGCAGTCTAGAATGGGACATTTCCTAAAAATACTTTCATTCAACTAGGAAATAGTCAAGCTTTAGTCCCTCACCCTTGTCCAGCTATCACAGAGCTATGCCCTAATGATTTTTTTTTTCTCGCAAACTCAAGAAAATCAAAATATCAAAACTTTGGAGGAAACAGAAGAGATGAAAGAATTTACAACTCAACTCAAAAGATTAACCACAAAGTCTACACAATTAAGAAATCAAATTTTTTAGCTTCAAAATAACAACCAAAATTTATAAAATTAGATGTATAATGCTCCTAGGCCACCTAGACCTTGGAATACATGACCTAATAATGGAGGAGTGTCAACATCTTTAGATAATACTAATCCTACTAATGAAAGTTCCACATCAAAAGTGAATTTAGCTAATCTTGTGATGAATAATTGGTGTAGAATTCATAATACAAATGCTCATGTTAAAGTAGACAATTCACAATTCAAAATTACTTCAAACATTTTTCTAGCTGCTACACATTATAACAAACATTGTGACTCTCATCCTCCTAAGGGAAATGAGTTAGTCCTGGTAGGATATGACTTTGCTTTAGTCCTTGAAAGTTATGAAAATTTCAAACCACCTAGTGTCATCACAAGTCACACTCATGAATATGAGGGAGATAATTAACCTATCACTCTAGAAATGTATTCTTTTCTCTATCAAGATGAAAATGAACCTCAAGAAGAAATTGATGAAATTCATGCCTTTAAACAATATCAGAAAGGACATAATTACAACATGAGGAATAATGCCAATAGTGGAGGTAAATTTGATGGGCCATTAACAATGTATATCCCACTTACTAACTTTAATACTCCACCTGATGATAAATCAAGCAATAACCCAAGGTTACCCAAGGTAACCTCTCATTACAATTCATCAAATTCTTCAATAGGTGAAAAGATAGATTTTTCTGACCAAAAACAATTGACTAATTATTTAGCAAAATAAATAAAAAAGGTAAAGATTAATCTCTCTCTATGAAAATTTCTCAAAACACCTATGATCAAGAAAGCTTTCTTAAATACTTTAGAAGATTTTCCAAAAGAATGCAAGTTTAAGGACACTCAAGTGAAAGATAGTTAGGCTAAAACAAAAGATAAGAACATTATTCCCATAGTAGATGAACAAGTAGCCTTTTACAAAGGAAAATTGAAGTCTCCACCATTTTTACTCACTTTGAGAGTATTCAGTAAAAAAATTTGTAATTGTTTAGTAGAATCTCGAGCATCTACTAATGTGATTCCTTTATCCATATGTCAAGCTCTAGGGTTAACTCTAGAAATTTCTTTAAAGAAGGTCACTCAAATCAATAAAAAAAAGTAAATATAGTCAAAGAGTTGACTAATATTCACATGCAATTGGCCTCAAATCCTAGAATCCAATATTACATAGACATTCAACTCATTGAGATACGTAATACTTATGGTATGCTTTTGAGTAGAGATTGGTCTAAAACTTTGAATGGATATATGGCTATTGATTTCTCACATATGTGGTTACCATAGAAGGGAGTTCCTAACCAAATCAAAATTGAAAGAGAACCGCACATGAAATACATGATCACTAATTATAATCAGAGAAATGAAGTTCTATACATTGATGTAGAACTATGAGTTTACAAAATACAAAGTTTAGGAGTTAAAATAGAAGAATTCTTTACGTGTGATGCTAAGAAACCTAATCAATTGACTCTTTGAACAAATGTTCTAATTGAATCAGATTGTGATTCTTCTAAAGAAGAGAATAGTCCTTGTGATAAATTTTAGAAGAATATTATTACAAAAGCTGAGGAGAGTGATAAAACTAGAATTTCACTAAATAGTTTGTTGTTCCAGGATTGGTGCAGGTTACATAATGTCGTACACTTGGAAAACAACTGTATGATGTGTCTGGAGATAATTCACAGAATCAAAAACTAGAATTTTCTAGAACATGATAAGGTCAAAGAGTTTGAATTATGAATGCATAAAGATAAAGCTCAGGTCATACAGACTGAAAGGATTAATTCAATGATATTGAAGAGTGGTAAAGTACAAGCTACAAATGATCAAGGCTGGATTCTTAAATTTGACAGATCTAAATCAAAACAAGGGATTGGAATTAGAGTTGAACTTATCAACCCACAAGGTAAATATTTTCTCGCCCCATATCAATTACAATTTCAATGTACTAATAATGTGGCAGAATATGAAGCCCTTATACATGGCCCGATCCTCACAATTAAGAAGAAAGTTAGAATCCTTAAAGTTTTTGATGATTCAAAATTAGTGGTTAGATAAGTTCAAAGTAGTATACCTGCCACTACAAGTGATTGTCCAATTATCGACATAGAGTATGGGATTTAATAGAATATTTTGACACATTCAACATTACTCACATCCCAAGAAGATTTAATCAAAGAGTCGATTCTTTGGCTACTACTAGTAGTACTCTAGAGCCTCTAGATGCCTCTAATTTGAAGAAATTTATAGTCAAGTTGGTACAGCTACCTTTGGTTCCTGATAATGTTATTAATTTGTAGGTATTTGAAGATGAGCAACATATATTGGAATTCATTAATAATTCTGGTATTTTCAAAGCACAAGTAATTGTAGAGATAGATTAGCCCGATGGAAAAATTCAAGATGAAGAATTAGCTCAAGCCAGAGATAATAACATTATGAAAGGAATAATTGAGTTAGAACATTATTCAACATTGATCAGATAGTCAAATAGAAATATTTTCCTCAAAATGATGGGGGACAATCTGAATTATACAATTTGCATACTAAAGAAGATCCTAAGAATGTGCTCATAGGAAAGGTTTGTACTGAAAGAAGAGAAAAGAAATATTGCTCAGGCACTTAAAGATTATTGGAAGGTTATAGCTTGGACATATGAAGATTTCAAGACTTATGACACTTCCATCATTACTCATACGATACCATTAAAGCCTGATGTGAAGCCTTTCTGGCAGAAACAAAGGCCAGTAAATGCACTCTTAGAGCCTTTAATTCAAAAAAAATTCCAAAAAATTTATTAGCTAAAATATTTTTCCTATCAGACATTCTACTTGGGTGGAAACTTGGTCCCTGTAAGAAAGAAAAATGGAGATATACAATTGTGTGTAGATTTTCGGAATCTCAACAAGGCATCTAAGAAAGACAATTATCCACTACCCTCACTTGAAGAAGTGCTACAAATAGTTAATGGTTCACAAATGATGTCCTTTTGGATGGATTCTCTAGATATAACCAAGTAATGGTAGCAAGGGAAGATTGGATGAAAATAGATTTCACCATGAAGTGGGGAACTTTTGCTTACAGAAGGATGTCATTGGATTGATAAATGTTAGAGCTACATTCTAGAGAGCCATGGATTATGCTTTTATGAGTTGATAGGAAAATGTATTATTATCTACATGGATGACCTTATAGTATTTTTGAAAGATAGAAGAGATCATGTTTGAGATCTCAAGTGATATTACAAAAATGTGAAACTTATGGAGTTTCATTAAATCCTAAAAAGTGCATTTCAGGGTAACTAAAGGTAAGTTATTGGGACACATCATTTCTGAAATGAGGTATTTCAATAGACCCAGAAAGAGTGAGTGCACTACTCAAGCTACAACCCCCGGGAAGTAGAAAAGAATTGAAGTCATATTTTGGTAAGATTAATTTTGTTTGAAAGTTTATTACCGGATTTTCCGAAATAGTGAAACCACTCAATGATATGTTAAAGAAATATGCTAAAATAGAGTGGAAAAATGAAGCTAAGATCGCCTTTGAGAATATAAAGACTACAATCACAAAAGCACCGATATTGGTAAGTTTGGATTATGTTAAGCCTTTTTATATTTACTCTTTTGCTTTTGGTCACACTTGTGCGGTAGTATTAACACAGAAAGGTGAACATAAAGAAGAAAAACCAATTGCTTTTATGAGCACTCCATTCAAAGAAGCAGAGCTAAGATATACAGATATTGAAAAACAAGCCTTTGCTTTGGTCAAAGTGGTACGTAAGTTTAGACATTACACCCTCAAGAGTATAGTCAAAGCTATTGTTCCAGATTCTACAGTCAAAATGTTGTTAACACAGAGTGAGCTCAAAGAAAAAAGAGCCAAATGGGTCACAATCTTACAAGAATTTGATCTAGAAATCATACCCATGAGATTGGTTCAGGGACAGGCTTTAGTTAGATCTATTGTAGAAATAGATCTACAAATTTCAAGTCAACAATATACTTTAGATGTAGAAGACTAAGACGACTGGTATTCGGATATATGGCATTATCTGGCTAGCCATACTTGCCTTGATCATATGCAAAGAAATCAAAGAAGATCCCTTAAGATAAAATCACAAAGTTACATGATCAAAGGAGGAGCTCTATTTAAAAGAAACCATGAAGGAATCTACTTAAGATGCTTAAATAGAACAGAAGGGAATAAAGTATTGCAGGAACTACATGATAAATTTGGAACAAATCATGGAGCACCCTTAGCTACTGTACACCTCATTTTGAGAGATAGTTACTACTGGCCAACAATTTTCAAAGATACATACAAACAAATTAAACACTACTATACATGTCAAACTATGTTAGATAAAAGAAGATCCAATGCTCAACCACTACAACCAATGATGGAGATGTGTCCCTTTTCACAATGGGGACTAGACTTTATCTAAGCCATTAATCCTCCATCCTTCATTGGCCATAGATTTATATTAACTGCTACAAATTACTACACCAGATAGACAAGGCATGTCCTAGCAAACAATGCACTACGAAAGTGGTCGTCAAATTATTAGAAGAGAATATCATCACTAGGTTTGGAACACCATATGCATTGGTATGTGATAATGACTTCCTTTTCTTCATTGAAATTTTCTAATTGGGCATTTGAATATGTTATAACTAAAATTTTCATCTAACTATTATCTGCAGGGAAATGGATTAGCTAAGTCATCAAATAAAAATATGTTGGACATAATTAAGAAATTGATTGAAAAGAATCCTAGGGAATGACATTCTTTGCTAAAATTCTCCCTTTGGGTAGATCATACTAGGATGAAAGTTGCATTAGGGAATTCTCCTTATCATTTAGTCTACGGGGTAGATCCTATACTACCACTAAATTTAAAAATCCCTACTTGGTAGTTCTCATAGGAATATATTGGATTAGATGACCAAACAGAAGTTTGATTGTTGCAACTCATGCATTTAGATGAAAAACATACTCGAGCTATAGATCATTTTGCTAGGCATCAATTTATGGTAAAAATATAGTTTGATAAAAGAGCTAGATTAAAGACTTTTAGAATAGTTGACTTAGTCCTGTATTGGAATAAAGCTCATGAACAAAAAGTTGAGCATGGTAAATTTGACAATTTATGGACAAGTCCATATCAAATTTCTAAAATCTTGGGTGATTTCATTTATAGGTTGAAGTATTTGACTAGTGAAGATATCCCATTGCTTGTTAATGGATAGTTCCTAAAGAATTATTTCCACCAAGTAAATAGATTTTTTCGTAAATAGTTTTTTTGTAAATAGCTTTTTTTTTTTTGTAAATAGTTTTTTTTTGTAAATAGTGTTGTTTTGTAAATAGTTGTTTGTTTGTTTTTTTTTCTTTTTGGGTGTTGCATCGTTTGAATTTACAATGATTAGCAACTTTTAAAGGTGAATAGGTTAATAGAATGTCAACTCTAGAAATTTGATCTATGTCTTGACGAGAAAAAGTCCTTTATTTATAAATTATCTGAGAATTATTCAATTATTTATACTCTGGTTAGCATGAATCATTTAGTTGATGTTGAGATACAAATGAATACATTTAAATCATTCTATGGAAATTTGGGATAGTCGTTGTTTGCATTAATTGAAAAATAAAAAGACTACTTTTGCTACCACTATAATTCCTAGCTTAATAGTGAGCTTCATTGCTTGCAAGTTGATAAAAGAGATATGATTGAAATATCAAAGCAAAAAAATAAGCTCTCATTGTTATAACTATAAAAAAAAAAAATTAACTTTTTAGGCTATCCAAATAACTCTACTGGGGCTATAAATGTCTGGTTGGCAGTAGAGCTATGTTTGGGGGAATTACGTAGATAACCTTGTCGAGGCTATGGATGCTTGACTAGTAGCAAGGCTCTATCCCTAGTTGGCTTAAAAGGAATTGTCATATTATGTAGGTTAATGTAAATAGTTGCTATTTCTAACTTTACTATGGCAGAAATAATCAAATGCACACATGTGAGCACAATAATACTTAATCTTCTATGCTAACCAAAGTGAAATTTTAATGTTGGAATAAGGATCCAATGATTTATAATTAGAAGACTAAAAAAATTTGGTACATTGATGTTAGATTTGGAATTGAATTTCTATTATTTTGTTTAGTTTTGTTGGTTTCTAGTTGTTGTGTGGTCTCACAACATGCCTCATTTTGCCCCTTGGAAAAATGTGGACCCTTTTTTTTTTCTTTTGTTCCTTTTTCGCTTTTGTTTGCTTTGGCATTGTTTTGTGCTTTGGTTGGTTGTTGGTCTCATTTTCAATTTCTCTTAGTTTTCATTGTTTTATCCCTTTTACTTTCCCAGATTCAGTGTCTTGGTCTTTTCATTAAATTTTAATATATTACTAGAAACTAGAATCCCGAATTCCTACATTTGCGTCAAAGTGAATTGTATCTTCACTTGGTCGTAGCTCTACCTGGTAATCCACTGGCCAAAGTCATCAATTCGAGTAATATTTTTTTTATTGGAGTCTAGTATTTTAATTTTATTTCTTTTTCTTTTCCTTATTTAGAAATCGGAAACTGGAGAGTCTGTTTTCAAATTTGTTAATCTCTTGAACCTGGTTCCCAAAATTTTCTTTTGTTCCAATTTTCTCTTTCTAAAGCTTCGAGGTAAACTCTTGGATCTTGGTGTTTCTTCTTAAAGTCAATACTAGAATTTTTTAATCCTGGTGATCACACATTGATCACATATCTTTAATAACCTATACCTTACAGAGAATCAATATGACACTTGATTGCCATATATGATCATCAAACTGTCTTTCTCCTCTAGTAGTGAGCCTACATAAAAATATAGGTGTTCATGATTTGAACCCTAATCCATAATGATTGCACCTTTATTCAAGGAATTAATGTGATATAATAGGTAATTAATGAAGGTGGTGAACTACCTATGTACTTGGCACCACCTCAAGCATGTAGTTGCTTTTGTAACACTCCACTTTGTGCCATGCTTCAAATTTACAAAGGACATTGAAAGAATGAAATAATATTGGCATGCAACAAGAGGAAATTTTGGAGAAATAGAGAACACAACTACCAAGAGTTTTGAAGTTACATTCTGAAAGATTATCATCATCGACTAGAACTAGGTATGTTTTGGATAATTGATATTCTGTTAGTTATTTTCATGCACGAAAATCTCAAAATATGGTATTTCCCTTTAGAGATTGAAATGTTGATTATTCTTTGATTTTGAATTTAACTAGAAGATGAACAAAAGGTTTTATAAATTGTAAAAATTGGTTAAATTTAACCCTAACTCTCACACAAGACACACATTTTGAAAAAATGAAGAACACACCAGAGAAAATGAGTACTTCTTATGCAAGGGAAGAAGATGAATTCAAATACTAAAATTCACAAGCCATACCAATCAATGTGGTAGTTATAGATACTCATATGGGATGGTATTCTAATATTGAAATTTGCACATGAGCACTACAAGAAAAAAGCCTCAATGTACCAAAAATGTTGTGGAAAATGGGTAACTTTTAGTAGGAGGGTTTTCACCAGCAATGGAGGCCCTTGAATTGGTTATGAAATGTATGAATTACTACAACCCAACGAAAAGAGTCATTGAGAAAGAAAGGATAATTTATGTAGACCTCTCACAGAAAGGAATTACATACACATTTGGGCTCCCTATTTACACACAAATGTATAATGTTGATATGAAAGCAAAGGGATAAACATATTAGAATGTTGAAGCTCGCAACAAGGAAATTATGAGTACCCAATGGTTCTAAGAACTAATTACATTATAGACCAAAGTAATTTAGAGGTCTATGTCCAACTAATAAATTCAAGATATTATAACTCTATTGAGCAAGATAGCTGGTTTTTAAGAGATGCAAGTAAATTTGAACCCTGGATGTTTGTAATAATATCTAGCCTAATGGAAAATCCCATGCAAATGTATTGGGGAAGTTTATAAGTGACAGATTATATGAACAATTAATGACAATTCCCAAAACCAAGTGCTTTTATATGTTTTCATATGTGATTTATTCCTGTGCCATGAGAGCCAGTAAGCAAGGGTTGAAATAGATTGCTACTCTGGGCACAAAGGTAGGAGATAATTTGCTATATGTTCATTTTCCCTAGATCACCATCCATGGGTATAAAGAGAATTAAAGGAGAGTCAATGATTTTTTCTCCATGAAACTGGTTAGAATGATGGAAGGTGATAAATCCAAAAGATTGTCCCTGGAGGCACAAAGTGTCATTCGACCAATGGGAGGTTGGTACATTTAGTTCCCCACTTACTCCTACATTAGGATAGAAGGTTTTGATGGACATCTGTTTATGCTGCCCAAGTACCCAACTATTAAATTATTTTATTAGAATTGGTGAGATAGTGGAAACCATATCAGGCTCTTTATAGTCATGCTCATAATAAGGCCTCTTTCAAATTCCCCATTGTGATAGGAAATTATAAGTGTAATGCAATCAAAGTGGCTGACTTGTGTGAAGAAGAATTGAAAACATATAATTTTGAGGATTTACCACTTCAAAGAATATATTATGACATTGAGGGAAATATTGCCAAGAATATAGCTATTTATCATGCTCATGCCCAACACTTAGAGGATTATTGGATTAATTGTGAAGATGAGCACATAGTAAGAATAATAAAATATCAAAGATTGTCTCTAAAATTTACCTAGATTCTTATGCTTCATGACATTCCAGATCAGTTAGAAGAGGATGATGGAAAAGTATTGAATAAATCCTATAACGAAGATAGAGTATATGATGAACCCATCCCAAACCTATATTATGAAGGTTAATAAATGACATCGATTGATGAGTTCTCTAGAGTAGTTTTGTTATACACTCAACACTAGATTAATGATTTTTGCAAATCTTTGAGAGAAAATGAATCGAACCCACATTCTCAGAAGACAAAAGGAGAACAAAAAGAAATAAAACAACATTTGAGAGATGGGAGCCTACTAGAAAGAAAAGTAAAACTAGTAATGCAGCTCCTGGTATAAGAATTGAAGAAAGAGCCCCTAAAATTTCAAAAGAAGAAATTTCGATAAAGCCATCTAATAAGCAGAAATATGTTGAATCAAGTAAAGATAAATCAAAAGTAAGACCCAAAGGTGCATCTTCCTCTATAGAAAAACCAAGAACTAAACTAGTTATTGATGAAGAAGCAAGAGTAACATAAAATGTTGGCATACAAACTAGGTCAACATCTCAAAGGGCTACATCACTATTTACTTCTCCATCTATTAACATGGCTAGTATGAAACAAGCACTAGGAGGAACTCCTATGGTTCTTGATGAAATTTTTGAGGATGAATCCAGAGTTAAAGAATAGATGGATAGATGGTGTGCCATGTGGGAGAAGCTGAAAGAAAAGAAGTCTAAAGATAAACCTATGGTACAACTAGTGATAAAAGAGATTCAGGATATAGGGTCTAATCCTATAAATGTTGAAGAAGAATTTATATAAGGAACACTCACCTCAGTAGTGGGGAACCCTAATATCCTTGAGATGGAAATAGGGGAGACTATATAGAAGGGCCCTATTGATGAAATAATTATTGAAGATACTTTTGATTCCCATCCCTTGCTTGGAAATGTTCCAAATGTTAATGAACAGTTGCAGGTCTTTGAAGAATTAGAGAAAGGCCATGTTGAAGTTGAAATTGAAATTGAAAAGGAAGAAGCTACATAGTTTTTAGGTGATGGAATTGAAAATGAGGAAAACCATGATGTAGCTAAGAATAAAGAAAGTAACATCTAGAGGGATGATGTTGAGCATCTGGGTAGATAGGAAAATGTAAGTATTCAAATAGAGGAGATAGTGCCAAACCCTAGTAATCCTAAATCTATGCTAGAAATTACTAAGGAAATTCCAATTTTTGAGGACGTCACAGATAAAATTAAAGAAGTAAGAGGAGTTCTTGAATCAACTAGAAACTAGGAATAAAGAAATGTTATAGAGTTAGAGCAAGGTGACGATGCACTTGATTGGTTGATCAGATAATTGGCTTCCCCAATGGAAGTAGAAGTATTACCTTTGAATCTTAACAGTTTTATACAAGAAGTAGATACTCTTAATCCTAGGCGTAGAGCAAAAGAAAAACATGTCACACAAAGAAATGCATATGGTGACAGAACCATCCACATAGCTACTCCAATTTTTGACAAAGAAAAACATGAAATAATGCCTAAGAAGTTTAAGATAACGAGTATTAATCTTGGACACTCATCTTGGAGGCAAGAGTTAGAAGAAAGAAAAGTGAATTTGGATGCTACTATTGCTAGAGTGTAGAAATATAAAAGGAAGAAAAGAGAATTAAAAGAATGGGTTGGTAACTTGTAGCATTTTATAAAGTCACTAATCCTATCTAGTCAAGCACAAGCTAAATTTCATCAACTTTTAGTATTGATGTCACAAGAACAGGTGGATGTGATCGCAATAGTTCACCACAAAATTAATATATTTGAAGAATGGATTGAGTACTGGGTAAAGCAGGGGGAAGAATTCATTATAGCTACAATAGAGAAGTACCAAGAAGCATACTTCTAATCAAAAGAATCTAAAAGATTTGAAATTGAATGTAGATTTCGCTAGGAGAAAGTTATTGAAGAAAGGAAAAATATTGAAATTGTCATGCAAGTAGATATCCAAGAATTAATATAGGAAAATGTAATCTCAAAAAAAGAAATTTCATTTCTATAAAAATGGAAGAAATAATTGAAATGGAAAGGTGACATACTAATGAAATGCATTGAAGGATTTGAAAAGGTCACCATGAAATATAGAAAATTGATTGATGTAGATCGAGAGTTTATTGAAATGCTAGCATGCCAAGGTTCTGATCCCCATACATTAGGATAAGAGGGTAAAGAAGTTAAAACCTTCAAGAAATGGATTGAAAGAATAAACAGAGATCCTGTTCAACTATTAATGTGGGAGGTCATTGATGCAATTATATAGTGTAGGAACACTATAGCTAAATATAAAGCAAATAAAGTGCAGAGGAATGGTATTATACTCTAGGTATCTAAAGAATAGACTAGGCTCAAACTCACTTGGAAGGTAGTATAAGGGATTTCAAAGGAACATATGTATCAAGGATTGAACGCTTTCTGAGAGTACCAGTTGAAGAAAGGAAAAGAAAAGATCCCAAATCCTGAGCCTTGAGTGATGAGACGAAGAACCGAATACCAGAAACCGGAGGTGTGGCAAAGGTTTTTATTTTGTTTACAATTTTGAGTCTACAGGTTGATCCCAGTCCTGGTAGATATTCCCCATTCTGGTATTTTGAAGGAAGCTGATATCCTCGATATATGTGAAGTATTGCATGCAGAAGTATGAACTAAAAAGTGTTGTTATTGATAAAGTCAAGGCTTCAGATTTATCTAGAATATTTGGATGACAGTTGGCATATTCCATGTGATAAATCTTAATTTTTTATTTATGATTCTCTAGATAGACTTTAAGTTGAAATCTTGGGGCCTTGTTCCTATAAAGGTTGTTTCTTGCTTTATTTTCATTTTAGGTTCTGAATTTGTGGATGTTGGAAGAGCATAATTTTTTTTCAAGTTTTGTTCTTTTTTCCTATTTTATGAATCATTCAGGTGTAAAAATTTGTATGCACATAGACATTGATTAATATAAAATCCAATTAGATAGTTACCTATCTCATGAATCTTTTGTAGTTGGTTTTGTTAGTTCAGCTAAACAAGACTGTATGCTGCACCATTTAAGGGTGCATACAGAACCTACTCAGTGTCTAGACTAAAAGCCCTTCTCTTTAAAATCTCACACCATTTTATATGTATCTATGAATCAATCTAGTGAAGTATAAAGTGGTTTGCTCCATTTTAGTTGATTCTTTGGGGCATGCATGGAGAATAACTGAGCAAAAATTTTAATTTTCAGTATTTTTTATGCTTTATTTTAGAGTTGATGTTTAAATACTTGAAAATGTTCCAAAATTAAATGAATGGATGAAATTTTATTAAAAATATTTCATTTTCTATGAAATTGTTGAATGCTTAATGTAAATCTACTTAAGTGATAGCAAAGAATTTGTGATGTTCATGAAATATTATTGTAAATCTTTCAATTTCATGATGTTATTTTATGAATGAATTGGAAATTTTGTGTGAAACACTTATGATTCTTAACAAAACTAGAAATAATCATAGTCCCTTTGAGATTAACAAAAATATCACATCATACCCGAGACCCTAGTTCAATCATGACCTAGTTATCAAAGACTTAGGATTGAACTAAAGCTAATCTTTTCCTATTAAAGTAGAATCCCCTTTTAGATTGTCTTTGTTCCATATCTTTCAAGAAGGATAGGATCTTTGTGGTTTGTCTGTGAAGAATTTATTTACCCTATTCATTGTGAGTAAAATCACCATAAACACCATGGTACTTAGAAACATTTATTTCAAAGGTTATGGGATCATGTATGACCCCTCTACAATAACCTTTCTCAAATTTTGATAGTACAAATTTAGTTTTTAGTGGTGAACTATTTTTAGTTGATGGAAAACAGGTTGATTGCATGTAGTGTAAAGTTGCAAAAGTGGTGTAACTTTCATTCTATTCATCATATGACCAAATCAACAATTCAGACACATATTTATGGGTGGGTTTTTTCTAGAGAATTTCTTGTTTCACACCCAAACATGTTGCAACAATCAAAGCTACATTGTACTGATGAAGTCTCTTTAGAGACCAAAGTGCAAAGGGGCAACAAAATTTGATGAGCGATTACTTAGAAACCATCACACTTAGAAACATTCTATTTGAGGCTATGAGATCATGTAGGGACATTGTACAATAACCTCTCTCAATTTTTTAGAGCTTCAAGTCATTTTCCCATGGTGAAGAATTTTTAGTTGATGTAAAATGGGTCAATTTCATCTCGTGTAAAGTTGGAAAGTGGTTTAATTTTTTTTCTATTTGTTGTATGATTGAACTAACTGTTCCAATATGTTCAGATGGGTGGGATTATTCTAGGAAAGTTCATGTTTCAAATCCAAACATTTTGGAACAGTTCGAGCTACATTGTATCTGTGAAGTCTCTTAAGAGACCCAAGTGTAAATTGGCAACAAACATCAATGATTGATTACTTGGAAACCATGGAACTTAGAAACATTATATATGAGACTACTAGATCTTGTAAGGCCTCCCTACAATAACCTCTCTTTTTTTTATATCTCCAAGTCATTTTCACATGGTGAAGAATTTTTAGTTGATGGAAAACATATTAGTTGCAAGTAGTGTAAAGTTGTAAAGTGGTGTAACTCTCATTTTTTTCATTGTATGACCAAAATGACTATTCCAACACATTTGGATGGGTGGAATTATGCAACGCAAGGCTATTTTTTGCACCTAGTAGAATAATTTGAGCTACATTGTATCAGTGAAGTCTCTTAGGAGAGAAAAGTGAAAATGGGTAGCAAAATTCGACAAGTGATTACTCAGAAACCATGGAATTTAGAAACATTTTATTTGAGGCTATCGGATCATATAGGGCCCCTCTAAAATAACCTCTCTTGGTTTTTGATATCTCTAAGTTTTTTTCCTATGGTGAAGAGTTTTCTGTTAATGGAAAAAGGGTTAGTTGCATGTAGTGTAAAGTTGCAAAAGTGGTGTGGGGTAGTGGGCCTAGCTCGATTGGTTAAAGCATCTTGTTGTAGGAAAGAGGTCATGAGGTCTAGCCTCCTCCTCATATTCGTGGTACTAAGGGTGTGTCATGCTAGCATCACCTATCATGTGAAAAAAAAAAATTTGCACTCAAAGCGATTGTAGTTTATAGGGGATGGATACCGACCCATCTCAGCCTAAAAGTTGCAAAGTGGTGTAACTTTCTATAATATTCATGGAAAAAGTGACTATGATAGGATGCATGGAAATATGATGGGTATGTGGCTGATGACCTTTGCCCAAAACAGCAAACACAAAGGGTTTTAAAGGATATTCTTAGCTTTCCACCAATATAAATATGCTTTACTTTGAATTGAATAAGCAATTATTACTCATTTTCTATTCAAATTCTTTTACTAAAGTCCCTGATAGGCTTTAACGAAAGAATCTATAGTCAGCATAACATTTTTTGAATCCAAAACATGCTGCCACATATCTCTATGCGCTCACATACTATAGGATTAAAAAGAAAAATCTGAATTTTACTTAAATTTTGACCTCAAGTTAAGGTGGTCTTATTATATGATTTTTTATATTTTTAAAAGTCGTGAATAAAAATCATCATCATAATTAATTATTTACTTAAAAAATTCACAAAAAATAGGTATCACATCTAGACATGAGTCCCTCTAATTTATATCCAAAAATATTATAAAAAATATTATCATTTTTATTGTGGTTAGGAGGTCGATAGACACCTACTTATTTTTCCCCTAAATTTAAGTACTACCGCATTAAAATTTCAAAATTTTACCAAATAGATTTTTTTTTCCTTAAACAAACCTAGTAATCTAGAAACTACATTCAATATGCTACAGATTCCATTCTTACATATTTTTGAAATAATATCTAGATAACTTATTCAATTTTTTATGTCAAGTTGCCTAACTCTAATTTTTTTGAATTTTTTGCCACTTAAGGGCCTATTTTTTCCATGATGATCCTGCACATACCCTCATCATACAACTGAATCAATTATTTCAATAGGTCTAGATGTGTGGGTTTATGCTAGGAAAGGTCCTATTTTGCACCCAAACATGCTAGAATAGTCTAAGCTACATTGTAGCGGTGAAGTATCTTAAGAGACCAAAGTGCATAGGGGTAGAAAAATTTGAGGAGAAATTACTTGGAAATACTAGCACTTAGAAACATTGCATTTGAGGCTATGAAATTATGTAGGCCCCCTCTACAATAACCTCTCTTAATTTTTGATAGCTCCAATTTTTTTCCTATGGCAAAGAGTTTTTAGTTGATGGAAAAAGGATTAGTTACATGTAGTGTAAAGTTACAAAGTGGTGTAACTTTCATTTTGTTCATCATACAACCAAACTGATTGTTCCAACAATTTTGGATGGATAAGTTTATGCTAGGAAACATCCTGTTTCACACCCAATCATTTTAGAACAATCTAAGATACATTGTGTGGACACTGGAAATGGATTCTTCACTTCCTTGTCCACCAAAATGGATACAAGGAGAGGGATCCAATTTTGCAATATTCACATTCAAGAAAACCTTTAGAGATTTCAACCCATTGAAGGATGTGAGAGATATGACTATAAGGTATCCTTGGAGATGATTGAGACAAGAAATGGGTTCACCACCAAGTGTGAACTTGGAAAACATAAAATGTTTGAAAACACAATGTGATGCAAACAAATGCTAAATGACCTAAGAAAATCCCTAGAAATGTAAATAAAGCAGAACAAAAAAGTAAAGATGTGAATGGTGTGCACCTAGAAACCTTGAAGAGACTAGAAATAGCTCTAAAATTCTGAAAATGCTAATTTTTAAGCCTGGTGGGACTCATTCGCCATTCTAGGCTAACTAGTCCTAATTCTGGAAAACTACAACATAACCTATTTTAGCCAAATGGGTATCCAAATCCATAAAAATATCTAAAAGATAGGAACATTGGGACTCATTTTCCACTCTTGGTGAATGAGTCCACTTTGACTTTTCTGGAAACTCAGAGGTGGAATCTGTAGCTCTCAGTCTACTCAATCTATACCTCCAAGTGTCTAAATTCGAAACCTTGATTTTTGGGGCTGTAAGTGACTTTTGTGAATATTTTTACCTTTCCAATAGGGAAATGAATACAACAAGTTTGAAACCTAATCTTCAATGATCTTCATTCCTTTCAAAGCATCTAAATCTAAAATCACACAAAGAGAAAAAATATTGATTGTTAGGGAATAGGGGTTTGCCTTGGTCAAACCCCTTTTAGGTAATTAAACCAAAATGATGAAGTAAGATAATGAAGTATGAATATGAAAAAATGCATTTAGAACCTTTCCATGATGATGGATCTTGAATTGTTGCAACAATTGATGAAGTATCTTGATCTTGAATGCTATCTTGATGAACTTGTGAAGACTTGAAATTCCTAACTATTGCTTGCTTGACTTGAAAACATGGATGGATGGATGAAATAATGATTTGGAAGCTTGTTTATATAGGAAAGGCACTTAAATGGCCATTATTTTGATCCCTGAGGCCAACATTCATTAAAATTCAAGTTAGAATTGCAATTTTCTTGCTCAATTTTGAAAAAGCCTACAAAAGGGACTCATTTGCCACCCTAGGTGAATGGGTCCCACCTAAGGGAACTCATTCTCCCAAGATGGTGAATGAATCCCACCTTGAGGTTTTTGAGGTGGGTCTTTAAGATTTACAGGTATTAAAGTTTTTTTATCATGATATTAGTCAAACTATGCCTCATGATGGAAAAATAAAGGGCCTAGGGGCTTATTAATGATGATATAAAGGGTGATTAGGGCTAGGGACACAAATTTCAATGTGAAAGTGTGGTTAAATACATTCTAAAACATTAAAATGATGTCCACTTAGCCTAGAAAGGCACAAGATCCAATGCGAATGTGTAAAACACATTACTAGATTAAGGCTGGGTTTAATTTGCAGGCCTTCTAGATTAATGTGAAAATACAATTAAGTACATTTTACAACATTGAATTAGGAAAGAGTTAGGTTAATTTAGCTTAAAATGGGTCTAAGACCTATTGTGGATGTGTAGAAAACCTCACAACACTATACCAAGGTGATATTAAGTCAATTTATTATTAATTATTCCCAAATCAAGTAAGGAAAATGTGTACTTTTTCAATGGTCACACACTGTACCAATGAAGTCTTGTAAGAGACCAAAGTGCAAAGGGGCTAAAAAATTCAAGGAGTGACTACTTGAAAATCATGGCACTTAGAAAAATTCCATCTAAGGTTACATGATTACATATGGACCCTCTACAATAACCTCTCTCAGTTTTTGATAGCTCCAAGTCATTTTCTCTTGGTGAAGAGTTTTTAGTTGATGGAAAATAGGTTAGTTGCATGTAGTGTAAAGTTACAAAGTGGTGTAAATTTCATTCTATTCATTTATGATTGAACTAACTATTCCAACACATTTTGATGGGTGGGTTTATCCTACGAAAGGTCCTTTTTTTGAACCCAAACATGCCAGACTAGTTAGAGCTACATTATACTAGTAAAGTCTCTTAAGAGATCAAAGTGCAAAGTGGCAACAACACTTGACAAGTGATTACTTGAAAATAGTGGAACTCCCCTCTACAATAATGTCTTTTAGTTTTTTATAGCTCCAAGTCATTTGTGCATGGTGAAGAGTTTCTAGTTGATGGAGAACGAGTTAGTTGGATGTAGTGTAAAGTTACAA